>JAINUG010000016.1:8870800-8873300 GCA_029706075.1 Aldrovandia affinis
AGTTCTAAGCGCTACCTTGCCTCCTCTTCGCCCACCGGCAGCGCTTTGACCGTGCGGTTTATTTGTGTCCCGGTCGGCAGGCGATCCGAAAGAGAGACGGCCTTCTGAAGACGTGCGAGGCCGACCTCCTGCAGGCGCGTGAGGCGGTCAGAGACGCGACGCAGCGTCTGGAGCTGTGTGAGCGCGCGGCTGACGGGCTGAGAGCCGACGTGCTCAGCGCCGAGACGCTCAGAGGCCAGGCGCAGCAGGAGAGCGCCGCTCTGAGGGCCCAAGTGACGGAGCTGAGCCAGGAGCTTCAGGACGTCCGGCAGCAGCACAGAGACACCGGTGAGACGCCTCACAATCACGCCTCACACCCACGCCTCACAATCACGCCTCACACCCACGCCTCACACCTACGCCTCCACACCTACGCCTCACACTCACGCCTCACGCCTCACACCCACGACTCACACTCACGCACTCACAACCACGCTTCACAACCACGCCTCACACTCACGCCTCACACTCACGCCTCACACCATCACGCCTCACACGACTCACACTCACAACCACGCTCACAACCACGCCTCACAACCACGCCTCACACTCACAACCACGCCTCACACTCACGCCACGCCTCACGCCTCACACCACGCCTCACACACGCCTCACACCCGACTC
Organism: Aldrovandia affinis; assembly: GCA_029706075.1. Taxonomy (NCBI): domain Eukaryota; kingdom Metazoa; phylum Chordata; class Actinopteri; order Notacanthiformes; family Halosauridae; genus Aldrovandia; species Aldrovandia affinis. Next base: position 8,871,464 of record JAINUG010000016.1, read on the forward strand.
ACACTCACAACCACGCTTCACACTCACGCCTCACAACCACGCCTCACAATCACGCCTCACACGCCTCACACTCACGCCTCACCCACGCCTCACACTCACACCTCACACCCACGCTCACAATCACGCTCACACTCACAACCACGCTTCACAACCACGCCTCACAATCACGCCTCACACACCTCACGCCTCACACTCACAACCACGCTTCACAACCACGCCTCACCACGCCTCACCACGCCTCACACCTATCACGCCTCACGCCTCACACTCACGCCTCACACCCACGACTCACACTCACAACCACGCTTCACAACCACGCTTCACAACCACGCCTCACACCCACGCCTCACAATCACGCCTCACACACACCTCACACTCACAAACCACGATTTTATTTAAGGCCCGATGGACCTATCCTATCGCTGATACAACTGTTCTTAGAACAGGCTTTTTTTGCTACTTTTCTTCGTCAGTAATGCCAGGAAAATATATATTTTTTAAATGTTGCCATTTAGCAGACGCTCTTATCCAGAGCGACTTACAAAAAGTGCATTAATACATGGTAAGATCAATCATGGTTAGTGCAAGAGATCAGTGCAGTAATACAGTAATAGACATCATTGTTGGCATCTGCACACCGTATCTGTAACACAGGGAAGGAAAGGTTAGTAGAATTATTATAATTTTTTCCCCATTGATTGGCCTTTTGTGTAAATTGCATGCATTTCATGACTGGTATTTTATTGTGTGATGAGTTTGACTCATTTTCATTATTCAAGCAATGCATATATGATCTGACTTAGTGATATGAGGACATTTTACATTCCTGAATATTGATGTTTTAATTCAAATGAGCCTAATCTTGTTGAACATATCCAATGGTTTATCAGGTAACAATAGCCGGGTCGGATGACAATATTGGACAGGCCCTCGGTCTATTTATCAACCTGATTTAACCTACACTATATGGCCAAAAGTCAGTGGACACCTGACCATCACACCTATATGAGCTTGTTGGACATCCCATTCTCTTCTGGGAAGGCTTTCCACAAGATTTTGGAGTGTGTCTGTGGGAATTTGTGCCCATTCAGCCAAAAGAGCATCTGTGAGGTCAGGCACTGATGTTGGACGAGAATGCCTGGCTCGAAATCGGCATTCTTATTCCTCCCAAAGGTGTTCAATGGGGTTGAGGTCAGGGCTCTGTGCAGGCCAATCGAGTTCCTCCTCACCAAACTCGTCTAACCATGTCTTTATGGGCCTCGCTTTGTGCACAGGGGCACAGTCATGCTGGAACAGCAAAGGGCCTTCCCCAAACTGTTGCTACAAAGTTGGAAGCACCCAATTGGCTAAGATGTCTTCGTATCCTGTAGCATTAAGAATACCCTTCACTGGAACTAAGGGGCCTATCCCAAACCCTGAGAAACAGCCCCAGACCATTATCCCTCCTCCACCAAACTTTACAGTAGGCACTATGCATTCCGGAAGGTAGCGTTCTCCTGGCATCTGCCAAACCCAGATTTGTCCATCAGACTGCCAGATAGTGAAGCGTGATTCATCACTCCAAAGAACACGTTTCCACTGCTCCAGAGTCCAGTTGCGGCGTGCTTTACACCACTCCAGCCGACGCTTGGCATTGCGCATGGTGATGTGAGGCTTGTGTGCAGCTCCTCGGCCATGACCATTCCATGAAGCTCCCGCCGTTCTTGTGTTTGCAGTGCTGATGGTGCATCCAGAGGCAGTTTGGTACTCTGTAGTGTGATGCAGCAGATGACAGGCGATTTTTACGTGCTATGTGCTTCAGCAAGTTTGCATGGTCATTCTGAGCTGTTGTTGCTCC
>JAINUG010000016.1:8878300-8908300 GCA_029706075.1 Aldrovandia affinis
ATGTATAGTGAAGTTGGGTAAATACTGTTTACCTTGGCACCTAAATGTTTCACATCCTTGGTAATGCTGTAGTGCACATGGAGTGACCTTAGTTAACGTCGTCACAACAGTGAATGAGCATTTTCTTCTCAAAGTAGGTCAGTGTTTCTGGTGTTTCATTAAAGCGCAGTTTCAGGAGCCGGCTCACGTTGCAGGCTGTTTCCGCCCGTTTTAGTCTCGCTCAAAACGTTACGTCCCAACTTTCTCACACGTACATCGAAGGTCAGTTTTAACCACTCATCTTTGAAGTGACATTTTTAATTGGGAAACTTCCGTATGATCATATTTACAGATTTATGGAGGCACAAGATTGTTCAAACACTTTGTCTTTTGACAGTGTCCAGTTCGGATCCTTTTGTTTCAAAGGCCTGGGTTTAGCTCGACCATTGGAATGCATCAAAGCGATTCCTATATCTTTCTAAATATCTATTTATGTGACGAATGAAAATGATGAATTATTAAAATATATATTCCAATTGCGTTAATGAAAATGACAATACTATACTTTGTCCTTTCAAAGAAAACGTGTTCATTTCAGTTTTCATAACACAAACCTATTTAGTAGAATCACGCAAACCTGACAATAATGTCAAACTCTATATAATACTCTTCAAATAAAACCGATAAGTGAAGCTGAAAAAAAACATTGTGGTTGTGTCTGAGCCAGCCTGAGATTTAGCGTGACGATTCTGTGACGATTGCGATTGGCCAATCAATGGTCTGCAGTATTGCTAGCTCCACCATTTGGTCCCTGTTCGGCTCAGTCGTACCTAAACAGAGCAGTACCTAAAATCAGCATGGGTACTTAGGTTCGGTACGGTTTGCTTGGTAGTGGAAAAAGTGACAAAACGTGGGATCACGGATTGGTTACCGTGCTGTACCGTAGCGTACTGTGCGGTGGAAAAGCGCCATTAAAGTCAATACAACCTACAACTGGATACACATTTTGAATAGTTGTGAAATGCTCATAATTCAGATAATAGCCCTTGGTTAAGTGTTTCAGTTATAACAAATAGAAAGCATAATCATTTGTGGGGATCGAAGTGTCTACTACCCTGTAAGTTGAACGTGTGAAATAAGGCCACGTTCTTTGAACAGTGCTTACTGTGGCATTAGCAGTGATGGTGACAACAATACATTTATAGGTTTTTGTAGTGTTTGTTATTCAAATGCTTAAAAGTTTGACGTGCTGCAGTCACAGGTGACGAGCGGAGGTTTCGACGCAGGCGTAAAGTGTGGGAAATGAAAAGATCCTACAGCGGTCTCGTTGGAAAAGAAAACAACGTGAAGAAGACCCTTAAAACCCCTGAAAGCTCCCTTTGTGATCACTGAATATCAATGAATGTCGCTGATCCAGTGAGATGAACACAGACACATATCAAGTAGCCTCTGTGTTTTCTTGCTTTATAGTGGCTCTTTTCTCTTGTATGGAGGCCAACTTATTTCATATAGAGAATGTATAGACATAATAATAATATTAATATTAATATTCATTCCCATATACAGTACCCTCCATAATGATTCACACCCTTGGTAAATATGAGCAAAGAAGGCTGTTTAAGATGATAAATACAAGTAATGAGCTATATTGTGTGCTCAAGAATTATATTCTTCTATACAAATACAATTCCTCAGAGAAAAAGCTGAGATTTTGTTTTAACAAGCAATATATTTTTTCCCAAAAGGTACGTGTCACAATTATTCACACCCCTGTTGCCAGTAGTTTGTGCACCCTCAGTCGTCATCTTTAGTGTTACGTGAGATGAACACATCGCGGGGGATCTTTGACCTTTCCTCCGTACGTAATCTCTCAACATCCTTTGGCTCCTTAGTTCTGTGCTTGTGAACTGCCCTCTTCAATTCGGGCCACAATTTTTCGATCTGGTTCAAGTCTGGAGACTGACATGGCCATCGCAAAACAGTCATTTCGAGGCCAGTTAACCATTTCTTGGCTGATTTTGAGGTGTTCTTGGGATCGTTGTCTCACTGAAAGATCCATTTGCGGACTAGTTTCAGCTCCCTGGCAACGGGAACCAAGTTACCTCATTTTTATGCCCTTCAAGATGAAACAGGAAGCCATTGCCAAAGCGGTCTCATTTGACCACCCAGTTCCAATTGTTTCCCCTTTCAAATAGCCTGTTAACATCTGATGGTAGATTTGGAGACTGTGTCGCCAAAATGCAATTGCATGTTTTCTTGAATAATTATGACAGATATCTTTTTTTATTTTTTATACCTACAGTGTTTGCCCTATCCTTTATATCTAGATGACCCATGAACGATGTTCGAAAAAAGGTGAAAGGAAATGATGAAAAATCTGGAAATCTAGCACAACTTGTAAAGGTTTAAGTGGATGAGCGCCATATGTGTAATACTGCTAGGCCCAATTGAACTTCAAGGAAACGATACAGTCAAGATGCCTGTCTCTGCATTGAAGAACTAAGGCAAAGAGACAATCTTGCCCCCCCCCCCCTCAAACCATCTGAAACAATGACCCCAGCCCCTCGATACAGTACAGTCAAGTCCTCATACAGCTAACTGAGCTCTTCAATCTGGTCTGAACACAACTGGAGTTGTATTACTGTGTGAGAATATCAGTCATTTACACCCCAGTGTTATTCAGGATATTGAATGTCTGGGGCCTCTCGGGTGGTGTAACGATAGAACGTCCGACACTGCCCATTGCGGGTTCGATTCCATCCAGGTCGCGCCAGTATCGGCTCTGGCTGGGAGTGCCACCAGGGGGCAGCAATTGGCTGTCCACCCCAGGGAGGGGGGGAGGGAAGCCGATATGAGCTCGCTGCGTATAGGAGTGGCCCCGTGTGCATACCGGAGTTACGGTGACGGCTTGGTGGGTGCCAGCCCAGCCGCATGTCTCTGCCGATTTCAGGACGAGCTCTCAATACGAGGGAGGGATAATTTTACATGAAATAGAGAGGGTATAATTGGATACTACATTGGGGAGAAAAAGGGGGGGTAAAAGCAGAAAAAGAAAATCAAAACAAGAAAAAAAGATATTGAATGTCCACACTTTTCCCTATCTGCTAGGAACACCTAACTAATGGCATTTATTTGTGTCTAATACATTTACATTAGATGTTCAGACATTTTTATTTAGTCCAGAAATACAATCCTTGATCTGAAAAGGTGTGAACAATTGTCCCTATACTATATTGTTCAAGAATACTACTGTAATAATAATATTTTAAATGTTTTGGGGGGTTTTCTGCTCACAAATGAAGTAGTCGTTAATAGCCTACCTGAAAATAGAGGCCCTGATTGGCATTTCCTCTTGAATTAGCTCGTACAACTATTGTGACCCTTTTGAGTTGCCTGCCATCGGCACATAACACCGCTTTCGCCGAAGAAGGCAGCACACCGCAACGCTGGAGTCTTTTAGCCTCGTCTCAAACCAAAGACGTCGAGTGCGGATAATTTCTGAAATACACGTAATAACTGGTCTCTGGCCTGTCGTTATTGTTATGCGAGAAGCTAACGCGGACGGTAATGGGCACGCGGATATAACGTCTACAGGAGTGCAACTTTTCACAAGAGCGCGCGCAGAGGAAGGCTCTTATTGGCCGCCCCTGACATGATTTATGGAGCTGTTGGGCTCTCAGACGCGCGACGGACCTCTGGAAATGATACATCGCATTCTAATTAGGAGAATCCTAAGCACATCATTTCTACAGTAAAAACGTTTAAATGCAAATGTTGCTAATGCTGAAAAGGTGAAAAATAGGTAGTTTATGCCACGGGCGTTGAAAGCAAGCTATTAAAAAGGACCGCCGCGCATGATTCATGCCCAACAATGAATATGCAAAGCAGGGGCTGGCGGAGAGGAGAGATCAGAAATATTACCACTCCCTGCATTAGAGATGGATGAAGTAGAGGGGATGGGTTTGACCACGCTCGCCGAACGTGTGGTCTGCCTGCCTGCACTCGGTGACTGTCAGGGCTTCGCTTCGCACTTACAGTTAATGATGTTTTTATTAAGTTTAAAATATGCATGAAAATCGGGGGAAAACAAAGCTTTCCGAAGGTCCCGTTTTACATTATCATCGCATTTAATTTGTTCTCATTTCCACAGTTTAATATTCAGAACTGAATTCCATCCAGGAGCACAAAGGTCATTAAATGCTTAATTTTCTTTGTTCCTATTGGTTTTTTTTTGGGTGGGTGGGGTGGGGGGTTGACTTTTCACATTTACATTTTACATTTTACATTTTAGGCATTTAGCAGACGCTCTTATCCAGAGCGACTTACAAGATGTGCATAAATACATGGTAGGAACAATCATAGTTAGCGCACGAGATCAGTGCAGTAATACAGTGATAGATTTTCATGTGTTTCTAAAAAAATATATAATAATAATAATTAACAGAAACATTTTTCTGCTTGCTAGGAATTTGAAATAATTTTTGAAGCCATCATAATTTTGTGCGATGTCACCCCTAATTCTGAGACGTTAATCACACAGACGGTCATATCGTTTGATGTGTGACTGTGTCTCAGAAACCCCCCAGTGGTCTGATAGCAAACTCTTTTCCAATAGATCTAGATCATTGCAGATAATTGTATTACACGCGGGTATCGATCTGCGATCTCTGTGCACAGGAAACATCCAAACGCACAATTTCAGTGCTCTATGTGTTTATTATTCCATATAGCTTTTGTGTGAAGAACCTCTCAAGACTGTGTGTGTGTGTGTGTGTGTGTGTGTGTTTTATATACATACACACACACACACACACACACGCGCGCATCTGTGTGTAATGCATTATAATAAAAGAAAATCTAGGTAAAAACATCAGAGAAATTACTCCTTTACAAGAGCCGTATTGATCACTTTATATCAAAGGAGTATGTTTGACATGAGATTACCTGCCAGTTTGAACATTAGGTACACTGTGTTGTAGCCCGGGGGGCCGTTGTAAGTCTGCCAACGGGACTGTAAATAAACTCCGCCGCTGCGGCTGCCTCTGGCTTCGACTCAACTCCGGCTCAAATAAACTTTATTTGATGCTGGTTTTAAACCCCCTCCCCGTTTGCTTGCATATGCCCGTCGTGCCCTTGGAGAGACAGGGTTTAAAAGCCCTCCACTCCACCCATCCCTCCTCGGTCACGAGTCCGTCTGTGATCCGTCGGCACCTACCGTGTGCGGGACCTTAGCGCGTCCGAGACGCGTGAACGGGCCGTAACAACGCCCTCCACGGAACCGGCTCCGCTTTTTAGGGCCTGTTTACCCCTCTCCCCCTCTCTCGCGCTCTCGCTCTTTCTATCGTTGTGTGTGGAGGCGCGAGCCCGCCTTCTTCTTAAAAAAAAAAAAAAAAACATTAAAAAAATTAGGCCTAGGCCTACAAAAAATTATTCCATCGCTACGAGCGGTGAGGCCTTTACCTGTGTGCGCGCGCGCTGCTGTCAGTTATTTGTGTTGAGTGAATGTGTGCGATTAATTGGCCACCTTCGCCCGTTCCCCCGGCGCGCGGTGTTAAAGGGGTTATATCGAATGCGAGGCCTTGAATCCGATTTTTTTAGACAAAAAGTTGCGTTTACGCATTTTTTTATATATTGATTATTTAGATTTCTAACAATGTTTTTTTAACCTTGAGGTGCTGTACCGCGGTTAAGACGGGCCGTGAATCTGTGTTTGTGCATTGTTAAATATTTAACGGCTCCAGTTTGCCGTGCGCTTTTCCTACGGCTCCCAATTTAAGCAGGCGCGGTTCCCCCGCTATGCCATAAATTAATCATGTCCTTCCCTGGTCCTTAGTATTCATTTTTTACCCCCTGTCTCTCTCTCTGCCCCCTTCGATACGTCCCACTAACACCTCCATCACCACCTTAAATGGCATTAAAAACCCTCTCCCCACCACAGTAATGCAACAACACTTAAACATCGCCAGCCGTTGCGCTACGCTCCATATTCAAAACGGCCAAAACCAGCGCCAGCGAGTTCAGGACACTGCATGCGTCCGAGCGTTTGAGTGACAAAAAATGCTTCATCCGGAAGGAAATGGCTTTAAGCCGAAACGAGAAGAGGATGGGAAAGAAGAGGTTCTACTTTAATGCGCCTGTTCTAACAAACTGTCTCTCACTTTAAAAATCACGCACATAAAAATGCAATGCTATTTCAACAGCGTCCGCCAATGGGCTTTTCTTTCACACACACACACACACACACACACACGCACACACACACGCACACGCTCTATACGCCGAATGTACTAAGTGCAGAACAAGGGGATTTTATTTCATGTTAAATAAAAATAAATAAATAAATAGAATGCTTTGCTTGAATGCAGTACGTGTGCCCTTGTCTCCAATGTGCTTCGTCCAATGTAAAGACTGCCATCTATTGGTGGAGAATGGTAATGCCTCTTTTGTGTCACCATAACAAAAGGATGTTTTTTCTCCTGCACAGAGGACAGTCATGGAATATGAATATATATATATATATGTGTGTGTGTTTGTACATGTGCGTGTGTGTTTGTGTGTGTGTGCATGTGCATTTATGATTTAATGTAAATCTCCCACTAAAGCTAACGATTCCCCTTTTGTAAGTTTCTACAATTCATGTCCTCCATCACGTTTTACAGTTTCAGTAGATATGCACATTTCATATTGCAGCAGATTGTTGTGACACTGTCCCTTTTTTTTCCCGTCATTTGGGTTTTTCTCTCTGGTGAAAACCCACAATCTACCTTTGTGTGACGGAACACATTTCTCTGATATTCCGCCGCCTCTTCACAGACATTCTGAGGTGTACGTTGATTCCTTTTTTTGTTCCTTCTCTTTTGTTTTGTTTTGTTCCCCTCCCTGGTCATGTCAGGTTTCACAATATTCATTAGGGTTTTTTTTGTTTTGTTCTTTTTTGAGCAAAATTTGTATTCGCTACACGTTGTCCACAGACGTGTGGAGTTGGCCTCACATAAACCGGCCGCGTTGTGTCCTGTGACGAATGTTCCCAAGGCAAAGCCACATCCTGTGGCGGGAGAGCGTTACAGCAGCGTGTGGAGTTTGTCCTTTTGACCTCTAAGGCAGGCCTCCGTGTTGTGGCGGAGGGGGGTGACCCTCTCTCTCTCTCTCTCTCCCTCTCTCCCCCAGCCCAGGCGCTGGCTGGCCTGCAGGAGCAGGCCCTGCTGCAGGAGTCGAGTCTGGGCGCGGTGCAGGAGCAGCTGAGGGAGCGTGAGGCCGAGCTGGTGAGACAGGAGCAGAGCGCCCGCACCGCCCACACACAGCTCAGGAGCAGCGCCCAGCGCACACACACCGCCAACGACCAGGCCAACCAGCTCAGGTACCACAGAGCCCTCCACACTCCTCTCTCTCTCTCTCCCTCTGTCTCTCACTCCCTCCTCCCTCTCCTTCATCTCTCCCGCTCTCCCATCTCTCCCTCTCTCTTCTCCTCCATCTCTCCCGCTCTCCCTCTCCTCTGTCTCTCCCTCTCTCCTCTCCTCCATCTCTCCCCCTCTCTCTCTCTCTCTCTCTCTCTCTCTCTCTCTCTCTCTCTCTCTCTCTCTCTCTCTCTCTCTCTCTCTCTCTCTCTCTCTCTCTCTCTCAGTCCGTCCGCCTTTCAAGGCTTCCATCCATCCATTGTTCATTCATTCCCATGAAATTCAAACTGGAATGTGCTCAAAAGTATTTTTGGGCTGACCTGATGTGAGTGTCACAGCGTTAGTTGTACTGCACGTGGGTGCTGAATAAATACATACATATATATATATAGATACACACTTCATCTTAAACAGTCAGCAGTATGAGAATAATCCAAGATGCCAACGGCGGTTGTACAATTCGATAACTGAAACTAAAAGAAATAAAAATGTTATAAAAATGTGAAAAACCCACCTCAACCAACTTTCTTTGTTTCAAATGTCCTTTGATTATCATTGACAATTTACCCGAATGTTCCACGTTTGTCATTTTATATAATATGTGCATTAATCAGTCCTCTGATATCATGAGCTTTGTGTCATTAGTAGCACAGAAATAATCAGCAACAATCATTTATGAATCATTCATCGTTTATTTGTTCACTGTTAATCCACGAGTCAGTCTTATTTAGGAAGGAGGTTCAGAGTCCCGCAGTGCAAGCTGAACAAACTCACAAACTCTACTGTGCCATACTCCACTGGCCTTCTGAACAGGCAGGGGAGTGGACAGCTGGATAAGAGGAAGGGCCTTAACGCTGGGCTGTAGTGCAGGGATTTAGGATGTTGTGAGTTGCTGGTGCTGGTGTTGATGTTTATAGTGTATTATACACGGTGTGCTGTGTGTACCTTGTATAGTGTTTCATGTGTATGTCTTCTTTTTGTTACCATGAAGCACTTTGTACGCAAAGTACATTTCTGTGAAAACAGACAATAAAGATATCTAATCTAATCTAATCTAAAGATCTCCTGGATTTGGGTGGTGAGATGGCCGCTGAATGATGTTTGGGAGGCTCAAGGCCTCTGCATGCCTCTATGTAACTTGTGCTACTTCTTCGCAGTTCGCGTGATGCAACAATGTCGCAAGCGCTCTGCAATTTATACGTCTGCAAAGGCTATGCGCAGCCTATGCAACATGGTGTCCTTACACTTCTGTACACTAGTAGGTGTCAATGTATTGAACAAGGTCGGTAAAGTTTTCACAAAAGCAGGGAAACACCTGTACCTTCGAACTTCTTCAGCCAATCTTTCCTGAAGCTGGTTCATTTTATACCGTGTCTAACAAATGATGCTAGCTATCTGTATCGTTAGCTACTAGCTCGATTAACTGTGACCTATGAACTGTGAAAGCTCCACCTCCATTTGCTAACCAATCAATGATGTGCAACATCTACATGAACGCTGCGGTCGCGAGTTTGATTTTTGTGCTAGGTACGCGACACCCTCTGAAACCCCCTCTGCGTAGGTCGCAAAGGTTGCATTGATGTTGCAGAGCCCTGGTTGTGTTGCTGTCGTGTTGTTGTCCTTCGAGCGTGTAGAGGACCTTACAGGTAATGTTGCTCAGGTAGAGGCCTTCAGTGGCTGCAGTTGTTAACCTTCGCTGGAATACAGAATGATTCTCATCTGTTGCTGGGACCTCCCCTCCCTCTGTTCCTCTCCTCCCTCTGTTCCTCCCCTCCCTCTGTTCCTCCCCTCCCCTCTGTTCCTCCCCTCCCTCTTTCTTCTCCCCTCCCTCTGTTCCTCTCTCCTCCCTCTGTTTCTCTCCTCCCCTCCCTCTGTTCCTCCCCTCCCTCTGTTTCTCCCCTCCCTCTGTTCCTCCCCTCCCTCTGTTCCTCCCCTCCCTCTGTTCCTCCCCTCCCTCTGTTTCTCTCCTCCCTCTGTTCCTCCCCTCCCTCTGTTCCTCCCCTCCCTCAGTTCCTCCCCTCCCTCTGTTCCTCCCCCCTCTGTTCTCTCCTCCCCCCTCTGTTCCTCCCCTCCCTCTGTTCCTCCCCTCCCTCTGTTTCTCCCCTCCCTCTGTTCCTCCCCTCCCTCTGTTCCTCCCCTCCCTCTGTTCCTCCCCTCCCTCTGTTTCTCTCCTCCCTCTGTTCCTCCCCTCCCTCTGTTTCTCCCTCCCTCTGTTCCTCCCCTCCCTCTGTTTCTCCCCTCCCTCTGTTCCTCCCCTCACACATGCGAACACCCTCCCGTTTCCCCTCTACAGCGCTCACATCTCACATCTCTGCCACGGCTCGGGCTGTGGGGCCTGCCTCGTGTGTCCCAATCTGTTACCCTGACTAAAACAGTCCTCTGGTGAAATGTGAACCAGGCACATATACACACTCACACTCACACTCACGCTCACACTCACACAGGGTCTTTATAACCCCGTGGCGTTGGCAGGCGTGTCACGTCCAGAGGGGCATTTCACTATGTATGTAACCGTCTTACTTTACATCAGTTTGACTTTGCCGCTCGTGTGAGACCGCGGTGTGCTTTCGTCCAGTGGAGGTTGCGGAAATTGTAATAATTTGTCGTATTGATTGTTTTTTCAGCTGCAGCCAGTTCCCATTGTGCAGGGACAGGAATAGGCCCTTTATTGATTAGCTTTTACAGCCCTACTTCCACCACTGTGTGTGGGCATTCCTCCCGGCACCAGGGGCCTGTTCTCCTGGACGCTGCGAGATTTAACCCTCCTCAAGATCAGCCTTTACTTCTGTCCCAAACGTAAGAACGCTTCTGCGTCTGGATTGCGTGTCGGCCGCTGCGAGCGTTTCCTCATCCACCCCAGCACGGATACGATACGATACAAAACGTTCCCTGACACTGTTGTTACCATGTTATTATGAAGATGGTCCGGAACTGGTTATTCGTTTTGTTTTGTTTTGTCGTGACGTGGCCTGTGTTTTCACAACGTTATTCCAGAGCGTTGCAGAAAAGACCGCGTGCTCTCCGCTGGGCGTTTGAGTCCCATTCAGGACATCGTTTGCAGATACGCTCCATCGTACGCCAGACATTCCCTTTCTGCATTAAGAAAAGGAGCAAAAGTTCAAACCAAGCCTCAAGTACAGCCGTTTGGCCTTCTGATAATCCTTCACATGAGTACTCCGTTTCAGGCACTTAATGAAGTGCGGCGATGGCGTTCTGTTTGTGAAGAGCCTCCACATCACCACCGGCTAATACAGCGTGCGCATGAGGACCCTCCTGTCACGCGGCTTCATGGCTTAGTGAGCGTGTGACGATGACCCTGTGAGATGAAACCATAGAATGGGTTATTACCTGGATCGCCTTTGCATGGCCTGCCCTGATCAATACTGCTCTCCCCTTGATCAACACTGCTCCTCCCTGAACAATACTGCTCCTCCCTGATCAACACTGCTCCTCCCTGAACAATACTGCTCTCCCCTGATCAACACTGCTCCTCCCTGATCACTGTTGCTCTCCCCTGAACAACACTGCTCCTCCCTGATCAACACTGCTCCTCCCTGACCAACACTGCTCCTCCCTGATCAACACTGCTCCTCCCTGATCAACACTGCTCCTCCCTGGCCAGCCGTAGCTTGCACACGATCCCGCTAACCCAGCATCACGGCTGTTCATCCCTTTCATTCTTACTACACACTGCTGCATGTTTCCTACAGTTTGTGCGTCTCTTTGCTGTAGTCTCTTTCTCTCTGTTTAAACCTGAGCGCTTGTCAAAGACTAATTCCAGTGTATGTATGAATGTATGTATGTACTACACATGGCAAATAAGGGTGAAAGTTGAAAGGCTGAAGCTCACTGTGTGTCACTCCAAAGAGCTGTGTCTTTGTGTCCCCAGGCTGATGGTGGAGTTTGTGAGGCTGATGGTGGGAGGCTGTGTGTGTCTGTGTGTCTGTCCCCAGGCTGATGGTGGAGATGCGTGTGTGTGTGTGTGTGTGTGTGTGTGTGTGTGTGTGTGTGTGTGTGTGTCGTGTGTCTGTCTGTCCCCAGGCTGATGGTGGAGATGCTGTGTGTGTGTGTCTGTCCCCAGGCTGATGGTGGAGAGGCTGCAGGGGGACGCGGCCATGCTGAAGGAGGCGCTCCAGCGGTCCCAGCTTGAGGAGGCGAGCCAGAGAGAGGAGCGTCTCAGGGCCGAGGTAGAGCACAGCGGGGCCAAGGAGGAGGTCCTCGCGCTCACGCAGCAGGTGAGCCCCCGAGCCAGCGCTGTCAGCCAAGGTGACCAGGGCCCCCACGTCCCTCCACACTCCCCGGCTGTGTTAATAATGAATGGAGTCAGCCCCCCCGTAACAGCTTCCTGTTTGTTTATTTATTCATTCTGTCCAAAACCCTCATCGACACCCACCCATCTCTCTCTCTCTCTCTCTCTCTCTCTCTCTCTCTCTCTCTCTCTCTCTCTCTCTCTCTCTCTCTCTCTCTCTCTCTCTCTCTCTCTCTCTCTGTCTGTCTGTCTGTCTGTCTGTCTCTCTCTCTCTCTCTCTCTCTCTCTCAGATTTAGAGCGCTCTGAATTCTGATTAGTGCAGAATATTGTGTAACAGAGGATTATCTTGTTCTAAAAGTGCAGGACTGTGAACGTGGAAAGGGTCTTTTGAGTGTAACTCCAGCATGTAATATCTCATAATGTTCTATATATATATATATATATGGGGATGTGACAGACTGGCTCGCTGTTGTCAGGTTCGGCTCCGCTGAGGGAGATGACTAATTAATCCAGGTCTCGCCATGTTCCCCTGAAATCATTAAAATGTTCTTGAACTTCTTCTCAGTGGAAACTTGGGAGCGCTGAATAATTCACAATCTCCCTTTCTCTTTATTCTGAGTAATGTGGTCAAATATGGCGAGCCACACGTTACCACACAAGGGCACGGAGCTGGCCCTGAGCCTTTCTGAGTGCCACTGAGTGCCTCTTCTGTGACGGAACTCGCCCACCTACTTTCTGGAGACACCCTTTGTGCTTCTCAGCGAGTTTGTGCCGGTACTACTATTACATATAATAATATATATAATCATATAAGCATTACTATAATAAACATGCTATAATGCATTTCCATGTCAAACTCACATTCGCAACCAGTGGTTGTATTTCTATTGGCTGGATAAACCCAAGAATCCATTTTTATTGGCTTAAAAACAAAAACATACATGAAATCTATAACCGTGCTTTTGAAGGCAAAATTGCCACCTTCAAATGAATCACCTTATCGAGCAGTTCAGAAGGATGAAGCTACTCCAGATAGCCAATCAAAAGCTTTTAAAATAGCAAAACAAAACAGCAGCCAGCATTGTAGGTAGTGAAAATAAATCCATATCACTAATTGCTTTAGTGAAAACTGGATGAGCAGTCCATTTTTTGTATTGAACTTTTCCTCCTATTCGGTGACCACAGGGGGGGGAAAGGATACTAATGCCTGAGCGATCGATACCATCAAAGCCCCAGTGAGGACTCCGCTGCACAGCTCTCAAACTACAGCAGGGTGACAGGTCTTAGACGCACCGTAGAGGCCAGAGGGCAATTGGCCTAAAAATACAGCGTTCACCTGTACTAACTAACACAGCTGTCTATATAAGTGTGTATGTTGTGTGTCTATACAGCATAGGCATGCATAATGTATATATATACAAACTCATGGCTTTTCAAATGTTGTTTGGTTACCGGGTCGCTGTTAGTGATCATTTTCAACGCAGTGTCTTCTCAGGCCATTATATCAATTAGCTCAACTGGATCTTCCTGACGGCAGCCGCACGTTGTGCTTGCCATGATGTACCCAATCAGTTCCCCTGAGCTCGGCTCAGTGTGCAACTTCTCCTCATTCTGTGATGGCATCATTATTTCTGTAAGGTGCAGGCCGTCGCGTAAGCCATCGAATTAGAGAGAGATGATTCAGTGACGCACAGCAACCTTACAGAGAGCCATCGCACTCCGACCTCACTGGTCCTTTATTTTACTCCCATCGGTCCCGAAGACTGTGGCGATTACGACATCGCGGGCCATATAAAGTTTTGTAAACGGGCCTCCCGGGTGGTGTAGCGGTAAGAACATTCGACGCTGCCCACTCCAACCGGGGTTTGATTCCACCTAGGGCACACCAGTGTCAGCTGTGGCAGGGAGCGCCACTAGGGGGCGGCAATTGGCTGTCCGCCCCAGGGAGGGGGGAGGGAAGCCGATACGAGCTCGCTGCGTATAGGAGTGGCCCTGTGTGCATACCGGAGTTACGGTGATGGCTTGGCGGGGTCCGGTTCGGAGGAGGTGGTGCTCCGCCACATGTCACTGCCGGTATCAGGACTATGGCAGCGAGCTCATAAGATATATGAGGGAGGGGATAATTGACATGAAAAAAGAGGGTATCATTGGATACTAAAAATGGAGAGAAAAATGGGGAGAAAACAGCAGAAAGAGAAAATAGAGAAGAAGAAAAGGTTTTGTAAATGCGCGGAGTGTACCTGTAGGAGCTGTCAGTTTAATGCCCCCCCCCCATCTGACAATAGACACATTCAGCATGTTCTGTACTTATTTCTTCTGGGTCATTCTGGAGGAAACCGGTGGTGGACAAAATGGCCGCCGTTGGACCGTATGCCATGCAATGTGTTTCTGTGTGGCTCAGTAGGCTCAGAGGTAGAGCATGGTTCTGTGTGCTAAATGGCACATATATTATATTATATTATTATTAGATACAAATGACTAGGGCTGACCCCATTTAGTCGACTGGTCGATTGTTTGGTCGATGGGCTGTTACTCGACCAAGATTTATTTTGGTCGAGCAGTCGCACGAAAAAAAAAAAAAAAAAATTAAATAAAATTCTCCACGCAGCATGAGACACCTAGATTCGCTCCACAGTTTGTCAGTAGAATAATCCATTCTGGATGCTGCGGGTATGGCAGTGACAGTCCTTCACTCTTAACATAGCTAGGCCTGTATATGTTCTCTTTAAATTATATTAGGCAGTTAAGGTAATAGTAATGTTGTGAATAATTCTGCAAAACGAATAAAAGTAAAATTTTATAATAAATGTGTTTTGCTAATTGTATGGTTTATATATTTATAACTAACATGCGTAACACCCCCTTTCATGTAGCCTGTATTGTATCCTTCTTGTTTTAGGCAGGCGAATGTGCATTTAACATTTTAACATTTTAAGCATTTTAAGCAGACGCTCTTATCCAGAGCAACTTACGAGATGTGCATTAATACATGGTAGGAACAATCATAGATCGCGCAAGAGATGGCAGTGCAGTATACAGCGATAGGCATCATTGCAGGAAGCTGCGTACCATACCTGTAACACTGAGAAGGAAAAGGTTCGTACATTTTTTATTTTTTTTGCGCCCCCTCATTTTAATTGTAGCCTAAGATTTGCCTACAGTTAAGATTAGTGATATAGGCATACTTTAATTACTCATTTAAATATAACCTAAGAACATAATGTCATAGAAAACATCTGGAGTATGGCAGCATTTCGTTTTAATCGCAGACAATCCAAAAAAAGTGGAATGTAAACTTTGCAAGCGTGTTTTCCAAGGCAGGGTTTATCGTTAATAAAACGAGGAGCAGCCCATAGCCTATGCATTAGAATGTGTTATGGTTGTGGTCAAATAAAAGCATCAGCCTATTATGTGGCCATACCGCAACTTCACAAGCGCAACGGCAGAATCTGCAAGGGCAGCATGAGCTCGGAACGGATACTTATTTTTTTCTTCTCCTTCAGGTAATCTTGAACTCCGGCTCCATAAAGTCATTAGCCTATTGTTACTCATTTGTGCCATTCACTTAAGAAAGTTATAAAACATGAGACAAGCGCATTGTGTATATATAGTTGTATTTATTCAAACAAATAGGGTGTCATATAGAAAAAAGTTTCAACCAATCGAAAAAAAAACGGACGATTTGGTCGACCAAAATTTGTTTTAGTTGAGGACAGCCCTACAAATGACCAGTTTATCTGGGATTTTATTTTTAGTTTGGTGCTGCGCTGTGTTTGTGTTTTAAAATGAGTTACCGGTGAGAGGCCACACAGGTGCTGTGTCCTTAATACGTAACTTTATCTTGGCATTTCATTTACTAGTCTGGTCATGACGCACGTGTGTGTGTGTGTGTGTGTGTGTGTGTGTGCGAGTGAGTGCAAGTGAGTGAGTGCATGTGTGTGTGTGAGAGAGAGTGCGGGAGAGAATGCAAGAGTGTGTGTGAGTGTTCTTAAGGGTTTAGCCATTTATAGATGAATCTGTGCATCTCGTCATTCATTTATATCTTTGCAGTTTTTCACGCTCGCCAAAGAAATTGCAATTGGTGACAGCAGTGGCCTCCCAAGTCGCCAGTGAAAGATCACATTTAAAAAAGAAAGATCGACAAATACTTCAGTGGCCGATTTCATATCCGATCATGCGGTGGGAGCGATGCTGCCTTCACATCTCCCCCGATCTTTCTCCATTTTGTTATTGATTTATTTTTTCGCACGTAGGATCTTCGTTTGTATTAATTTCACATCTCAAAGGACGAGAGAAGGTGGTTGCCTTTGCTGTTTCACTTCTGGGACCGGGGGTTTTCATTTCTCCTGTCTGTAATAAAAGTGTTTTATGTCGCTCCTGTATTAGGTGTTAATCTTAACACCTAGCTCTTTCCTCAGTCCAGGGATTATCTAATAATGGTCATTAACACTGCGGGTCTTATTTAGATGTAACAGTTACGAGCTCGGCTGTGTGGCACCACATCGCTCCCAGCTGTGAGTGTAATGGAACACTGGTGCCATCAGTGATGTCAGCGTGAATATAATTATGGGATGTATAGAAATGTTGGCGTGCACAGCGTTAGCTGGTTTCCAGGAGACGCCAGGTCGATAGTTCAATGTTAGCATGCTGTTGTTAAGAGTGCCGTGTTTTTTCTTTTTTAGCAAATTGGTTGTGTGTGTGTGTGGTTGTGTGTGTGTGTGTGTGTGTGTGTGTGTGCGTGTGTGTATGTGTGTGTGTGTGTTGTGTGTGTGTGTCTCAGCTCCAGCAACAGGAGGACACCCTGCGCTGTCTGAGGGAGGAGCTGGGGCAGGAGCACACGCGCACCCAGGAGCAGCAGCGACAGCTCGGCACGCTCAGGATGTACGTGGAAAACATGGAGACGGAGCTGGAGCACCTGAGAATCAAGGAGAGCAGCGATGCCAGCATGGTAGGGTCACCCTGCTGCCCGTCAGCACACCCAAACACTGTGTCGGCCCACAGACGAGTCCAGGACATTAAAGCAACGCTATGGCGGGCTCACTGTGTCCAGGGCAGCGTTAAAGGGCATTGTCACGCATAGGGAGATTCCCATTCTCAGAAAATACTTAGACTTCTGCGTAGATGTGTTTGCTGTACGTGTGCTGACGAGTTTGAGGCCTAAATCTGAAGCAGGAATGTGAAAATGAATCAGGGGAGAAAATCAAGTCAAGATGTGAATTGCAGTGTCACGTCACATGCCAAAAAAGAGTGAAAAAAATGCTTTTTAAAATAATAATAATTCATACCAAATTCAGTCAGAACCATCGCTTTGGGGCATGAGGACCATCGTTAAGTATTGTGAGGATTTGAGCCAGCTCTTGCCCTGACTAACTCCACATCTACTGTTATACTATAAAGTTGAGACATGTTTGTTTTTCAGAAGTACACTTTTTCCCCATAACTCATACATTTGCATATTATAAGAAATGTTTGCAATTAGGAGACTCAAGCCACCCCCAAGAGTGCTCCCCAGCGGAGCCTTGGTGAGGTGTGAAATTAGGGAGCAAGCTTGGTTCTTTGCGGTCTGACGAGCTTGGAGGTGCGCTCTGCGCTGCATGGAACCTGTGCTAATCAAACAGCCTGGCAGCCATTAAAAACACCGCTCCGCAATCGTCTTCACAGAGACCAGAAGCTTCAAGAAATCTGATTTAAAAGGGCTTTGATTAAGGAGGAAGAAAGTAAGTGAACGGCTGATTGCAAGCTTAGGTTTGGTGTTCTTCATTAGCAGTGACTCGTTTTGTGGTTGGCGCCGGGTTTTAATGAAAGGCCGGATCTTTCGGGAGTTTGTTTTTGGCTTGTTAGCATGTTGAGAGTGTTATATTAAATACATTTGTTTCACATTTCCCCCCCCTTTTCTTCCCAATTTGGTGACCAATTATGCCCTCTATTTATTAACAAACCCTCCCCCCACGAACCTGCCGCCCACCTCCACTGGGCAAGCTAATTCCCCAAGGCCAGTGATGATCCACCTCCTCCGAGATGGAACTCACCCCCCTACTTTCTAGGGACGCCCTTCCGCTCCTTGGCGAGCCCGTGCCGGCTCACCCTCCTCCCTCCCCCTGGGGCGGACAGCCAATCACCAGGGCCAGTCTGGTAAAGACGGGTTTAGAACCATGTTCTTGACAGGCAGCGCACACTGTATCGGACCACCGCTACGCTATCCGCTACCCCAACACTTCAGTTTAACTATGGTGGAATACCAACACTTAAGGCCATTGTTTAGAGCCATTATTTAGAAACAAAACAAAACGTCCATAACACAAGGATGTTTGCTTTTCTTTTCTTTTCTAAAAAACTACTCTGGCCAGAGCCGGACTGGCGCAGCCGGGTTTTGAACCGTGGCTGCAGTGGGCAACTTACATTCCGGGTGAATGCTTAGACCGTTATGCCACGCGAGGCCCGCCTCATTGAGAGTGTTATATTATATAAAACTTCACAGCATTTCAGAATTGTCCCACAGCAGCCTTTTTTTATTTATTTTTTTGTGTCTGTGATTCATGACGCCCTTAAAAGCACTTTTGGAAATGTATACGGCGATGATCTTACTTTAATGGAATGTTCTCAGTCATGAAAAATAACTATCAAGCCTCCACCAGCCCGTTGAGATCCTCAGTTCTGTGTGAGCGTAATGGCATGTAGAGCGGCAGTTAAGACCGGGCGTGGGAGGCTCATTGAGATGCAGAGGCACAGTGTTTTCGGCGTCGAGGTAATGCACTCGAAAATGCAAATACGAGTTAAATGCTACCGCAAGGTAACGCAAAAACACATCAATGACTGATTGTACAATTGCAGAATGCAGAGGATAAAAAAAAATCCATCACAAAACTTGCCAATGAGACCCGAGTTCATCGCGACGCCGGTCTGGCCGATACCAGTGCGTACGCGGGCCTGGGCTGGCACACATCCCATAATACCTTCTGATCTTTGGCCCAGACCATTGATTACATGTGAGATGACTGAAAAATTATTAGTGTGGAAAAATACATTTGCAGTCACCCTTATTTACACCAAGTTCCATAGATCAAGATCAATATTACTAAAATATTTTTCTTATTTTATTTTTATTTTTTATAATGGTAATACCAATAATAACGTGGCAGGATAACGCTGTCACGAGATTTTAATACCCACACTGGAGTGCTAATGGCTGCCAGATTGTTCTTTGTTCTTCGCAGTAATGGTCCTCTATGGAGCATTAGCTCCTCCGTCTCTCTGAGGTGGAATATGGAGACAACCTGCCTCAGGATTATTATGAGCGCAGAAAACGGTCAAGCTTGATGAATCCAAAGGAAATTGGGTTTGAAATGGCCTCATCTGCTCAGGTCAAAGCCATTACTTGATGTATGGTATAAGTGGATTTTGAGTGTGGCTAAATTATGTCAGAATTACCCCTGAAGACGGACATTTTGTTGCTCGGCTTCGAGATCCAAAAAAAAAAAAAAAAAAAGATGCTCATTTATTCATAATTGAGAGTCATATTTTAATTATTTGGCTGCTTAAACGTGTTTCCTGGAGTGTGTGTGTGTGTGTGTGTGTGTGTGTGTGTGTGTGCGTGTTTGTGTGTTTGTGTTTGTGTGTGCGTGTGCGTGTGTGTGTATTACCACAAATTAACCCTTTCCCACAAATGGCCTTGCAGTCAGAGCGCCTCTGCGTCGGCTGTTCAGGCAGCGCACACCGTATTAGACCAGCCAAAATATGGTGCGTTGGATGCTATCCGCCGCCCCCACACTTCAGTTTAACTATGAAACTGGAAGCCATACCAACACTTAAGGCCATTGTTTAGAGCCATTATTTAGAAACTAAATGGCAGCGACCAGCAGGACTGTGAAGTCCATAACATAAGGATGTTTTTTTCAACATGAGACTCAACAGTGTTGTTGTTGAAGGACAAAAAAATATTCAGTACAATTTGATATCATTTATAAATAGTATAGTATAATTTTCTTAAATATTTACACTGCTATTTCAGAGTGATAGTTAGTTTCTCATTTTGAGTGTCAAATGTCACCTCCGTAACGCTGGAAAGCTCATCTGCACTGCCCGTGCCACCATCCCACACAGCTCATTAGCCGCAGCTCCTGTGGTTCATTTGAGAAGCAAGGCAAGGGGAAAACGGGGCTTTTTCACCGGCTGTTTAAAACCCGGTATCAACGTCCGCAGTTGAAAGATCGGGAGAGCTGTGTTTTCGCGACTCAGAGGATGAAATCTCAGAGATCCAAGAAAAACATGGATGCTGGGTTGGGGAGAAGTTCCGGGAGGCTGAGTCTCGTCTGAAAGCCTCTAAATTAGGTCTAGCAGTGACTGAAAAACAGAGAAAGCACCACACTGAAGAGGCACAAGAAAGACACTGAGAAAATAATGAAATGCTACAAAAGGATGTTTCAGTTTCGCTACTTATTAAAAATATATAATGTTGCGGGCGCAAGTGCTCAGCGTGTGTGATTCAGACCAGAAGATGCTGTGTGACACACAGGGGTGAAGAGGGAAGGTTACAGCAGTGACCAACAATCATTTTATTTATTCTTTCTTTTGTTCTCTCCAAGTGCGTCTCTGCCTCGGACACAAACACAGCCACCTGTGCATTTGTTTCAAATTTTTTATCCCATTTTTCACCCAATATAGTAGCCAATTACACCCTCTTTTTTTCATGTTTATCCCCCCCTCCTCGTATTGTGAGTTTGCTGCCGTAGGCCCGAACGGACATGTGTTTAGTGTGAGGAACAATTAGCTAAGCAACGCATTCCCTGTAAGCCAACTTTTAATTAAAGATAATTTTGTCCCAAAAATTAACCATGCCCAAATCCAATTCAGACTACATGTAAACTTTTATTTCCTGTTTTAGGTGAGGCGGTACGAAAGTTCGGTGACCAAACAGAAAGCTGAGCTGCAAGAATCGAAAGACTCCCTTGCCGTCTGTGGCAGGAATCTCGTGAAAGCAGAAGAGGCCGTCGCCTGCCTTCAGCAGGAGCGCACGTCGCTCGAGGACAGCCGGCGACAAGTGGAAGACGAGGTGAGGCCTTGCTCTGTCCTGTCATGCAAGGCACGATCAAAAATCACAAATCAAGTTTCTGTTTTCTGTTTTCATGTCTACGTTCGCTGCAGTTGAACTGTGTTTGTGGTTGACTGAAAGTTGTGGTCGGAGCACAATGGAGTGAATGGTGTGTGGGCGCCCAGCGATGGATTGGCGACCTGTCCAGGATGTATTCCTGCCTCTCGCCCAGTGCATGCTGGGATAGGCTCCAGCCCCCCCATGACCCTGACCAGGAATAACGGGCTAGATAATGAATGAATGAAGATATGTCCCGCCCTCCATGGCACACAGATAGACAGGGGAGAAAGGTCTTGTCAAAGTCCCCATAATGACAGTAGCTTGAGCTACAGGCTGCCTGGTGCTGCTGCCTCATTGGAGTAAGTCACCAATCAGTTTAATTCTTTATTTTTTAAAGCTACGTTGCAGGTTATATTGGGACATGTGTCTCAAAGGGAAGATTATCCTTTATCTTCAATATTCTAGTCGTGTCTCACTGAGGTAAAATAACATTTTCACAGTTTGAGTTATGAGAAGGGAAAAAGTGATGAGTCTCAATCTGTCTCCTTAGAGAGATGTCCCCCTTCTCATCTAAAAAATACTTTTGCCATTTCTTCCCCTCTCTGATGTTATCTACGAGGGCCGTCACATTATATCAGAATATTATTTTTTATATGCATTCCAATACCAGTTTAGATATTTTTATGTTTTAAAAAAATAATCATAATAATTCAATATAGATAAACAACAGCATGCCCATAAACAAATGCTGACTCAAATGACCAATAATGTGATAGACATTTTTAATAGTAGCCTACCCTATTCTCTGTTAAGATGTTATGTTTATGACTATGTTATGTTTGTCGGTGTATTTTTTTACTTTGACCAAATAAATTCCACCATGGGAAAGATGATCTGCTTGGTCAAAACACGCAGGCACATGGGTATCAGTTTAAACTATGCAAAAATGGGGCTTCAGTTAAAATGTAGTTACACACAGCTCGCATTTGGACTGGAGCCAATAAAAAATTGAGGTAACTGGTGAAAATCGGGAAAAAACCCAGCTAAAAAATAAATAACAAAATTAAAAGGTTGAAAAACTGGTGTAGACCAAGGCTCCCCAACACACATCCTGGAGGGCCGCAGTTTCTCCAGGATTCTGTTTCTGCTTCCATCCACCGGACCACGAGATTCAACTAATCGCTGCCTTGATTGAACCAATTTAGCCTCCCTCACCACTTCTAAAACACCTGAGTGGTTTAAAGAGACAGGATGGAATTACTGCTGATCACTCCTTATTTCCCAGAGGAGAGTGGATGCTCTGAGTCTCGTCCTGAAGCTTTTCTCACAACCACAGAGGGAGCAACTGAAGCTTTGCTCTATAGGCATGAGAATTCTGGGTTTGAAACCCGACTGCGTCTGTCTGACTCTCGCCGAGAGGGGGGAGGGAAGCCAATATGAGTTTTCTGCATATAGGAGTGGCTCTGGAGTACCGGAGTTACAGTCGACGGCTCGGCGAGTGCTGGTTCGGAGGAGTCGATACTTAGCCTTTGTATAACTCACAATATGAGGGGGCGATTTACATGAAAAGAGATTGAGAGAAATTGGGAGAAAATGAGAAGCAAAAATCTTAATACATTTTTTAAAAAGGAAAGTTCTGAACCCAAACAGTGAACGCTGGCCTCTGTCACACAGTGCCTCAGTACTCTGTGAAGTTCAGGTTAGGAACGGACGTTATTAAGGCGTTAGGGTTAGGAACGGATGTTATTAAGGCGTTAGGGTTAGGAACGGACGTTATTAAGGCGTTAGGGTTAGGAACGGACGTTATTAAGGCGTTAGTGGTCTTGTGTTATACACCGTGAAATGGTTATGCGTAGTGCTTTGATTAAAATATCCATTAGTGTTATTAATAAGGAATCTCCTGGACACCAGTTACTCTGCCGTTCCAGGGAAGCAAGGAATATGATGAACTTGTTTTATTTATTTATTTTCTTCCTGACAAAAGTAGATATTTAATTCAAGGCTCTTAGTGATAAATATGCATATTTAAATGATTTTGTACCCAAAGGGTGTTTTAATTTGTTGGGAACTATCAATGTTTAGCATGACGTTTAACAATATATGTTGGTATTGCCCTAATTTTGAGAGACTGTAGCCTCTGTCATCAGGGTGAGGGAGTGGGACTTTGTCTAAAGTCTCATGGCAGTCACAGCAGCACTTGGGTTTCTTTTCTTGACGATGTTTACCCTCCCGTCCTGACTGTGCAAACAAATGTTTGTGGATGGCAAGCGGTAACGTGGATGGCTGGCTTTCAGGCCTAACCTTCGTTCCTCCACTGCCCCCCCTCAGCCCCTCTCTCCATCTCCGGCAGTCTGAAACCCACGCTGTGTTTCTGGATTATTATAATGCAGCGATGGACGCTCCACGCTGACGAAGCTTTCGTACGTCGCCTCTTATTTCTGGAGAGAATTGCATTTAGAATTCCCGCCGCTAATCTCTCGATTGCCTGACGCGTCGTACAAGACGCTCGTCTTTATTTCAATGCCACCACGGTTGTCTATAGATATCATCCTCCGCTCATCTCATTCGGCATTGTAATCCCCCCAGATGTGGAATATTCCATCTGACTTAAATAAAGTGACACAAATCACTGTGGAAGGAACAGTGTGTCTGTGGGGTGGGGTGGGGGGGGGGGCTCTGAGTTTACGAGGCAGTTTGTGCCGAGTGTTGGGAGATCGACTTCTGCCGTACGTACGGCGGAAGACTCAACATCTGGAGTCGTGGCGATGAACAGGCTAACGTTGAGCTGCGGGTGCCAAAAGCACTAAGTGGGAACATCGAGATCAGAGACGCGATGCTTCGCTTTCCCCGAGCGCCCTGCCTCTCGTCAAGCAAACTTCCCGTGGAACTGACATATTTATTTCCATCCACACCATGGACTGGACTAGGTGTTCTAGCGATAGTTTGTTTTGAAACGGGTACGTCTTTGTGACTAGCCTGACCTCGGCCTGCAGACCGGGTCGGCTCACTGTCAGAGTGGTGACTGATTCAGAGGATGGGTGCTTCTGGTCAGGGTTACTCATATGTGCTATTGTGTATCAGCATAAATATTATGTTATTTAACATATCGTGTGTTTTGAACAAACAAATGCTGCATTGCGCTTTGTTAAATCTTTTTTTTGTTCGAGTCACTTGATAAAACTGAAAAGCCGAGCATCCATAATGCTCAGTTTGAGAATAATGCAAAGTGTGGGAGAGGTGTCAATACCTTTGAAGGCCGTGACTGAGGAATAAATTATTCCTTTGATGAAAACCACAAGTAATGTTTGAAATAATACAAATTTGAATACATCTCAGAAGTCTATTGATCCTCCCCCCTTCCACCATAACAGAACGTCAGATGAAATTTTAGAATATTGAGAGGGCAAAACACAACGATCCCCTAATCGATACGTTCCACCTCGAGTGCGCGATAGTGGAAAAGAGAATTATAATGCGGTTGTGTTTTAGTTTTTTTTGCGTTGTTTATATTATTTTAAAAAGGCAGCGTCTCTACGCTCTCCCCAGGGAACCATGCAAACACGCTCAAAAGGGAAAATGTGAAATGTTGATCTGTTTGAAATAGACCTAAGAAGGCACGCAGTATAAACACAATGCCAACGTTCCCCCGCGCTTCTCTGTGGGTTATTTTTTTGCTAAAGTGGTATGTAGTGCTCTCTGCGTGCTATTATAATTGAAACATTGTAGTGAGCCAGAAGACTAGGGTGTTTTTGTTTCTTTCTCTCTCTTTTCCCCGCCTTCCCCCCTTCCCTTTCTCCTCCTCCTGTGCATGTGTGCATGTGTGATCTCTCCCTCGTAATCACCTTCCTTTAATCTTTCTCTCCCCCCCTCCTCTCTGATCTCTCTCTCTCTCTCTGTGTGCTGTTCTCATTTTGCCTCTCTGTGTCCCTGCGCATACAGAGAAAGCTGTTATTGCCTTTGGTTATTAACCAGGAATGGATTTGAGGGGGAAGTAATTTTGCGCCAGCTTGATGCGGCAGAATAAGCTGTCAGACATCATAGCAGGTGACAGTGTGATGTCCCTCTAAGCAGGCTGCGCACGCAGGCCGCTACAGCGGGAAGGGTAGAGGTAATCAGAGAGGATTACCAACAGCAGCTTTTATTAAATATCTTTGTGCTCCGACTGCGGATGTGACCAGATAATATAAGCTTCGGGTGGGGTGGGGGGGGGGCAGGGGGAGGGGGGGAGGAATCAGCAAATTATTAATAAGCCAGATGGCTATCCTGAAAATCCTTGTGAAAAGTTTGTCTCGTTTTATTTCCCAGAGAAACGCGCGTGTGGGGGTCGTTCACCGCTTCAGGTGGGCGTGCTCTCGTGTACCCCACAACGCGCGGCGTTAATGCGGCCCCTACGGACGCCGGCAGCGGCCTAATTTCATGAAGAAACGTGGCGTCCGCACCCAAGCAGGTGCATTATTTACGCAGGTCTGTGGCTCGTGGCTCTCTCTTCGCTCAGCTCTCAGGGTCTGCAGGCGAGACGTGTATTCCATCGCTCTGTTCTTTGTAGTAGGGGGCTGGGTGGAGCCAGTAAAGGAGTTGGGGAATCTGGGTACCTTGCCCACAGCAGTCCTTGAGCTTCGTTTCAGCAAAAAGAGCTTCAATGGGCCGTGACGTGCGAACATAAAACGGATTGAAATACGACTGTTTGTTTGATGCCTGTTTTGTTTTGGGGGAATTCAAAACATTTTTAGCCATGAACATGAGCTGATATTGCGGGATATGGCCATGAAGTCATAGCACGTGCCGTTTGACTGTACGGCAACGGTTTAATGCATTTTAACAACTGAATTAAATGAACACATATAATGTAGTTGTTAAAATGAGAATGAGTGTGTGTGTGTGTGTATACATATACATATACACATACAATATATCCTTATTTTCAGGTTTTTTTGTTTGATTTCTATTGATTTGGATAAGCAGATTTAAATAGAGTTTTTGTCACCTTGGTTAGGTTCCCTGTCTCTGCGCCCATATCAAGGTGACTGTGTGACAGCTCCGCTCCCTACGAGGAGGGAAGAGAGGGAAACAATCTAAATGTTAAGCAGGTTCCTTCTGCATTCGTCTCCTTGGAGAAATTAGACCGCCGCTGCTTCCGTCAGGTTCTCGTCATGCTCGCCGCAACACACGCGGAAACAAAAGAGGAGAGATGTGTAATTCCTCCTGATCAAAACATCTGTACCGCACCGCTGTTTACATTCCCCCTATCGAGCCAGAAGAGATATGTTAATTTTAGACGTGTCTCTTTTTTTATGACTTGTAATTACTGTCATTAAGAATGCTCCAGAGAGAGTGTGAGGACGCTTTGACTGAAATGCAGTTTGACGTGTTCTATAATTAATGCTGAATTAATGTGTTGCTTTACGGCGAGGTCGCGGGAAGAGAGAGGGTCCTTAACAACTCGGAAAGGCGGCGAGCGGGAGCGCAGTTTAGTGCCCTTCCCCCACGCGCGCGCCTGCTTCTGCTGTCCTGATGAGTTTTGTTTTTTTGTTTGTTTGTTTTTTAAATAATTTATTTCAGATTTTATCCCATTTTCTCCCAAATTAGTAGCCAATTACACCCTCTCTTTTTCATGTCAATCCCCCTCCCTCGTATTATGAGTTCCCTGCTGTAGCCCTGTGGCACTCGCCAAGCCGTCGACTGTAACTAATACTCCTGAGCCACTCCTATACACAGTGAGCTCATATCGGCTTCCCTCCCCCCTCCCTGGGGTGGACAGCCAATCGCCGCCCCCTAGTGGCGGGGAAAGATATAAAAAAATTCAAGCAAATGGCTCCGTTTTGCAATATGAGTATGGAGGGAGGTTTGTTTACTTCCTGGGGCACTGCCGAAGGCACTGAACCCCTAAACTGCTCCAGGGGCACCGTACTATGGCTGACCCTGTGCTCGGACCTCTCTTAGGAGAGAGACAAATTTTCATTGCCTTGTGTAACATGGCAATAAAGAATATGAACGTTTTTGTTCGTTTGTTTTTTCCCCTCCACAAGCAGGTAACGGGAGGAACATGCTTATGCTAACTAAAGTACGCAAAATAAACTGAGAAGGGTATTAGCAGGGTTCCCATGCGTCATGGAAAAACCTTGAAAATCATTTACATTTATTCTGTTATGAAAAGTCCTGGAAATTTCTGATTCCATGTAACGTTGTATATTTTTTTCTTCTTTTCCAAAAACTTTACCGTGAAATGTCTGTTCCCCTGCCACCATTGTTGCCACCTGCCACGGCTGTTCTCACACAAAATGTGTTCAATTATGATAGTAAAGTCCATTGTTGCGCCAGTCACAAAACAAAACAAAAAAGTCATTGAAAACCTTAAATTTGTCATTGAAATGTCATAGAAGATGGAAATTTGATTTGAGTGGGAACCCTGTATTACATACATGGCAGATAAGAAGGAAGATTTGGTTGTATCAAAAACTTAGTTAGTGGGGGGCTCCAAGAGAAATTTGAACACAAAGTGGAGGGTGTGGCAAAATGCCTCCCAACTGTCAAACCACAATTTTACCAACACAGACCCCCCTAACTGTGCCAGGAACCCCCCGCCCCCCCCCCTTATGGCTCAAGCAGACATCGTATTCCAGTCCAGGGTTTCATCTCAAGGTGTTGCCTTTAAATATTCCTCCCCAGGATGTTGTTGAACGCAGGAGAACCGTCCAAGCCATGGGCCTACTCTAATTTGTTCTGTACTTAATAGATTGATTTTCTCCCTCAAAACAGGCCGAGAGTTTGAGAAGGGAGCGGAGCTCTTTGAGAGAGAAGCTGGAGGCGGCGACCGCAGAGGTAAGTACTGCAGATTAGAGACACATTTGGTCATTTATGGAAACGGCAAGTCTTTCAGAGTCCTGTTCTCTTTCCAAAGAGGAGGGGAGGGGAGCACAAGCAATGCACTGTGGGTATAGGATGCACAGTGATGTCACTCTGTGTAGGCGTGTGCTTTGACTTAAGGTTTGACTTGGTTCACATGTGTGTGTGATTCTCACCGTTTCGGTTTACTGTTGGTGGTTGGGAGAGAGAGAGAGAGAGTGTCCATTTTGCAGGCTTGCAGTGTCACTTTAGCACTTTATATAGTTGAGTTTAGACGGTGGCGATGTGCAGTTGTTAGAGAACTGAGCTGGTAAACCACAAAGTGTTGGGCTTGAGTTCTGGGTGGGGTCTCTGCCATTGAGTCCATGAGCAAAGCTCTCTTCTGGGAAAATGTCCCACTGTAGGTGTGGACAATGTGTAAAAATGTGATCTCTGTAAGTTTGAGTATCTGCTAAGTGAATAATAATAGTAATCTTCACCATCGTCATAGCGATTCCATTATACCAGAACCCATGTTATGTTGTGAATATTGCCATCGCTAGGGAAAGTGCAATGCCAACAATGTAAAACACAGGACAACCCACTTTGAGAATCCGGACATCGAACTCGAGGCAGCACTGAATGAGATTTTAAGTCTCATTATTTTATTACAATTGACAGCATAAAATGTTTCATATCTGGAATGCGGAAGGCGATATTGACAATGACATTAAAATGATGTATGAACATTCTATCTAGTGGTGCTTGAATATCGGCATGACCAGGAAGTCCGATTTGACCAATCAGCACCCAGGTCCAATAAGTCAGAAATGCATTCTTACTTGGTGAAGAGTCCGGATTACTGAAATCTAATGTACTTGTTGTTAGCTTTTTTATATCTTCTTAGAAGCTGTAACATGTTTCCATCAGATGTGTTACAGTGTATTTTTGAAAACCTTTTAAATTATTTGGATAATCAGGTCTGAACCTACTTCTCCATAAAACGTTAATGAAGAGCAGTTCAATTGCACACTGCGTTTGGCAGTGAATAAAATGCGTGTAATTTATTGTGTACTTGTGTCGTGTAAATAACATTTATAACGCAGCTCGTTGCATGCACTTTTAGAAAGGTGTAAATATTTGTGGGCTTTTCTTAAACATAATTAATATCATTGTACTATTAAACGAAAACATAAGTTACGTGTGTACGGTTTGTGAAGAAACGCTGTATGAAGATTAGTCAAAGAGCCCAGGCGCGCTGATAAATCACTGAAATTACCATGTCTTTTAAGTTGTCAAATGTTAGGCGCGTTTCTCAGGAGCACTTCTGTGGTGACAGCTCGAATCTCTCCTCTCTGCGTTCAGATAAGCACACGCCAGCGCGCCCTGTGATAAGTGAAATTGCCGAATCTGCGTTCATTTCAGTCAGCTGTGCGCCCGCCCACCCTTCACTATGTGGAGTGTAATTACAGCCCCATTAAACTCTGTGTGTTTACATGTTTACATGTCATTCCACAATGCGCTGCATTCTGAAGCTCAGCACAATGCGCTGCATTCTGAAGCTCAGTGGTGCCAGGACAGAGGTCCTGCAGCTCTCTCTGGATGGTCATGATGTCCATCCGGGCCCTGGACCGGAAGCGTCTCACATCATCAGAACATCAGAGCACTGCCTACATTTATTACATTTACATTATATTTTTGGCATTTAGCAGACGCTCTTATCCAGAGCGACTTACACAGTTGACATTTCTTTACATACAATCCATTTATACAGCTGGATATTTTCCTGAAGCAATTCAGGTTAAGTGCCTTGCTCAAGGGTACCACAGCAGTGCCCCACCTGGGAATTGAACCTGCAACCTCTGAGTTACAAGCCCAGCTCCCTAACCATTACACTACACTGCCAGCCCGTAAAATTATATCTACATACAGTGTAGGAAATAATTATTTGATCCCTTGCCGATTTTGTAAGTTTGCCCACTTATTTCACACAATCAAATGCAAATCAATTTATATCTTTTATATAATGTAATTTTCTGGATTTTTTTTTTGATATTCCATCTCTCACTGTTAAAATAAACCTACCATTAAAATTATAGACAGTTCATTTCTTTGTCAGAGGGCAAAGGGATCAAATAATTATTTCCTTCACTGTACATACATGGTATGATTAAACATGATTAGTGCAAGAGAGCAGTGCAGTAATACAGTAATAGACATCATTGTTAGCAGCTGCACACCGTACCTGTAACACAGGGAGAGAAAAGTTGGTGTTTTTTAAATTTTTATTAAAACATAGACAGTAGTGATGACAGTTAATTAATGTAGAGAATCAGTGGTAGTGGAGTCTGAAGAGGTGGGTTTTGAGTCTCTTGTGGAAGATGGCCAGTGATTCCACGGTCCTGACCGAGTGCTGAAGATCGTTCCACCACCGAGGGGTCAGGACAGAGAAGAGGCGAGACCGCGA
>JAINUG010000016.1:8913300-8940800 GCA_029706075.1 Aldrovandia affinis
AACAGTGGTGATGGCAGTTAATTAATGTACAGAATCAGTGGTAGTGGAGTCTGATGAGGTGGGTTTTTAGTACAATTATAGTTATAATGGATGTTCTGTTAAAATTCCCCTGACTATGCATTGGTCTTAAGGGTCCTGTGTGAGTCACGTTTTTGGCATGTTTTTGATTGTGTTATATTGTCACATTTCAATTAATTCATGGTTTGAGGAGTCTTGTCTCTTCACGAGCAAAAACACGGTGAGCTTGGAACTGGGGGCCGTTCACAGTGAATCACAGCTCAGAAGTAGGTGGAGTGAGAGCGTTTTGGCTGCGTGCGCGTGTGTGTGTGTGTGTGTGTGAGTGTGTGTGTGTGTGTGTGTGTGTGTGAGTGTGAATGTGTGTGCGCTTTGAAGAAACACGGTGAATTTTAATCAGTGTTGTGTTAAGCAGCACAGCCCTGTGTGTCTGGTTTAGCACATGTGAATGTCACAGCTCCCAATGATGAACTCCACCAACACACCTGAAAACCTCCCTGGGTCTGTTTTAAAGCCCCTCCATGTTATCTGAAGGTGTCAGATTAAAACAAACACCTTATAATGTACAATTTGTTTGTCATCAATTAGTTTGTCATGGTTGATTGAACACTGTCTCTCTCTCTCTCTCTCTTTCAATTTAATTCAATGTGCTTTATTGGCATGAAATACAAAGCACAAATTAAACAAAAAAATAATAAATACATGATTTTTTATGTCTACCTTTTTCAATTGCTAACGTGTGGTCACTGAGCCTGTACTTGGTCAGGATCTGTCTCTGCTTTGGATCTCTGACAGAGAAGAGATACTCTGCCAGTGTGTATTCTCTGTTTAGGGTCCGGTAGCAATTCAGTTTATTTTGCAATTTTGTACTCTTGTTCCAATGTTCCAAACAGGTGATTTTGGTTTGTTTAATAATTTGGTTGACTCTAATTGGTTGTGAAGCAGTGCTGACCCAAAGCTGGTTTGTGTTAGTATATGTTAATGTAGTGAGTTTCAGGACCAGCTGACTGAGGGGACACTTTTCTGCTCTTGGGTTTGTAGAGCCTTGTATTGTAAAAAATATTTTTAGGTGCTTTATTAAATGTAGTGTTCTTTTTTGGATTTGAATAGGAATTAGATATCTGCCTAATTCAGACCTACATGCATTATTTGGGGTATTCCTATGTACTTGTAATATGCTTTTACAGAATTCTACATGCAGAATTTCAGCCAGATGCTTTTCCCCATTTAGTGTAGTCTTGCTCACTGAGTGGACCGCATATTTCACTACCATATAGCACAATAGGCTCGATGACACTATCGTAGATTTTTGTCCAAATTCTAATAGGAATATTTATGTTATGGAATCTTCTTTTGATTGCGTAGAAAGCTCTATGGGCTTTTTCTCTTAATGCATTGACTGCCAGAAGAAAGTTCCCTGATGCACAGATTTGCAGTCCTAGATAATTATAATTTAGTGTATGTTCTAGGGCAGTGTTGCCTAGAGTAAAGCAATTTTTGCTTTCCTGAGATCTGGGCTTTTTTTGAAAGACCATAATATTTGTCTTTTTTAAGTTTACTGTCAGGGCCCAGTTCTGACAGCTTGTCTCACTCCACGCCCTTGTGTGAAAAATGCAGTTATTTTTTGCCAATTTTTCTTGCACACTTATTTTGCACATACAGTATATTGATTTAATTAAATCGTTTACCCCCAACACCACTTTTGTAATATAGACCCTCATGCCAAATTGAATCGAATGCTTTCTTGAAGTAATTTTTTTGGTGTACGTGTTTACTAATTAAGGTGTGTAGAGTGTAGATATGGTGCGATGTCTTGGAAGAAAGCCAATCTGACTCTGTTCAGTAAGGAAGGCCTGTATTCAGGCATTCAGAATACTGCAGAAAATCTTCCCCAGGTTACTGTACACAGATGCCTCGGCAATTATTTGGGTCAAATTTGTCTCCACTTTTGTAGATTGGGGGTATAAGCCCTTGATTCCAGATGTCAGGAAAGCAGTCTGCCTGTAGTACCAGGTTGAATAATTTAAATAAGGCCCCCTGCAGTTCAGAGTTACTGTGTTTAAGCATTTCTGTTCTGATACTGTCAGGGCCGCATGCTTTTCTAGGTTTCATTTTTTTGAGTTGTTCTTTTAGCTCTTTTAGTGTAATTAGGTTATCCAATGGGTTTTGATTGTTCTTTATTGTTGATTCAAGTATTTGTTTCTGTTCAATTTGGAGATTGCTTGGAGCAAGTTCTTTATATAGGTTTTTAAAGTAGTTTTTCCAGATTTCAGAATTTAGCATGGCTAATGTTTTTTTTTGTTACTTAAGTTATTCAATTTTTCCCAGAACTGATTTTGGTTAATAGAATCTTCAATTTCAACAAGTGTTTTTGTTTTTGTTTCTTCTCTTTTAATGTTTGTTTGTAAAATGTAAGTTTCACAGTAGCTGAGGCATAAATCTGGGTTTTGTGGTTGATGATGTTTCAGATTGGATAGCTGTCTTCGTTTTTTTCTAATATATTTGCATTCGTCATCAAACCATATTTTGTTAGGGTTTGGTTCTTGGAATTTTAATTGATCATTTTAACTGCCAGGTTTACGCCACTTTGGGTAGGTTTGAATGGTGTAAAATGGAAACTATTAATCGGGTTAGTAATTTCAGTTGGAACTGATTGCTTTGGTGAATTCTTCCATGCTGTCTCAAGCCCATATGTATGTTTGATTAAGATTATACAGCTTGCAGGACTGTGTTTCTGTGTTCCTGGGTCATCCAATTCTTTTCAGGTAAACATTGATTTGACAGTGGTCTGAAAATGGGGTCTGTGGTCTGACAGTGAATGCACTAATGTTGGAGGGGTCCATGTCAGTGATGGCATAGTCGACTACACTAGTCCCAAGAGCTGAGCAGTAAGTGAACCTTCCTAAAGAGTCCCCTCGGATCCTGCCATTAAGGATGTACAGGCCTAAGGCCCCACAGAGATTGTTTCTCTGTGTTGTAATTGGTATTAGATGTAGGGGGGTCTGTCCAAATATGTGATCATTGCCTTGGTCGTTAATGCAGTCTGGCTCTGTTCCTGTTCTGGCATTGAAATCTCCACACAGCAGCACATTTCCCTGGGCCTGGAAAAGGCTGATATCTGTGTGGAGGGTGTGGAAATAGTCTTCATCATAATATGAACATTCAGCAGGGGGGGTGTAGGCTGCACATAGATTAATATCATTGTCGCACATGGCTAGGCTGCTATGAATTCTTGGACATATGTGTGTTGGGCCTTGTTTTATTGGGGTGATATGGGTTGCCAGGTCTTCTCTGTAGCACACTATGATTCCCCCAGGGTCCTTGCCGTGCTTGATGTGCTTGAGTTTAATTGATGGTATTATGATTTCTTTATAACCTGAGGGACTGAGTAAGCACATCTGCATGACGCCATATTTCCAAGAGAATAATAATCTTGACTATTTGCATTTTTGATAAAATCAGGGCTTGGGCTCTTAACCCAAAGATTGAGGTATACAAACCCTGGACATTCCACAAAGTGATTGAAAATGATTTCATAGGCAAAGTGAACTGTTAAAATCTCTCCCTGTCTCTCTTGCTCTCTCTCTCTCTCTCTCTCTCTGTCTTTCTCTCTCTCTTGCTTTCTCTCTCTTTCTCTTTCTCTGTCTCTCTCCCTCTCTGTCTCTCTCTCTCTCTCTCTCTGGGTGTCATCTCCCATCCTCTTTGCGTGAGGGGGGAAATCCCACACGGGAGTCATGTAAAACATAATCACTTTATCTGAGGCTGATTTGAGACAAGAACTCGCCCGCTCTCTCCCTTCAGCTTCCCCAACAAGGAGAGCCCTTCTCTGGCAGAGGCCCAAAAGATAATTACACCCCTGGGACAAAGAGCATGTGCACAGCCTGACAATCGCGTGTGCTCCCCTCACCCTCCCTCAAAGAATGCCATTCCACTCCACATCCCAAATTACTAATGCTGGGAGGAACATTTCAAATCCCCCTGAAAATATTGTTTTCATAATAAAATGAATTGCACTCGTCTTTAACTGCCAAGGGAGGGAATAATGTGATGTGTTTTAAATGCGTGTAATGAACATTGTCGTTCACATGCCTTTTTGTCAGTTTTTTTATGTACTACATGTTGTTATTGTCGTTGATGTTGTTAGCAGTAAAACTAATACTACTACTACTAATAATAATAGTAATAGTAATTGTGATAACCGTTGCCATTGGAGACACTGTTTCCAAGGAGACTTAGAAAATGACATGGCTACTTATATAAATACATATATTTAATAAAGAAAACGAAATAAAAAATGCTACCTATGCAATCCAATAATCCTAAGGTAAACACAGTGCCTCCTACGGTATAGACTCTCACGCTGGTCTTGTCTTGGAGTACTGGTTTCACAGGGATGGCTGTGACCACGTCTTTGAGTTTAGTTTGGTTGTCCGTATCCAAAGCGTACACAGGCACTGGGTGGGATGTTGTGAGTACAGGGTGTTCAGATGCATCCCATAATGCACTACTACAGCTCATGAGTGGATTTCAGTACAGAGACACAGCGTGTCCTTACCTGAACGAGAAACCGCACGTGAAGAAGAAAAAAAGTCAAAATAAAAGCCCTCAATGCACACAGCGTTTCATAAGCACTCAAAAAGAAGCGTGGAGCAGTCAAGCCTGCCTTTTTAGTAAAAACAGCCCATCGGCGAGGCATGAAACATTCAGGAGCTTTAACTGCGTGTGAAAAACACCTCAAATGTTTAACATGGGAGTTTAAGACACATCCTTAATGTTTTTGGTGTTTGTTTATGAAAAATGACTGGCGCTCTCTCCGATCAAAACAAAAAATGCCGCTATGCTAATATCCGCGCTAACAAAGTAGGTCACATTTACCCAGGCAGAAGAGAGAGAGAGAGAGAAAGAGCTCCCAATTCAAACGGCACATGGAAGAATCTTTCATTCGGAGGGGCCCTGTTGAATCAACAGGGCCTCGAGAGTGACAAGCTCACCTGACGGTTTTCCCTCGTATTTCACCCGCGCGCGACTGTGACACATCCTCCCCCCTACCCCTGCGTCACGCAGCGTGATCAAAGCGCGTCTCCGGATGCCTCCTCTGTCAGACGGCGTGTCCTCTCACCCCCTCTCCTCTCCCGAGCGAGCGATGCCTGCCGTGGATCAACCTTCCGCCGTCACGCTGAGTCTGTCACCAGCGCCTCTCTTCCTCTCTTCGTGACGGTTCTGATTGGGGATCGTAACACCATGCAGAGGGGAGAGTATTGATGTTTTATTAAAAGTGTTCCCGGGGTTGGCGGAGTCAGGGAACGTTGTGAGGGGAGGTAGCGAGCGTGCGAGCGCACTTTAGTGGGGACCAAACCCCGGGCTGTCACTTCCAATCCTCCACACACACACAAAACAAACGAACAGAAAAAAACAAATAAAATGTATGCCGCATGCTGAAGAGAGAGAAGCGTTTTTGTGATACAAGGAGGACTGTTTTTTTGTAAGAATTATAGTGTGATGATAATTTTTTACCACCACTAACGCTGGCATTATTATTTTTCTTCTTCTCCCCCTCCTGTGTTGGCATGGAAATAACTTTTCTGCTCTGCGTAGCCATTTTGTGACACACAATGGGTTTTTTTTTTGAAATATGTACCATTTATCTGAAGGCAATTAAATTTGTGCATTACTTGTAAAGTAATTGAAATGTATTTTGTTATGTATATATATATATATATATATATATATATATATATATATATGAATATATTTCTATATTTTTTAATTGCCTTATAAATTAGTTTAAACAACTACCTAGTAGCTGTGTCACTACAGACTAACTGGAGAATATTTGAATTTTCACTTTTTCTTTTACTTAAACAACTGATTATGAGAGAACATCCAAATCAGCTTCATTTGAGGATTGTATTTTTGTTCTTTTGAGTCTAACGTCAAACTCACTTTCAGTAGTGTTTTCAATTCTAAATCATGATTTTCTGTTTGTTTTTGTTTCTTGTTTTTTATTTACAATTCATGTTCATCACGGGAAGTTTTTTAGGTTTATTTTTAGGTACTTTATTCTCTCACGAGGGCCTAGTTTAACTGTGGATAAAAATCAGATACATTCCACCCCCCCATCCACAGGGCACTGAATGTGTGCTCACTGAATGGTTTGATGAGAATGAAAACTATGTAAACCATATTCCATTAACATCTCAGTCACCAGATCTCAACCCAACTTAACACTTATGTGAGATTCTGGAGCGGTGACTGAGACAGCATTTTCCGCCACCATCAACAAAACACCAAATGATGGAATTTCTCATGGAAGAATGATGTTGCATTCCTCCAATAGAGTTCCAGACACTTGTAGAATCTATTCCAAGGCGCATTGAAGCTGTTCTGGTGGCTTAAGGTGGCCCAGAACACTATGTTGGTGTTTACTTTATTGTGGCAGTTTCCTGTATGTAAGTACAAACACAGGAGGCCAATGTTGGCTAGAAACCTGTATTCATGTCTGGCACAATATATTGTGTGTTGAAACTGTACTTTCTGTGACTACTCTACTACACGTGACCTTGTGTGATCATGTCATGTATGATATGTATAATGTGGATTAGCTTGGCTCAGAAACACTGAGGTTACAGAGTTACACATATAAGTATTTTCATTGTACAATAAATATATCGCCTTGCTGCCATTTGTTTAAAATAAACTGGCTGCACTCTCTGGCCGAGAGCCCCATTTTGGGCGGCAATTGGCTGACCACCCCAGAGGGAGGGGGGAGGGTGAGCCGGCATGAGCTCGCCGAGAAGCGTGAAAGGTGTCCCTGTACAGGGAAAAACTGGCTTGCCTCGAGGACGAACGACGGGCTCGTGGGGGAGGGTCAATTGACAGAAATACAGGGTGTAATTGGCTACCAAATTGGGAGAAAAACGGCAAAAAATCCAAAACTAATTCTTAATTATTATTATTCTTTTTTTTAAACGACTAAATTTAGGAGGTCTGCTGACACTATAGAGTAATGGAGTGGCACTGCACTGAATACCATTAAGTTTAATAGAAAACCATAACTGAACATCAACACTTTCTCATTCTTTTGCTGAAAGTGGCAACTGAAGTATTCGGAAATGGCATGTGGTCAAGCATTTGTAACCATGAAATGTAAAATACTTCACAATGTGTGAGGTTATCCACGCTCATGGTTACGGCCTGGGGTTGACGTCTCGCTCATGTTTCCTCCTTCAGCCATTTGCAGGAAACCAAAGACGCCCTGGAGCTGGAGATCAGGACCCTGAGGGTGGTGATCGATGAGAAGCAGAAGGAGATCGGACATTTAAAGGTACGTGAGATCGGATGAAAGGAAACTTCTGCGTTTTCATAATAGCCCTTCCCCATTTCCTTGTGATAATGGTAAAGAATAATAACAGAAAATATAGAACTACTGTGTGTGCGTTGAACTGATTTTGGTGTCTGGAAATGACACTGTACTTCTCTACTGAATGTGTTTTAAAACTCTGGTGTCGCATCCCTCCAGTAGAGTTCCAGATGCTTGTAGAATCTGTGCCAACGCGCATTTAAGCTGTTCTGGCGGCTCTGTGGTGGCACAACACCCTGTTAAGGCAATTTATGTTGTTTCCTTTATTTTGGAAGTTTGTATTCAAAATAATTGGAAAATGATATTCTTTTACACTGATACAATTGCTCAGAGAAAAACATTTTGTTCCCAAACAAATCTCACAATTATTCACAATCCCGTTTTTAGTACTTTGTGCACCCTCCCCAATATATATAAATATATATATACACACACACACACACACACACACACATACACACACACACATACATACAAACTGTATAACTGTATGTATGGCTCCACTAGCATGGAGTTTGCTTGACAAATTAACACACTTATTTTTGAGTACCTTTGTTTCAAACAACAACACTCATCCTTCGCCCAAAATGTTACAACTTGAGCTCTGACCGGGGACCTGACATGCCCAGAAGAAAAGAGTCCCTCTGGCCCGAAGCATTATAAGGGCTTATAATAATAATGTAACAGTAATGTGTAGCACTCCCTTCAAATCCTAAGGAATAGAGTTTAGCCTGCCTCGATCCTGTGATCGCCAGATGGCCAGGACAAGATGAGGGTCTCATTCACCCTCAGTTTCGATCCCCGTACAGTTTCTGTATTGAAAGTAATGTCTATCCATGAAGATCTGACTCAAAATGACAATACAAGTTTGTAAACCGGGTGAAAGGGGTTTAGGGCAGTGGGAATGCCAAATCCGTCTAAAACAAACAGAACAGGGCCCAAGTGCGTTGAGATTTGCCTCTGCTTGTGGAGTATCTCTCATGAATGAAAGAGTACTGTAAAGAAAGACCATTCCTTTCTTGGGTACACTGAAGTAATAAAGTGAGATTTGAGGATTATTTAACTGGATTAAAACAGGATATCGTTCAGAAGCTATAAGTAGTAGTCCCTATAAGTAGTAGTCCCTGTAGTAGCCCCCTGGGGCGGACAGCCAAACGCCGCCCCCGATCGGGGCTGACGACCAGGGCCGGTCTGGTAGAGACGGGGTTCACACCACGTCCCTGACAAGGCATCTCACAGTCGTATCGGACCAGCCAAAGTGTGGTGCGTTAAACCGTTACGCTATCCACCACCCCCGTGCCTGAAGGTTTTAACACACCTCGATCCCCCCCGCCGCCCCCGGTCATCCCTCATGTCCCGATGCCTGCTCTTCTCAGAGTCCGATTGGTCAAGAGGATTCATGAGGTTTGCATTGCACTTCATCACCGTTAATGTACTGAGAGTTAATGAACTTCTCTCCTCCTCCCTCTCCCCTCCCTCTCTCCTCGCACAGGCAATCCACAGTCACTCTGCTAATCAGCAGGCCATGCTTAATCATCTCAGAGGTCGTCTGGAGGTAGAGGAGTAAGTACAGTATTTGATAGTATTCCTTCACTGCCGTTATTATAATTCAGTCCCGCTGTGGCACTCTTTCCGCCAGATGGAGAAATCGGACGCTCAAAATATATGATGAAAATGTGTACATATTTCCCGTCGAGCCTAAAGTGATTCCCGAATAATTGTGCTGCGTGTTTATTTGTGTCCGTTGGGTCATGTGAGGTTATTCTTTTCTGTTTTGAGTTTATGTATTCTGAAGATATGTCACATATATAAAACAGAATATTTCTCATCATGCATGCTGCTGCGCTGTAAAAACAGACTATGATTTTATGATTTGTGTTAGATTTAGTATGATTTTTTATTTTTTTTAAACCATAAACATAATTGAACCTGATGTTGGCATAACAAACAAATCTGCTTTGATTAGGCTCAGCCAACCTGTCCTTCTGAATAATTTGAATACATAAAGATCCATATTTTAATTGATATTAAAAATGTATGAATATTTTACATATCAAATATTTTCCAGCGTCGGTTGATCCAAATACCTAAATGTTACTCTGTTTTGATGAAGCATAGCTTGAATGAGACAATTATTTGTCTTTATTGCCTTTAATCAACCGTAGCTAACATGTCCACTGTGTAACGGTTCGGAAACTATTGTTCCATAGCGGACGTTCAGCACAACAAATAAAGAGAACAGCAAGTGCGTCTGCCAGTCGAGCGGGAGGGGGAGGGGTTACCCACCTCCCGAGTTTCAGAGCAGCGCCCTAAACGTAAACGGATACATAATGCAGACCCCTCGTCTCGCCGCATAACCGAACTACAAACGGACGCTTCCTCGTCCTGTCAAAGGGCATTCATCAACGGCGGAGATGTCTATTAGTTCAATTGAGAGAATAAAACATAAAGCGAGGGAGTGTTGCGTTTGCGTTGGCTGATGAGCACCTGCCTGCAGCTCAGGCCGACCCGAAGCCCCTCCGCCTCGTTAACGCTCGCCCCCTCTCCCCCTCACCCCCGCGTACATCCTTAACGAAGCGGCCAGCCTTTTGTTTTCCTGCCAATCTAATTTGTTTTGTCCC
This sequence comes from Aldrovandia affinis, assembly GCA_029706075.1. Lineage (NCBI taxonomy): Eukaryota > Metazoa > Chordata > Actinopteri > Notacanthiformes > Halosauridae > Aldrovandia > Aldrovandia affinis. The sequence goes on from JAINUG010000016.1 coordinate 8,923,297, forward strand.
CCTATTGGTTTCAGACACAGTTTAAAGCTGTCACTCATTTTAATGGCAGTATTAATACGGGACAGTTAAGATGAATGGCTTTCTTTGTCTATTTTAATAATTGAGGGGGGTGGGGGTGGGGTGAGGACACACTATATATAGGTCCCCCCTTGATTGATTTTAATAAAAATGAATATAATCATTTAAATTGAGATAAGGGTGTTGAATCAGGGCCCCTTTCCCCTGCGTTTCTTATCTTTTTCTGCCATTTTCAATTGATGGTCTTTTACTGGTAGCTTCTATCTTCACTTTCAAGTTCATTTTTATACCTCAGGTTGCATTCCGTTTATATATATTGCGTAGATAAAAATCATAGAATGTTAATGTCGTTTTTCCCCCTATACTGAAATGTTGCCTATTGGGCATGATCAGTTATGAATTAACTGTATCCAACAGTATCCAAAGTGTTCAAATCGTTTATAATACTCTGGAAGATTGTGAGTAACATAACATAATCAACTAATTAACCAATAAACCAGTAATTATATTATACCACACCATATTGAGATCACTGGCATGGGATACAACCTTGATACAACCTGAGCCTAGACTAAGGGTTTGGACTTGGATATTATTTGACTTGGATGTTATTTGTATAATTGTGTACACAAAAGAGTACTTTTGTCCTCCAAGAGGATACTCTTTCCACTGAAAATTACTGGCGGCTTGACCTGCGCAGTTTAATGTACAGAAAATGGCATATTGACAAACGCTGTGTTAAAAAGTTCAATTTATTGGTAAAATCTTTTAACAAAACTTCTGAAATGTGCCTCTTTGCTGCACAGTCACCCACACTTACATGCAGAGGGGGAAAAGGACTGTCATTTAATGGGTGGTCCGAGTCAAAGCCTAGGGTCTGGCCTTTCACCACGCTTCACATTTCCCATCCTTAATTCCTATCGTTCCCTTCTGGGGCAAGCGTTGAATCTCAATTTCACCTTACTTTGACAATAGTGAACAGTTTTGAATGTCAGTCAGTGGTTAATATCGAATTTATGGATTGAGTTCATCTAAATGTCACTTGAATTAAGAAGTGAAGCTTACATTTTCATCCGTACTCCTGTGGATACACTTCAGAGCAATGAAATTGTCCTAAGATTTTCAGTGGGACGATCGCACAAAAGGACTAGTCTAGGGTAGATTGGAATCACGTTGTGTATGTGTATGGATGTGTGCTGTGTTTGCATTCACGTCTATAGTTGTACGTTTCAAAGCAAACACAATCCCTGCAAGGCAACCATCTTCAGAATTCACAGAAAAGTTCTAAATAATATATGCAAGTTTCATTATTTAGATCGTTCAAAACATACAGTAGCTACAAACAAGAGATCATAGACCATCAAATGTGCCACTCCAGGCCTTCACCTTAGCTATGTTGGTTACGGTGCCTTCCAGAATTATTGGCACCCTTGGTAAAGATGAGCGAAAAAATGTCTGTGTTTTGTTCATCAGCTTGATCTTACACTCAAAATATGAGAGAAATCTAACCTTTAATTGTAAGTAAAATTATTAAAATTAAAATTAAAATCCTTATCAAAAAATTAACAAAATTCTCAAAAACGTGAGTCACAATTATTGGCACCCTTAGATATTCTTACAAACAAAATCTAAATTAAGTATATTCCCATTTATACATACACACATATATATATATATATATATATACACATTTATATATATATATATATTATTTTATATATTTTAAGTTTGCATACACATTTAAGTTTACTTTTAGTTTTAAGTTTGCCTAAGGACATTTTTTTCATAGCCTTTTTTGCTCATGTTTACCAAGGGTGCCAATAATTCTGGAGCGCCCTGTATATTGTATGGTGCCATGTTCATGCTCCAGGGCCGTGTGGCCTTGTGTCTGTGCACCATCGCCAGCAGGCTTGTGGATCCTCCCCTCCAGACAGCCCAGATTCACCTGCTACGGGTGTCCAGCTGACAGCTTGTGGCTGCCCTATCCCCACCAACAGTTTTTCAGCATTCACCAGACGATCGTCAAAATAGAACCACAAATTATGTGCTTTTCATTACCAAATGCCCAGTGATCACAGCTGTGGATTGCTGTAAATATACACTACCGGTCAAAAGTTTTAGAACACCCGCATTTTCCAGTTTTTACTGAAATTTAAGCAGTTCAAGTCCACTGAATAACCTGAAATGGTACAAAGGTAAGCGGTAAACTGCCAGAGGTTACCAACAACTGAAAAAGATACATTTTTTGGAAAAAAATCAGAAGACAAGTTTCTGAGAGTCAACAGCTTACGTGATAGGCGGCTCACAGGACAACAGCTTCAAGCACAGCTTAACACTGGTCAAAGTAAGGAAGTCTCAGTTTCAACTGTGAAGAGAAGACTTTGAGCTGCAGGTTTGACAGGTCGAGTGGTAGTAAGAAAGTCATTGCTAAGATGGCAAAATAAGAAAAAGAGGCTTGCCTGGGCCATGAAGCACCGCCAGTGGACTACTGAAGACTGGAAGAAGGTCTTATGGACCGATGAATAAAAGAAATTGAATCTTGAAATTTTGAAAGGTTTTTGTAGGCCGTTGAGTAGGTGAAAGAATGGTTCCTCAATGTGTGACATCAACTGTGAAACATGGAGGAGGAAGCGTGATGGTCTGGGGCTCTTTTGCTGGATCCAGATTCACGACTTTCACAGAGTGACTGTTAACCCACGTTAACCCATTACTTGTTCCCTGAAAAGGGCCTTTTTTTATAACTCTGAAATTTTTCAGTTTTTGGTAACGTAAACCTTGTTTTGGGTTTTTTTAAACCTCTGGCAGTTTACCACTTGCCTTTGTACCATTTCAAGTTATTCACTGGACTTGAACAGTAAAAACTGAAAAATGGGGGTGTTCTAAAACTTTTGACCGGTAGTGTATATGTTCGAAGAAGCACTCGAGGTGGCATTAAAACTGTCATAATCCATTGACGTTGTGTGTACATTTTCATTATAAAAATAGAAAATTATAATTTTTGCAATTAGCGCAAAAAACCCCCAACACACTACATGGTAGTGTCAACAGTATGTAGTGGTGACATCCTCTGTGCTAAAATTAATGTTTACATTAAAAAAAGATATATATTATATATATATCAATATATTATTCAAATGCATTTCTCTACATCAAATAAAAACAGATTTAAAAGCAGATTTTTTAGCTATCTGCTCATGTCCATCACCTGTCTTATTTTTAAATCCATTACATTGGAAAGAGCATTAACATGTAATGTTGGGGGAATTATTCCTGTGTAAACATTTACTGCTGTTTCTCATTTTCCCATTTACCCCCGTGGACACTTTCTCTATTAAATGAAAATGTTTTCAATTAAAATAACATCGGAAAAGATGGACCAGGGGATGTGCAGTACACAGACCTAACTTAATAACGTCTGTCAGACAAAGAAAAGAGCAGCTTGGTTTGGGAGGTATGTTGCCATGCCTTGTACAGCGAGCAAACCTACGGCTCTGATGCCCATTAGAATCAGCGTGGCCTGATACCGTTCCAGAACAAAACATATTTGAGAGTAGAGAATGTGCACTTAGTGTTTTGTAGGCTGAAACTTCATATTATTATAATAAAGAAAGAAATATGTCTGGCACAATTTTTGCCAATATTAAATGTTTGGCAGAGGGAGAGTTGGAACCGGCTCGACTGATCTGCTAAATCTCGTTTGAATTTCAAGTTGAGTGCAGGGAGGATTTTTTGCATTCTGGAAAAAATATATATAATGTCCAATGTGGACATTGAATTAAGGCTAATGAAGACAGGCTGTTGGGCCTCTTAGAAGGAGTTACGTTGACGTCCACTGCCTTGATTAGCAAAAACCCTTGTTTTGTTTTTTTCTTTCCCTGCCGGACGGAATTTTTAATATCCAGTGAAATGAAACGGTCAAATGAGAATAAGGGGATGTCATTTAAAAAAATGAATTTCAATAACTTGTCAGAGAAAATATATAGTTTTTTTTTCTCCTAATATAAATCTTCATAATGGCCTTGTATCATCTTGGTTGCTTTGTTTTAAGTTGCCGCTAATGGGGAAGAAAGTTTATGTGGCGGGAGTGGAGTTCGTTAGGCTTGCGATGAATATGCAACTCGAGCACGACTGACTTGATTCCATCCACTGCTTCCTACAAAGACTGCGCCAAAAAGGCTTGAGTCTCTCCTCACAAGAAAATGATCATTAGTCATATTTTTAATGCACGGCGGACAGTGTGTACAATCAAGTATTTAGGAAGTTGCCCGCTAAATGCGTCTTCCAACTGGAAAAAGTTCATTAAGGCATATGAAAAAGTCTGTTTAGAAGTCCGGAAGAATTGGCAAGGCAATATATGCTATTAATGTATATTCATTATTTCAGAAAAATAAATTGTCTTGCCTTTAAAATAACTGCATAATCAGTATATTAATCTTGTTACGACTAACAGTCTTGTTAACTTTTATGCAAGTTCAGTTCCACCCAGAGATGTTGTGCTTCTGTACCATCGTGGAGGCAGCAGCGATACTGTGTCGTTCGCTTGCGAACGGCAGAGGAGCTTCAAGCTGAAATAACAATTTCCTTGATCAGATCACAATAAAGTGTCTTAATAGTGTTATGCTTTAAAGGAAGCCTTAAACCATTCCATAATAACCTACTTTGTGGGAGAGCTTCTGACTGCCTGCCGCAAGTCACTTCTGTTTTAAATCTGTCCCACGGAGTTAGGCTCAAAGCTTTTACTTGAACTTGCAGTGCTGGAATGAAAGGAACTGACATTTCAGTGTATACATAAAGGTGTACATTCATTCTTTAGGTTCTGTTTGTCACGGATTCAATTGTTTATACGTTAAAGTTGTGTGAATGTCCGAGGGTAAAGAAATGTGTGAGCTTCTCTCAAATCTTGGTGTCCATTCTCACACAACCCGCAACGGACAAACTGACAATGCAACACAATAAAAATCATTTAGCAGACACTCTTATCCAGAGCGACTTACAAAAAGTGAACTGACGCCAAGGACTCAACACACACTTGCACGTTTGCAAAATGACATTTTTCTGTTTGTTAGAGACCCATTTACATTTTACATTTTGGGCATTTAGCAGACCCTCTTATCCAGAGTGACTTACAAATAGTGCATTAATACATGGTAAGATTAATCATGGTTAGTGCAAGAGATCAGTGTAGTAACACTGTCATAGACATCATTGTTGGCAGCTGCACACCGTACCTGTAACACAAGCACTAGAGCAGTGGTTCACAAACTCGATCCTGGGGACCCACAGTGGGTGCTGGTTTTAGTTCCAACCATAATTGCAACCTCTCTATTGTAACTAGCTGTTAATTGTTCTTAATTAGACACTTTTCATTTCTATTAAAGCATGATTTACTCTGTTAAGGTCATATGTCAGAAATAGCTATGCATGCCATGAACAATAAACGTCCCATATTCACATCAGAGGACATTTAATCAGTCAGATCAACTATTGCTCTCATTTTCTGTAATGCGCTGTATGACACATGATTCCTTTAAAAAGATGTTACATATTTTAATTGATTCAATTGTAGACTGGCAGGTGAAATCTGTGGGGGCCTAATGTTTGAAAATGGACAGCTGGTCACTGAAACCATTTGTGGAAAATTAAGAATTCAATGACAGAGCAATTGGCAACGAGCCAAACCTGCATTGTGTTAAAATAAGTTTAAAGAAAAAATGATGGTAGAACCTACACATGTTTTCAACAACCTTAATTGATCAAGAGACCGGTGGTAACAAAAACCAGCACACACAGTGGGCCCCCAGGACCTAGGTTGTGAACCGCTGCACAAGAGTGTGAATCTGGCGCAGTGTTTGCTGTACTGTGCTCCTGCCTGTAACTGTGTTACCCATTTGCTTCGAGGATCGAGAGGGAGAGCCTCATGGCCCGGAACATATGCGCCATCGAGGACATGCACACCCGGCTGAAGGCCAACATGGAGTCCATCACCCTCCTGAACGAGCAGGTAAAAGCCCCCTGTCCCTCAAACCGCTTCTGACTTCAAACAGATTCATATATGCCATTTAGCAGACGCCTATCGAAAGCTCACAGTAGTGAATGTGTCCATTTTTCAATATATGTGATCCCAATGGGAATCGAACCCACAACCTAAAAGTTGCTAACGCCACGCTCTACCTACTGAGCCACACAGAACCACGCTCTACCTACTGAGCCACACAGAACCACGCTCTACCTACTGAGCCACACAGAACCACACTCTACCTACTGAGACACACAGAACCATGCTCTACCTACTGAGCCACACAGAACCACGCTCTACCTACTGAGCCACACAGAACCACGCCCTACCGAGCCACACATACCAAGCTCTACCTACTGAGCCACACAGAACCACGCTCTACCTACTGAGCCACACAGAACCACGCTCTACCTACTGAGCCACACAGAACCACGCTCTACCTACTGAGCCACACAGAACCACGCTCTACCTACTGAGACACACAGAACCACGCTCTACCTACTGAGACACACAGAACCAAAGGCCATTTCCCATCATTGAATAAAAAATATGTATATATATACAAATTGGTTTAATCTTATCTGGGAGGGAAATTGTGATGGTTTTTTTCACAGGTAAATTATTTTCCGCTCGAGAAATTGAAAGAGGGAAGTATATCAACAGAATTTCGCCCGTTTATGCTTGACAGCCGTGTTAAATTATGTGCTGCAGCCAAACGGTGTTTTCTGCTGCTTGTATGTGTTCTGCCTTTCAGAGTAATGGTCAACAGTTCTCTGGATTATAGAGACTCAATGATGTTGTTCATTCACTATGACATTGGTAATGCTTTGTTTGGAAAGAAACACCCTCACTAAACATGTTGCATGATGTGCAGAATGCTGTTTTTCAAACAGAAGCTAACCTCTTATGGCAATTTCCCCCCCCCCATTCTAAATGTATAGATATTTAGAATGATGAACGATTGAGAGACATTTCTATAGGTACGATAGCCCGTGTGTCACAAAGGGTCTTTGTCCGTAAGAAAAGAACGAAACAGTGCGGCGATGCCAAATGGGCGCGGAGCGAGAGAGCTGGGAAGCGTAAAAAGTGTTTTATAAAAAGGCAGAGCAGGAAGTCATTACGGCGCGTGGGGAGCGAGCCAGTGGAGCCGGAGACTTGTGAAATATTGTCATTATAGGTCATCTCGGTAATTACCTGACACCTACAGATGGAGTCACTTCTTAATCAAACGAATGAATCATTACTGATATTGATTCAGACTAAGATGTTTGAAATAATGACTCCACTAACTCAAGCAAAAAAAGAAAAAAATGTCAAGGTAATTTCAGGAACTTGTGCGCCGACGTTTCGGTCTAAATAATAATGGAATGTCTCAGTTCATTTCTGCGTAATGGTGAGAAAATGAGCGTGGCAGCGGAGGGCTAAATTGCCCCTGCCTAATCTGCATAGACTGCCGGCCCGGAATGAAGTCGGATAGGATTTGATTTCTAATTTCTGCGCCCGCGATTCATAACGCAGTACAATCGGCGTCCATTTGTGAATGAGATGAGAAGGACTGAATTTGATGTTGCGGTTTTAGTTTAGGGGGGGAAATAAAATGTAAAAAAAAAAAATCACACTTTCATGTGATGGCTGTTCTTTTGGTACATTAATGGAGATGTATTTAATTCTAACCACAGTGATTCGTCATCTTTAGATCTTGTTTTGTCGTCTCTTCAACCAGGGCAAATGTAGATCCCTTTGAGCTAAAACGGATTTGTAAACACTGGGGTTTGGGCACACACGCTGATTTGTGTGGAGTGACACTCAAAATGCTGTCATGTTATTGATTTTTGTTCACAAATAAAAATAAATGTATAAAAATGTGATATGTGGCATCGAAGCGTACTGTAGGAATTTAGCAGTCTGACTGCTTTTGTTTTTACGAAGGCTATGCAAAACTGCAATCTCCAAAGCTTTGGTTCAATTCTCCAAACCAGGGGCCTGTGTCACAAAGGAAGTTCAACATATTCAACATAGTCAGGGTATCTTTGCGTCAGCTGGCTACACAAAGCCTAACAAAGGCAATTACGGCTAACCTGTCTCACGACAGTGGTTATCAACTCGCTCTGTCAACCCTGGTTTTTCTGATTGAGCTGTGAGCGTGTGCACACAAAAGGGGCGGTGTTTGTAACACAGCCAATCGTATGCAACATGAACAGATCCAGAGCGCTGTTTCACAAGCAGGATTGGTGGGTTAGGGAGCTAACTTTGGGCTTAACCCTGGGTTTTTGGCTCACCCAGGGCTGCGGTGATGGGAATGTGAGTGCGATCTATCGCACCAATCACTTGGGAATCATATGAGAAAATTACACAGCACTTAATATGCAACAGTAAATTTGATTCATTATTGATAACTATATACTGTACATACAACTACTGTATATGAACTGTATGTTTGCTCAGGTTCTCCCTATCACCAACGGAATACGTATATGTACCGGTGGCTAGAAAACGTAGGGCAATACATATGTACTGCTGCACAGTGATCGCATGGCTTCGACGAGTGGCATTTGTGACATGCGGAAAACTTGCAAAGATGCAATATTCCCTCCACGGAGAATCTGTATCTCTGATATTAAAAAAATGATTACGCAATTCTCTAGGATTGGTGAGGCCATTTTCCAGAGAGCTGATTGGTGAGGGGGCGGGATTATTATAGGACTGGATCCGTTACCCTGAACTTAACCTACTCCAGAGCAGGTTAGGTTTGTAGCATAAGTTATCATGGCGAAACAACCCGGTTAAAAGTGAGCCACAGTCGTGAGACCGAAAACCCAGGGTTAAGCCCAAAGTTAGCTCGCTAACCCACCAATTCTGCTTCGTGAGACAAGCCCCAGATCTTAAAAGCAACTAAATGTCAACATGGGTTTTTTTTAAAACTTCAATATAAATAAATATGAAAATTTTAACATGTTGTTACAATGCTCGCTTACCGTGATGTCCAACCCTGCTCAAGATGCACTACGTTAAAATCTAACCAAGAATGTGTGAGAAGGGGCTGGCAGTGTAGTGTACTGGTTAAGGAACTGCGTAACTCAGAGGTTGCAGGCTCGATTCACAGGTGGGAGACTTCCATTGTACCCTTGAGCAAGGCACCTAACCTGCTTCAGTAAAATATCCAGCTGTATAAATGGATTGGATGTAAAGAAATGTAAACTGTAAGTCGCTCTGGATAAGAGCGTCTGCTAAATGGCTAAAATGTAAATGTAAAAATGATTAATTCAATCAAAATTTTATATGGAAAAAGGGATGAGAATATATGCAGCCATTTACAGACTCCCTTATGTGCTCCACGGCGGACCCGAGCCGGCTCACCCTCCCCCTGGGGCGGACAGCCAATCACCGCCCCCGATCGGGGCTGACGGCCAGGGCCGGTCTGGTAGAGACGGGCTTCAAACCGCGTCCCTGACAGGCAGCGCACACCGTATCAGACCAGCCAAGATACGGGTGTGTTAGACCGCTACGCTATCCGCCGCCCCACTCTAGATATATACATACAAAAAAATATATATATTGCTAGCATGGCAATATTTTAAAACCAGAAAAGAAAAACTAGCTGAAATATATGAGGGGATGTTGTCACAGATCATGTTTCCCCCTCGTATTTCTCCCGACTGAAATTCCAACTCAAAGATTTTGATCTTTTAGATCCTCTGCCCCTCAAGTCCCCAGTGCTTTCATTTCAGCTAAATACCCCTCCTGAATAGGAGAGAGGGAGAGTGAAAGCGAGAGAGAGGGAGGGGGAAAGAGAAAGAGGAGAAGAGAGGAGGAGAAAGAGAGAGAGAGAGAGAGGAGAGAGGGAGAAAGAAAGAGAGAGAGAGGGAGAAAGAGGGAGGGAGATACATGAGAGAGGGATCACGTGAACTCCAGTCTGTATTTGGTGCCCTCTGGCGTGGCCACATTTCCACAGAGGGCCGCAGCCCAAGGTGAGCTGTGCTGCCGCTTCTCTGATCTGAGTCCAGGGCGCGCTGCCAGGCATTCCGCCCTCCCCTCCTCCGCTCCACCCTCGCCCTCCACCCCTCCTCAGCGCAGAGGCACATGTGTTTGTTCTGCCCGTTCTGTACTGCTGTATCACTCAAACTGTGGTTTGGGGAGACTCACACAGGGAACCACTAAAGGAAAGTGTGGCTCCTAATTGGCTGGAACAAATAAGTAGCCTGGAGTTCCCCTATATGTGTGTGTGTGTGTGTGTGTGTGTGTGTGTGTGTGTGTGTGTGTGTGTGTGTGTGTGTGTGTGTGTGTGTGTGTGTGTGTGTGTGTGTGTGTGTGTGTGTGTGTGTGTGTGTGTGTGTGTGTGTGTGTGTGTGTGTGTGTGTGTGTGTGGGGAGAGAGTGTGTTTGTTGTTTTAACTTTTTGGGGTTGTGGGAGTGGGGGGGGGGGTTATAAATACACATTTTGGTGCCCTTGTGTTTGTTAGACAAACTGTAGCTTCATTTGTCTATTTCTTTGCCCCTCCTGTCAGTAGAGAGCCCCACAGACTGGCTCCACTTAAAATGTAATTATAGTACAAAAATAAAAGATAATTATGTTTTCCCTCTTCCCTCCGTAACGCTGCGTCTTCTGAGCGACCCGAAGGTCCGTCGTCAATTTCTCCAACTTTCATGTGATTGTATGCAGTGTTCAACTGCTTGTTTTGAAATGGTGTGATTTGTTTTGTTTCATGGTTAACTGTGAAAATTGTGTTTAAATCGTGTCCTCTAATCTTTTAAATTGGTTGTTTTCATCAGAAAATTATGCTATTACATGGTTTCTGTGTATTCATATCAAACATTTTGCAAAACGTCAGCAGGAAAAGAAAAAAAAAACCCATTATATTTCAAATTTGCATTCCTATATCCATACAGTTCAAAACAACCCTGATAAACACGCCGTACATTAATTCTTGCAAACCTCACACATATTTATCCCTGTGTGTTTATAACATTTTATCACGCGTCTTTGTACGAGAAACGCTGTCATTCACTGATCAAGACAGACACAAGACGGTGGTGGCGGAAGGGAGTTAGTTTATTTCTTCTGTACAATCCCCAATATTTTCACTTCAAATTTACTCGGTAACGTGATATCAAACTCAAATATTAACCGGCAGTGCTACGGAAACGCAGGCCGCTCCCAATGTAAATACCGCCCAGTTCCCCTTAGAGAGCGTCCGCAAACAGCTTAATTAGGCCGAGCGTTTCTCTAATTCCATAAACAGTGTTCTTAACGCCGCCCGCCGGCGTTCTCTCTCCTGCTCCCTCCCAGCTGGGCGCGCTGAGCGAGGAGAACGCCAAGCAGAGGAAGCTCCTGGAGATTGAGCGCGCGCTGCGCAGGCAGCTGGCCCCCCGGCCCCCCCTCGAACCCGGCCACGGGGACGGGCTGCACCTCAGCCAGCTCGCCACGGAGGCCCCCAGGAGCAGCGGCGCCGCCGCCCCCGACCGCCCCTGCCCCCCCAGGAGCCCCGGAACGGGACGGACAGAGCCCTCGCCCCGGGGCGGGGGCCTGGCGGAGGACCCGGCGCTGGGGAAGGACCCGCGGGGGAAGTGGTACTGGGTCCAGCGCGTGGGAGAGCTTTCCGCTCAGCTACAGGAGAGCACCGAGTACTGGTCCGAGAGGATGGGCGACCTCACCGTCGAGATCGAGCGCGCCCAGGCCGCCTCGCCCAGGAAGTGACTTTGAAGTGCCCGACCCCCCCTTGCCCGCTCTCGCCCAACCCTGTTCACGGGGATAAAGGGGAATCACACTCTACCTGGATGCTTGAAAATATGGGCCGTGTTCATAGACATGAGGGGAGAGAGAGAGAGTGGCCTGTGTTGCCTTCAGAAGCACCTGCACTTAAACCGTCCACATTGCACTAGGAATATCATCCTCGCTTTACACCAGCTGTGTACAGATTTGCAAATGCGTAAGCGCACAAGACTATCTATTCACATATTTATTACTGACAGACTTGTTTGCGTTTTGAAAAGGATCAGGTTACCAGTTTTCTTTTCCACTAAGTTAATATTGTTCCTTGTTCTAGCGTTGTTTGTGTTTGATCATTTGTGTGTAACGTGGGTTTTTATTGGTCGGTGGCTGGCACGCGTGGCGTTGGGGGGGGGTGTGTGTGTGGGGGGTGTGGGTGTGGGTGTATGTATGTATATGGTGTGCGTGTGCGTGTGTGTGTGTGTGTGTGTCTCTCGTAAATAAGTGATGGGGTGAGTCACCTTCGTTGTTCTTTCTCCTCAGTTTGCGTTGTAACGATCTCATCATGTCCGCTCGGTCAACGCTCTGTGTTGTGTTTTCGTTTTGTTTAGTTTCCCTCAGAATGATTAGAATGAATGTCTTCGACAGAAACCATAAAGGCCCGGGAATATGAGCGTTTGTCTTCCGAAACGTCTCTGGAAATGCTTAATCATTTTTAATGGCTATTTTATAAGAGCAGAGGGCTTTTTTTGTGTGGCCATGTTTGCCCTAGATTATAAAGGAACCTTTTAATGTGATTCTCTGAGCTCAATTATATATCCTCCTGTTCCAATATGTCCTTGCTCTGTTCTTTTCCTTCCTTTGTCCTCTCGAGTTTCCCATCCACCCACAGACGAATAAATGAATGAACAGCCGAACACACAAGGCCGGTGAGTTCTTGTGCACACGCTGGGTTTGCAGCAGGCCTGCTATGTTCTAAGGTGACGATCGTTTGGAGAAATAACACTTCAACCTCTGGACAACATCTGTGATTATGATTATGACAACACCACAATTGGTAATTTTGGAAATCCATCCCCCCTTGCTGTCATTCTCATTCCCTCTCTTGCTCTCTCTCTTTCTCTCACACTCTTCCTCTCTCTCACACTCTTAAACTCTCTCTCCCTCTCCCTCTCTCTTTCTCTCACACACTCTTACACTCTCTCTCCCTCTCTCTCTGTCTCTCCCTCTCCCTCTCTGTCTCTCCCTCTTCCTCTCTGTCTGTCTCTCACACTCTCTCTCTCTCTCTCTCTCTCTCTCTCTCTCTCTCTCTCTCTCTCTGTCTCTCACTCACACTCTCTCTCTCTCTCTGTCTCTCACTCACACTCACACTCTCTCTCTCTCTCTCTGTCTCTCTCTCTCTGTCTCTCTCTCTCTGTCTCTCCCTCTCTGTCTCTCCCTCTTCCTCTCTGTCTCTCTCTCTCTCCCTCTCTCTCTCTCTCTGTCTCTCACTCACACTCTCTGTCTCTCCCTCTCCCCCTCTCTCTCTCTCTCTCTCTCTCTCTCTCTCTCTCTCTCTGTCTCACTCTCTGTCTCCTCTCTCTCTCTCTCTCTCTCTGACCAACACATTCTTCCTTCACAATGGAGACCAGTGTTTCAAAGGTCTGCGCAGGCCGTGCTGTTTAACAGCCCAGCGCAGCGGAGGACGAGGCCGCGTTGGCTAAACAAGGAGGCCTTTAATCCCGCTCTTTGAAATGCCTCTTCTCTCGAGAAAGTGCGCCCGTTTTTCTGTGTTAATGAGGGCCCGTTAGCCAAGTCCACAAGCTTTAACATGCCATTTTCTCATATCCCCAAGATGCACAACAACATTAAGCATCTGACATATTTTTTCCAAGGATTATACATTTTAATGAGGGTAGGCAGGGCTTGTTAGCGGTATTAGTCTCAGTAAAAAAATATACACTCAAACGTAGCCATTAAAAATAAAACCAGTGGCTTTTAAGGCTTACAGCACAAGCCTAAGGCTTGGAAACAATCATGAGGGTGATCATTTGTTGTTCTTGAAATCGGCGCAAGGTTTACGGAGGTTAAGCTTGCTTTTGATGTGTTTTAAACTCATTTCAGCTCCGCGGAGGGATTAGTGCAGCCACCGCCGGCCCCTCCCAAACACCAGTTCTAATTTTCATCGCAGCTCGCATTTTTTCGTACAAAGAAACCAGTATTGGGATTTCTCTGCTCCTCAACTTCCTGCAGTAATTTCACTTAACGAACGTGTGGTTCCGTGTGTGCGTGTGGTCTCCTGGAAAGTTGGTACACTAAATGCCGTTTCAGTATTTTTGTTTCATCCAAAATTAGCATTTTTTATTTTTATGCGAACCATACACGACCTCCACCACCAGGGATGTTGACAATTACAGAAGTGATTGTGGTACCGTTGTTTAATTTTAAAAGACTAAAACCCGGGTCATCGCAGTGGAGACGCGTTTAGCATGCCGCAGTCCTATTCTCGCCTAGAGCGCTGATGTTTCAAACAAGATTAAAACAAAATGCGCTCTGCTATAAGCAGGTAACATCGTCATTTTTACTCTGCAACTCCCTGAACCATAATCCATTTGAGTTGGGTAATTGTGTCCCGTCTTACTGCCGCTGATATAGCGCTGCGCATTTTCATTCCGCACAGCCGGCCGTAAACAGCCCAAACTCATCATAACAAATTATCGTCTTTTGTTTTTATTCAAGGAGAGCAATTCTGCATCTCCGGCCAGTTTTATTGTCCCCTTTCTTCTTTTCAGAATTGCAAGCAAGCTGTTCCATGCCGTAACGCTGTTGTTATCGACATCGGTAATTGGTCTTGTTAAATTTATATTATAAAATGGCTTTGGGATTATTCTCGTACACGCAGAGAATTTAACTGCCTTAAATTTCCAAGGGTCTTAGGAGGGGGGGAGGGGAGAAAAGTGCATTTCTCTTCATGGGAGTGCATTTGAATATTATAGTAGAGGACTCGAGGCAATAAGCTTCATTCCAGATATTTCTCGTTATTTGAATACATAATGTCTGCATGTTAGATTGTCAGGAAATGAAAACTAATGCAAATGAGAATTCCTTTCCCTTTTTAAAAAGAACATTATGAGCACTGCGTTTCTCCTAATCCATCAATACGCTGCTTAAATTGGCTTTTAAATTTGAAACAAAACGTCCCGTATATGAAGAACATGTGCACCTGATTAGGCGGTAAACGAGGACAGAGAGATGTTTGAATCTGGGCTGATTGCCCCCAGCGTTTCAGCCCGCATTTGAACATGAGGTCAGAGGTCAGAGGTCAGCCTCTTGAGCAGGATGTTTTTCAAGACAGAAGACACCAGGGAAGGGGTCGGAGAGGAGAACCAGCTCAAAATGTACAGTAGATACAAAATGGCGGCTGTAGTTTCAAATCCACAGATTTACATTGAGCCAGAAACAAACAACCATAAATTCACTTACAGGAGGGTGGAGGGGGTGAAAAGTTTTTTGTTTTAAGGTTTTGGTTTATACTGCTTCTCAAAAGATCCAGTAACGTCACAAAAGTATTCAGATTTATTTGTCTTTTTTTTGAGGGGGGTTGTTTTAACCCTTAACTCTTTAGACCCTGTTTGTGTCTAAACACCCCCCCCCAAGCCAGGGCCCTGTCCGCCTCTGTGCGGGGGAGAAAGGGTTAACCCTCGCAGAAAGGGAGGTGACCTTTATCCTTAACGTGCTCACTCATTTTTTTTATCAAACCTCTCCAAAGGGACTCATCATACGCAGAGGCTCTATGAAGGGAGGAAAAGGAGAGAGCCATTGTCCTTATCACCCCCTTCCAGAAAGTGTGAGAGTAATAGGACTTTGTGAGCGGGAATGAAGACCAGTCTGATGGTGGCTGATTAAGAATTGACTCCGCCACATCAAAGAGGAGCTGAAGGTGAAAATGATGATCACTTCTTCCCTCTCCCAGGGACCCGGCCGCCATTTCCTTTATTCAACCTTGAAAGGTTCTTTCTGAATACGGAAATATCCCCAGAGTCCATTCAGCAAAGACGAGATTGGGGGGGAGAGAGGGGGTGGGGAATGTAGATCACTAAGACCATTCTTCATATTAAAATAAAATAATAATAATAATAATATAATATTCAATTTTTTTTGTTAATGACACCTAAGAATAGCCTGTTTAGTTATCAGCGTTGAGAAAGTAATCCTCTCTTAAGTTCCTCCACTCAGGGCTGGCTGGCAGACTACTTAAATTGCGATTACCTAGGAAAGGGGCACAACTATTCCGTAAGGCCTCCTCTTTGAAATGACCAGTTTAGCTGATTTTTTGTGGGTCTTCTCACATTTTTTTCCCTTCTACCATTGCTTTTTTACCCCCACCGAAAACTGTGCCAGTATTTTACGCAATCCTAAAATAGTTTGGCTTTGCAAGTAAGTATATACTATACTGTATATGTGCATGTGTGTGTGTGTGTGTATATATATATATATATATATATATATATATATGGTACATGCATACAAACAAAGGCTTCATTAGCATATATAGTGTAAATAAATCACAGTGAATAGTCTCTGTTTGGTGAATCACAAAATAGGTATCATCGGAGGTCAGAATCTCTGATGTCTTGCCTACAGTATATCTGAGATGCCTGGTGAGAATGCTGTGCACATCTGAAATAGGGCCTGACACACACACACACACACACAAGGGAAAAACCTAATCGATGGTTGGCCTTTTGTTACATTTGACATGTTCACAATGACAGCAATGCGTTGGAATATTTAAAAAGTAGGTTGGTCGTCATCTAAAAAAATGTATAATATCAACAACAACAAAAATCATAATAATAATTGGATGATTCTTAATGTGAAGGCAATTTGCACATAAACCAGCTGTGCATCTCGTCGCAGTTTTCAGTGGGAAGTGTCACATTGTATAATCTTGAAACATTCTACTGTTTTCATCTAATTTGTCGATGGGGTTATGTAAGTAATGATTCCTTTGAGTGTATATAAACAAACAGAGCATATCAGAAAGTCTCCCCTGAGAAGCACCTCTAATGAACGTTGATTCAGACGTCTTCAATGCGTCACCACTTCACAAAGTGAGGGACAGGGTGACGTTGTCATTTTTCTTTTGTGTGTGTGTGTGTACTTTTTTTTTAAACAGCGTCTGAACCGTAATCTTCCACTGTAACATAACATAACATAACATAACATATGCCATTTAGCAGATGCTTTAATCCAAAGCGACTGTGTCAGGCAAAATGTCTGAAATGAATATTTTCCTGAGCAGGTGGGACGGACATCACTGGGAAATCTTTCTCCCCCAACCGTTCCTTTCAGATTCAAGTCTCACTCGCTACAAACTGGCCCTCCGCCGACCGGGAAAGGGAGTGTGAGTGGCTGCTGTTCCGGCGAGAGGGAGAGACAGACAGACAGACAGAGTTCCTGCATTCAGCGCCTGCGTGCTCGTTTCTGGGGGAAAGTGGAGAATGTGATCCCAGACATCCCGGTGGGGGAGGCCCCATTTAGCGATTCACCAAAGTGGAGATGGGGTTACCTTCTATCTTGGTTTACATTTTTTATTTTGAGGGGGTGACGTGAGGTTGCCTGCACCCTGGGCTTCTTTATTAGTGTTCCTGCCCTGTGCTGGGAAGTCGGTCGCCCCTGCTCGCGTCCTCAAGACAAACAACGCCGATAGAAATATGACCGCCGTGTATGGTTAGCATACACGCACAATTTCAAGGAAAAATAACGTTATTCTGAACGCATC
>JAINUG010000016.1:8943300-9257744 GCA_029706075.1 Aldrovandia affinis
GTGTGTGTGTGTGTGTGTGTATATGTGTATGTGTGTATGTGTATGTGGGGGGGGGGGTGTTACTGCCAGAGAAGAGGCAGCATCATACTGTAGCACCCCGAGATCAAAACTGCAACTGAAGGGGCCCCACAGTATCATTCCTCATCTGAGCCACACCCAAAACCTGCGGCGTACGATAACTCCCCAAACCTCACTCAGGTGAAGCCAACGGCAGCGGCGCGTTTCATGAGCTCCTACAAACATTCACCCACTCCATCCCACACGAAGCTCACCAAAATGCACAATCTCTCGTGGAGGGTTACACACACACACATCACGTTACAGGCCCTCAAAATCATCCATACAAAAGAAAGGATGGATGCTCTTTCCCCATCCCTCTGTTTTACCAAACGCGTTTCGTCAAAGTGCATTTTTGCATTTTACATTTACATTTACATTTATATACAATACATTTATACAGCTGGATATTTTACTGAAGCAATTCAGGTTAAGTACCATGATCAAGGGTACAATGGCAGTGCCCCCACCTGGGAATCAAACCAGCAACCTCTGAGTTACAAGCCCAGTTCCCCTAACCATTACACTACACTGCTGCCCAGTTTGAACATTTTTAAAACTTCACCCACCATTTCTGGCACTTTTTCTGGAACTTTGCGTGTGAATAGGGCCGAGAGCGTGGAGCGTGGACAGGAGCGCTGGCTGTGGAATCCCGCTGAGTGATTGGGGGGTTTAGTGGACCTGTGACGCCCTCAGTGGTTCCTGGACCACATATCAAAAAGGGCATTAGATTCTGGCACGCTTGAGGAGTTTGTCTTGGCGGGATCCCAGGACTTAATCGCCGGGGATATGGAGGGTATGAATAAGGTGCACTTGCGTCGCTGGGAGAGGGGGCAGAACGTGGACCCTGCTGGCACAGAGCCTGACCACAGACGCTGCACCGTACCCAGGGTTTACACCACCGTACGTACGTCTCTCACAGGCCCCAGATAAATTACAAACAGAAAAGCATGGGGGAGAGATCATTGCACACGTTTGCATGGATGGGGCGTGAAACATGGCTGGCAGGCGACTGCCAGAGGAGCGGGCCAACTCGAGTGCGCTCGCCCCAGGCTGCTGCCACCTTCCTTTTCTGTTTCCTCCAAACTCAATCTGACGATCCCCCCTAATTCTGAAGAGATGCACCGCTCTCTTCTCCGGCACAATTTTAATTGGCTCGGTGCTGAATTTTTATTTTCCGTTGGGGATTACACCGGCTTTTCTTCTAATATCAACTGAAAATTGATGCACCTTGCCTGGTTTCACGTTTCATATCTGTCTGTGTCTGCTTTTAAGATGGAGTCGGATCACAGCTGAACATGGAGTGTGCCAGCGCAGCCTCAGGTAGAGGTGAGGGGGTGGGGGATGGTGAGGGTGGGGAGGGTGAGGGGGGGCCCTGTGGTCTGTAGAATCACTCCCTTGAAAGGCCGCCTTTAATAACACTCCTTTATGAAATAATAATTACACTAATGCCAACACATGCATGTAATATTGCATTTTTAATAAAGAACGTGATGTGCATATTCTGCTTTTAGAGACTTAATTCTCCGACCTTGCGTTTGCTTCGTATGCACCCGAAACCTCTCCGTGGTGGTGTAGCAGCAGAATAATTTATTAAAACAAATACCACATTTTACAAAATGCCCAAATTAAATATGACCACTACTAAAAAAAGATGTAATGCGGGAATATAAAATATGCATGAAATTATGTAAATGTGGTGGAAAAAGACTTCCAGCTAAACTTGTCTACTGGTTTTCTGTAAGATTGCCAAAACTTGAATAAGAGCAGCATTCAGCCCAAATGTTGGGACATCTGGTTGCGTTCCCCTTCAATAGGAGGAGAGTGTTGGGTATCTCGCATGAAAACGGCCAGCGCAGTCTGCAGCTACCCTGCATCTCAATTTCCACTACAGTCAAAATAGTTACTCAGCATAATCTCCTGTTTGTTATATCCGTTTTCTTTTCTTAAACAAGGCATCAAAGACGAATTTGGATGTCTTGTATTCGGAGTTGGCCAGGCCAGAAACATCCTTGTCTGAAATCATTATTTCAGTTTGAACTTTTTATTTTACTTTCACTTAAAAGCAGCGTTGACTATCGAAACATGTTGACGGTGGGTTTTAAAAAGCAAAAACCAACGCACAATGAGAATGATATCTGGTGCAGTGTGTTTTCAATTTGCTTCCAGAGCAGAGAGGAGATTTATATTCACTTATTTACCTTTATTTAGTAAGGTATTCCTGTTCTATTATTGTGACTGTAAATGAAAATGTGAGTGATGTCATTTCGGTTAATGTAAACACTGAAAGGCACATGTTAAAAATTACAGCAGGAAAAACAAAGGATGATACATACTCGCTGTAAAAAAATGTTTTAAAAAAAGCGTCTAGATTTGACATTTTTATTGCTACTTAATAAAAAGGATTTGCATGTGGTGGGGTTTAATCTCTGTAAAACAATGCTCTGTTCTTGTTAAAACCCCAAATGTGATCTCTGGCTCTCTCCCCTCTCACTCTCTCTCACACACTCTCCCACTCCCTCCCTCCTTCTCTCTCTCTCTCTCTCTCGTCTGCTGCCCCCTGTTGGTTTCCAAGTAGACAGCACTGTACACTGAATCGTGTACACAAAAGCCCTATTTATGTTGTCATATTATTCGTTTTTTATGGTTACCGTATGTCGCTATCCACAGAAAAAGTCCAGCACTTTTATGTTTTAGGGACTGGCATATTTATTTTCTCATCTGAGTTAAGGGTGATGTCATGTTTTCATTGCGGGCGACATATCGTACTAGACGCGCTCGGGACAAAAAAAGACCGTAAACATCAATTATATTGAAAAAAAGGCCGCATTGTAGAAAATGCAATATGTTGCAAATGATGCCATTTATTCATAAGGATCGTGATAAACTGAGTGACAGCCATCTTAATTAGAACAATAAAGAAGGTGATGGGGAGGAAGCCGAGTTTATGTACCAACATACAATATTCATATTGCCACAAAAACACTGTCAAACAATAATATTGGAAATTGGCAAAGGCATTCAATCAAAGACCAAATAAAGCCAAATAGCTAGGCCCAATGTTGGTGTTTACTGTCTTACAACCGCTGTACCAGACCCGTCTGGCGGTAAGTGGGACCTTCTACTAGTTGAGCATGGTCTCATGTTTATGTTATGAACTGTAATACCTCACAAAATGGTGCGTTTAGTCTGCCTTGATATGCCATGAATGCATCTTATTCGCTTTGGTTCACTTAAGCACAATTATGTTGTGCCAAGTGCTCGCTTCCCAAAGTTTTATAAACGCGCATCTCGCGCGTAGCATATCCGTGTCTTACTTTGATGTTCGACGATCGTCTTGGATCTGAGGCCAAGGAGTTACTCGTGCTGAAGATGCGTGGTTTGGACGTGCACCTAAAGAGGTTACTTAATGTCACGGGTGTCCCGTGCACTTGGCTGAATATAACAGGTGCGTTTTTTTGGTCATCAGTAGCTCGGCTTCCGAAGCGCGCCTGCTCAGGGCTGGTCTTTTGATAAGGCCGTGGCGGAGAGAACATTTGAGTCCGCGTTTCGAAAATGTGTCAGTGTCTTCTTAAAACTATTAAGCGAAATGAATATCCTTGGTCACGCGTGTTACAACTTAATAGACTATTGTTTATCTTTGGCTTTCGTTGGCCACATATAATTCTACTGATTTCTTTATCGTTGCCGGCACGAGCGTACCCATATGACACGCGGTGGTGTCCATGTTCAGAACCCATCATTTAATTGCTTCAGAACAAAAAAGAAGAAGAAAAAAAAGGTTTTCTTTAATTGAGTCTTTGTGGCAAAATTTTATTTGGTGTGCTATCAGGATACAGGAGCGCTTCTAAGTGTGAAAATACATTAAAAGTCATTACAGGCAATAAAGTCGTGTACGTAGAAAATAGCACTTTTCCAGGGCGCAGCTCATAATTCCTCTAGAACGGGCTTTACCATTAGATAATTGACCTTGTCTTTTTTTTATTGTGCACGCATTTAGCGGCTGAGGGCCGCTGAGATCAAAAGCAGCGCTGGAAGTGTTAGGCCACCGCTGCTCGTGAGCGCGCGTTTCAACGCTTCTACACAATCACACGACCGCTCTGCTTCGATTCTGAAAATCAATTCTGCTCCGCGCGGATGGGTCTTTGGGCCCGGGAGAAAC
Source organism: Aldrovandia affinis (assembly GCA_029706075.1). Classification (NCBI taxonomy): domain Eukaryota; kingdom Metazoa; phylum Chordata; class Actinopteri; order Notacanthiformes; family Halosauridae; genus Aldrovandia; species Aldrovandia affinis. Next base: position 8,947,520 of record JAINUG010000016.1, read on the forward strand.
ATACACTGGGGTCCAAAAGTCTGAGTCCACTGCCAAGATCTGTTTCTTTTCATCGTTCATCGAAAACAAACACAACATTTCTTTGTTTCGAGAAAGGATGGTATGAAATTGAAATATCTATAAATATTTTGTTTGCACACCATTGCCTTTCATTTCCTCAAAATGTTGTGACACCTTCTTTTTCATTTAAGTTTTAATACATGGACACTACTAATACACAGTGTGAGTTGTTTTGGTCTTGTAACAATTAATACCGGATATTGACGTGATTAATATGGTCCTCTATGTGTTCTCGTTGCTACTGCAGGTGCTTTCATCTTGAAAAGGGACACTTCCTTTGCAAACGTTTTTGCAGCTGTTTGTAATTATGTCAGCAGAGCTTAGTGAAGTAGTTTGAGGTCAAATTGTTCTCCTGAGTAAAAATGTTGTTATTTTTTGATGAATGGTGGAAACAAACAGCTCTTGGCAGTGGACTCAGACTTTTGAACTCCTCTGTATGTGAGGCTGGTCACACACGTCACAACCTCAGGGGAAAACATGAGCAGTAGAATGCTCAGGTGAAGAATGACAGTTCTCTGTTTACAGTCTGCTTCCTGAAAGGTGGACAGTGACATGATGTGGCAGCCATATTGAATTGTGAAATAAACCATTGAGCAACATGTTCTCATGAGCAGTAGAGGCAGTTGGCATCAATCTCGGTATGCATGGATCATAGGTGGAGTGTCGGATATGGCTTGGCAATTCTAATTATATTGACGGGTCACACAAAAGTTGTTCGGTTCCTCGTTGGGTTTAGACATTTGAAGTTGGTCTATAAATCTGCAGGGCTACAGGGATCTATTCAAATAGCCGATTTCAGAAACGTCAGAGAAATGCCTTTTGGTAGCAGCATTGATACGTTTTAAACATTCTATCCAGAACACAAAGATCTGGATGTAGAGAGATGGATGACCTCTGGAATGGTGAGTGAATGAATGCCAAAGTTTGAGGGTGACAGCCATGGTGTCACTATTTCTGCACCAGAACTGAAGAGTTTGCATGATTTTTGGGGTTGGACCGTGGGCCGGTCTAGGAGGCAATTGAATTAGACTGCTGTCCTGGTGAGGTAGAAGTCTCCGAGCAGAAAAACAGAAATCAGAAATCAGAAATCACCAAACACACTCTGTTGAAGAAGACCCCGATGTCTAAAAGTGGAGTGCGGTCGGTGTTTCATTTGTGTGTTCGTTTCACTGTTTGTTTTAAACCCCAAGAAATTCACCTGTTGGCACAGACAGCACATGAGTGTATGAAGGAATAGCAGCTTAAAGATAAAGGCGAGCAGAACAGTGAGCTTAGAGGTAAAGCAAGGACTAGGGTCGATGAGCCACATCAGAAAAGCAGAAAGCTGAGCTGTTGGTTCACTGCAGCGGAGGCCGACACATTCTCATATACACCACATAACAATAAAATGTGTTAAAGCTTTCATTGTATCATTCAGAAGTATAAAATAGCAGAAATATTTGTCTCTGTATTTTTAACCGTATTAAATATTTAATTGCATCGCTTGCAATTTCCATTCACGTTATGATTTTTTTCCTTATTCAATGCACTTTATGACCTGTGAACAGAAACATATTAAATATGGCAGATTTTCATCTGTCATTCTCTGGCAGAAGAGTGCAATTACGTTTTGTGCATTTCCAATAATTTCCGAGAATCAATTTATGATTATCTATGTGCCACCTATACTGCTTATGTCCATCCCACCCATCCCCCGCCCCATCTACCGGTAATTTGATACCAACTCGTCTTTCCAGCACGTAATTTGAAATATTCTAGGTACATATTTTTCTGGCCATCATTTTCCCTGAAAATCTACCGTAACGCACACTGTTGTATATTGGAGCATTATGTAATTTACTGGCAATTTTCTGTATGTGTCAGACATACTTTACTTTAATGTGAATGACACCCCACTCAATAAAATGCACTCTTATTTATATGCCTACTATATCCTATAGTGCACTGAGTACCATTCAATATTATCTTTAAATATTTATCTCGCCTGAATGACAATGAAAGTGATAGAATGAGCCCAAATAGCGGGGCGCCCATTGGTGCTCGCCGCGACGGATGGCCTGAGAGCTTCGGCACACAAGATGAGAGTAAATCGGATTTTACAACAGATGAGCATAATCTCGTTTAAATATCCTATCTGTGATTCTGCAGCCGCACAACAAGAGTGCTTAAAGTGTCAGAATGTGGAGTAACTGAATATTCGCACGGTAAACAGAGATAATTCGCCGTGTCTCGCTCAGATGCCCAGGGGTTCACGCTTTTCGGGAGGCCGACTTTCTTCGAGTGACTCAGAAAGAGGGAGAGAGAGAGAGACAATGCTGCACTCTTAGGGGGGTTTTTTCTTCAGAATTCGCCCGGCGCCGATTTCACACACGCGCGCCTCAAGGTGAAATCTCCAGAAACGCAGACCGCGTGTGCGCGCTCACGGGAGGTAGCGCTACGATACGTTTTCGATTTGTTTTGTAACTGATAATGGTGGTCTGCTACAATGGCATTTAAACAGGCCTCAGACACATCTTTGGCTACCGTGAGGGGTGTAACTTTAGCATTACGGATGTTCATGAGAGTGAAACTGGATGTAAAGAAAAATATCACGTTTAGACTTTTTATTTCAAATGTATTTGGATAGAATAATATTTTATTACCAAGATTAATTGCAAACTACATACTTCCCTGATCTGAGAGTGAGTGTTAACATCTCAAATTTGACTCTGTATTTAGATTCTGAAGATTACTACCAATGCGTAAATGACTACAATGCCGTCCACGGTACGCACAAACACACAAGATGTATTCTGTTGTTTGCCTGAAGAAGGGGCACGGGTCAAGATGGAAATGTGTCGCTCCTAGACATAGTGCTTTACTGACACTTTGTTTTCTTGGGACTGCGGATGAAAATTAGCCGTGGCTAAATCTGGCAAAATGCATGAAATAGTGACCTTTATGCTAAATATTGTCCGAGACAAATAAATGAATAACTTAAAGTCAATTACTGTATGTATTGAAAAACTTTACTTTCGCTGAGTGCAATTAAGCTAAAATGTAACCATCACAATATTAGGATTTTTGTATACATCATCAGAGGGTTGCTATGAGAGACAATGGGAGGGCTGGTACATTAGCTAGTGTGTGGAAGATTGCGTTCGGATGTAAAACTGCCTTCTGAATCGAATTACGTGTTTTCCTCTTATACGAAGCATGGTTTGATGTTCACATGCTGCCGTGTAATATGGTGACATTAGAGTAATTTCCATTCCCTTTGAATTCTCCAGGCATATGTGGACAGATCCTATTGAACAAGAAGTATTCGAGATCACTCACATAAGACGACATCAGTACAAGTCAAAATTATAACTGCAAAAAATGGGTGCAACAAATATGAAAATCGTAAAACTACCAAGATGGAAAAAATAGATATACCAGCATGCACATGACGAATATACCCCAAATAAACCCACAAAACGATGTTTTAAGTGAGAGATGATGGTTGGCAAAAAGTTGAAAAAGATTAGAAATTCAAACGAGCACCTTCCACCTTTATCTTGTCCTATGAATGCAGTGGCAAACCTGCCAACACACAATGCTTTGATACCTGCTACAGTACCGTAACTATGGTGATCTACTTCAGACAATGTACTCACCACTGGGCAGGCTGCTGAGGATTCAATCAAATTTCCTCTTTGAATCAACAACCAAATAGATTACTTTCAGAGGAACGCATTCATTAATTTGTAGAAAACAGCTTGCTATGTGTAGGCTGCTTTATATAGGTATTAAATGAAAAATAAAAACACTAGCACAGAGAAATTGCTCCCTTATTTCAACTAACTGAAACAAATATTTTGGGTTATTGTAAAACTCATATCCTGCACTGTTAAATATTGGCTTTGTGTTACAATGGCTTGCAATTTCTTCCATTGGTTCCAGCATTGGCTAACACACAAGCTAACCTTTCACCATTCACGTTGAATGGAGCCTCATTTCCAAAAAATCTAAAAATATGTCTTAATGAAATGTTAGATTTTCACTAGTTTTTTAAATTAAAAACTAGCAAACAGGTGGATTGTGGGGATTCGGTTGAAAAGTCTTGGTTCTTCTCATTTAGATTGGTGCTGGAATGTAAGGAGGAGACCAGTGATTTGGGGATTTTCTTTGTAAACGGCTGGCAGTGTAGTTTAATGGTTAGGGAGCTTAGGCTTGTAATTCAGAGGTTGCAGGTTCAATTCCCAGGTGGGACACTGCTGTTGTACCCTTGAGCAAGGTATTTAACCTGAATTGCTTCAGTAAAATATCCAGCTGTATAAATGGATTGTATGTAAAGGAATGTAAACTGTGTAAGTCGCTCTAGATAAGAGCGTCTGCTAAATGCCTAAAATGTAAATGTAAAATGTAAACGCAATGCAACCATCATCTGCAGGATCGTAGTGCATTACTAATGCCAATATATCTACAGGCGTGCTCGTTAGAAAAGATGCGCGCAAGGATCTCAATCATCACCATAACTCATTTATACGAGCTGTTTGAACCTGCTGACTGGCCTTGGCGTTGGTTAACGTTAACTTACTTTGAATTCATCTGCGTGTCAAGTGGTCAATACAAAACCGCAATATCCACAGGAGTTCACTCCCTGCAGATGAAGAGAATATATTGAATGGCTTTTTTTTGCAGAATCAGCATGATTATTCACATATTAAAAACACCAACAGTAGGCCTCCCAGGTGGTCTCGCGGTAAGAGCATTCGACGCTAGCCACGGCGACCGGGGTTTGATTCCACCAGTCGCGCCAGTTTCGGCTCTGGCTGGGAGTGCCACTAGGGGGCGACAATTGGCTGTCCGCCCCTGGGGGGAGGGATAAAAAGCTGAAGGAAAGACTCGCTGCATATATTAGTGGTTGTGCGTCGTTGACAGGCTTCGGCCTAGGCAGGCACTGGCTTGGAGGACGCAGTGCAGCGCTCGCTACTGGCCAGACTGCGGCAGCGAGTTCTCATACGAGGGAGGGGATAATTGGCACAAAAAAAGAGAGAGGAAAATGGGGGAAAAACTGCAAAAATTAATAAAATGTAAAAAAAGGAATAGCCTATAGTTCCTAACACACAGAAATTTATTCATGGGGTTGTCACACGACCCAGCAATTATTTAATTGGTTCAGGAATATGAGATCGAGCCTGGAGTGTGGTTTTGGCTGGCATTTCCTCCATGTCTTTAGTGTTGGTGGTCTCATTTCTCAACTGAAGTGATTCGCCTTCAGTGAACTACTGTACTTGATCATATAATTTAGGATAACTGAGAGGACGGCTAGCTCAGTTTGCCATGTTTATGTGTCACAACATCCCCAGGGCAGCAAATGAGTATCATTTAACTAATGTGACACCAAACGCGTTCCTCACACTGCGCTTTGCACCTACGCAATACATCAGGAGGTGATAATCCACACTTTGAGTGCCATCTGTGAAAAGGCTCTCAGAGAATTGTCAAATTGCACGGTGTGTTCTGCATTTTCCCACCCCCCTCAGTAAGTGTGAATGTTTAGTTAAAGCCAATCAAAGTCTCAGGGAAAAATGTTTGATACAAGTTTTAAATGGCAGCAAACTAAACTGTTTTCTTAAATAAAGTCCTAAGCTTGCCAGATATTTATGGCTCTATTGGAGGGTAAAAGTCGAGAGAAAATAAAACTGCTTATCTGTTATGTATCGTCTTTAGTCATTCTTATAAATAAGCATTTATACATAGCGTCCAAAGTTGACCTCCCTGGAATCGCACATCCTAGGCAGACAGAGGGACACGAATGCTGAGAGATGGATTAGCTGCCAGGAGAAGAAGCAGTTTCTTTTGCCTTCTTTTGCCTGTTAAATGTTGTTTGTTTGAGACTACTTTTGACTTATAATATATTCAATTTAATTATCTGCTGGCCAACTGCTTTCAAATAACCTGCAGTTGCTTCATTCAAACGCACTGACTTGCAGAAAGTCCAGACTGTTTCTTATGATTCTAATGATGGTGATGGTATTATGCTCTGGTCTCTAATGATCAATAGTTTTTTTTGTCCAGTCGAAATTCTCCACACATCAATAACACTTAAAAAATGCATGGTTTTTGGCCTCCCGGGTGGTCTAGCGGTTACAACGTTCGACGCTGACCACTGCGACCAGGGTCCGATTCCACTGGCACCAGGAGTGCCACTAGGGGGTGGCAATTGGCTGTCCGCCCCAGGGAGGGGTGAGGGAAGCCAATATGAGTTCGCTGCATATAGGAGTGGCTCTGGAGTACCAGGAGTTACAGTCAACGGTTTGGTGAGTGCCATCTCGGAGGAGACAATACTTAGCCTTTGTCACTGCCGGTCTCAGGGCTACGGCAGCAAACTCACAATACGAGGCGGGGATTGACATGAAAAAGAGAGGGTGTAATTGGCTACTAAATTGAGAGAAAATGGGATAAAATCTGAAACAAATTCTTTAAAAAAATGATTTTTAACAACCCTCCGGTACTCCAGAGCCACTGCCTTCCAAATGAGGAACAGATTAATTCTGGTCTTCGCTTACTTCCATCAACTCCATTATCTTTTAGGGCACCTTTTAACTTCCCCCCCAAATGTTAAACGTTATGCCACCATGTGCCCTACTTAAAAAGTATGTATGTAACCAAAGGCAGGAAAATGTATGGTAGTGTTCAGTGAAGGGTTACAGTTACAAATCTGTTCTCTCCAAAACATAGAGTAACTGCTCTCTCCCCTTACTCCCAACAACACACACACACACACGCACACACGAACACGCACACAAAGACACACACATACGCATACACACACTCGCACACAAACACACACACATACACACACAAATAAATACGCGCACAAAGACACACACACAAACACACATACACACACACACACACATACATAGACCCCCATCACACACACATGCACACACACACATTCATAGTCTCAGTGCATGTCTTTATATTTTTAGAAGGAAGAATCTGCTGTTTTTCTCATAAAAATGGTCCATAGCAGTGATTCTGTGTGTGTGTTTTGTGCATGGGTTTCACACACACACACACAAATGGATTCGAGATTGAAATAGAGATACGTAAAGATGGATTAATAAAAAAACTAAATTAATGTTATCACACGTGTGCCAGTGCATTTGTGGGCTGGTTATAATGATACTTTGTCTACGTTAATATGTCCCCCTAACCCTGCGTAGGCATGATAATGTCCCTGTAGGCTGTCAGCAGCACAGAGACAGACAAGAGAAACAAAGGCTCAAAACTCAGAGAGCCATGTGCGTCGTTTCGCCCTCGGATTACAAACGACAAGATTGTAATCGATTATAACCCAGTGATGGATTTAAAATGATCATTAATCAATTTTAATAATGTTTCTCATCATTAAGGCCTTTCTTTAAAATAAATAATAATAATTAAAAAGTTGATGAACATTCTATAGGACTGTGGAAAACCACATGTCTTATGGAGACTGGATGGTTTTGTCCTACACAACAATCTTTTCGTGTGAGGACTATCCCTTTCTATGTATCCATATCCTCTCCTAACAAGAAAAGAATATATATTCATTTCCATGGCTGCATCTACTCTTTCCCCTTCCCCTTTTTTTCTTCGACGGGAACAGTTGTAATGAGTATAAAACGTGAGATATTCGGCAGAGAGCAAGTCCGGCGTTGCAGAGTGATGGTGGGAAAGAGGGAGAGGGAAAGGCCTGAGTGTTTCATCAGCCCAACTCTGCTGCCGAGCCGGGCTGTCAGACGTGCAGGGAACGTTTTACACTGCGCTGGAGATGAGGGCGAAGCCAGCCCACCTTAAATAACACCGCCGAATGAGAATCCTAATCGCATTCTGATGTATTCCTGTTAGGTTGTTTTTTTTCTTTCTTTTTTCCATTAAGAGAACAGGTGATATGTTTGTATCATTCGTCAAGGGTAGAGAAAATGAGGGAAACGTTGACAATTTCATTACGACTACGTAAGAATCGGATTTATATACACTCGTATCAAGATTGGCAGGTTTTTTGGTGGGTTATTTTAAATGCATAAGCTAAATGTGTAAAAATAAAAATGCAATGCAATATTAGTTTAGATTATTGGAGTCGGTTCTTCTGAAATAAAAGAGAAAAGGTTTATCAGAAGCATTTGAGCTTGTTACGGGTGTAATATATCAAATGGAAAAAATGAATTTGATTCATATTCATATTCTAAATCACATTAAATAAAATAAAATTAGAATATAACGTCAAGCAACAGACATAAAATCTAGCAAGGCACCTTTTTAGTCAAACCTCAAAAAAAAAAAAAAAAAAACACTGAAATATAATCTTTAACAAAAAAAAGTTTAAAATTAACTTAAAAACAACATTGTATTGAAAACACTTCTCTCACTTAAATTCCTTACAGGCTTTCACCCCCTTCTTGTACTAGAGGCCCACATGTGTCATTGTTGCGATTAGCAGCAACGTTGGTTCACTGGTTCAAGCCAACATTACATAATTTAGGTGCCAAGCAGACGCCCCTTATCCTGAGAAACTTGCACAGGGATACATTTACACAATTCAGCCTCCATTTTGTAGAGGCTGATCTACAAAAGCTACTTTAGGTGATGTCACGTCCTCGGCGGTGTAGTGGCAGCGATCCCACCCAAAATTCAAGCGCCACAAATCTTCTGGTGACACAAATCCAGCTCCCTAACCATCAAGCCTAACATCTCTGCCCAAACCTGAGGGAACGTCTGGAATCACGGGCTAGAAGCGGCACGTCAGGCCTGTGTCTGTTGAGTCGTTGGGCTGCTGGGTCTGGTTTAGCACCAGCTTATGCGATTTGTACACAGTCGCAACGAATCGAGCAGTTAATGCTTTGTTTTATCATGTTTTTATTCCACTTACTCTGTTTATTCTTAGTGAAGGTCTCAATCCCAGAGCGTTTGTCTCTCCTGCACTGCCGAGCGTACATATCCTACTTCTGTATGTAAATAATTCCAACGTTTCATTTGATGCGTTTTTATCTGTTTTCTTGCACCTCTCTCCGTCAATCAACCTTTACAATAGAGGCATTATACTTTGTAAAATAAATAAATAAATTACATTTTAGCTAACATTTACGGTGCCAAACACTTCATTTTTTAATCCTCTTAAGTGAAGTCAGATGTATCATGCTGCGTTTTCTGCACTTAACTTATGTAAATTTCCAGAGTAATACATACCTATCAAAAAATAATGTGTTTTTTTACACCTTTTAAAAAGCTGTCCCTGTGCATCTCTTTTTACCCCCTTGACAGGAATCCCATGCAGATATTTCAAAGTAAATACCCACTAAGCAACATTAGCAGGTGTAAATGTTGGGTTTCTCTCTCTAAGCCGTGTGGACACTTAAGTAAATTTGATTGCGTTTGAAAAAAACCTATCAGCTTTGCTTTAGACTGGCATCCATAACCCTCTACTTTTTTTGACCAGTTATTCTCCACAATTCCTTCGGGAGCACAAGGCTTGTGATTGCAGGCCTGCCCTGTCAGAATGTGCACTGTGTTTCTATATTTCTGTGCAGACATCTTTCTGGCGTGAATAATGCATGAGGGGGGGGTGGGAGAGTCTCATTACATTTCGTTTTCTCTTCCTGCGGTGGACGAGGGGGTGGCGGTGGCGACGGCAGCCATCCCAGAATCCCCTGCTCCCCAATCACGTCCGCGCCTGCCTGCCTGCCGCTGACAAAATGGGCTTATTTGACTTTTCACCCCATGGCTCTGATGAATAATTCACTCCGCCCTGCACAGGTGTGACTCCAGAGCGGCCTACCTCTGACAGGCGGGAGGGAGGGAGGGAGGGAGGTAGAGAGAGAGGGGAGGGAGGGAGCGAGGGAGCGAGGGAGCGAGGTAGAGAGGTAGAGAGGTAGAGAGGGAGAGAGGGGAGAGAGGAGAGAGGGAGAGAGGGGAGCGAGAGAGGAGAGAGAGAGGGAGCGAGAGAGGAGAGAGGAGAGAGGGAGTAGGAAGAGAGAGAGAGAGGAGGGAGGGAGGGAGGGAGTAGGGAGGATGGAGAGAGAAAGGGAGGAGGGAGGGAGGGAGGGAGGGAGGGAGGATTAAGAAAACAAAAAAGAAAGGAGGTTTTTGTTCTGAGGTGTTGGCTGTCCCTTTTGGATGAAACGACTTCAGAACCGCACTGGGGGCTTTGATGTGTGACGTTATAAGACGTGCGCAGCTCGGGATTGCATGGTCGTTGGCTCTCTCCGGTGAAAATTACAAAACAAACACGTGACAATAAACAAAAGGTACATTAAAGCAATGTTCAAGAAAATTGAATTGAAAAAAATCTAATCTTGGTTTCCTCAAAATAGCCACCCCTTGCCTTGATAACAGCCTCACAAACACGGGCCATTCAGTTAATAAGTTTCAGCAGGAAATCACCCGACATGTCCTCCCAGCTCTTTTGCAGCAATTCCCAGAGACACTTATGGGTTACTTTGTGTTGACTCTTCTGTCCAGTTCGTCCCAAACAAGTTCTATGGGATTGAGGTCTGGACACTGGGCAGGCCAGGTCCTTAGTTTGAGTTGTCCTTCACGTTCCTCCTACACCAGAAAGTTCTTGCACAAAAAAAGGTGTGTTTTGGGTCGTTATCTTGCTGAAGAATTAAGGAGTGCCCGATTAGCTGTAATCCAGATGGAAGGTGTGCTCAAACTTTTGACTGGTACTGTAGTCATCAAGGTATCACACTTCACCAATTAGAAAGCTGTGCAACACAAAACTGTGCCGTATCACATGCCATGTGTATACTAATTGGCTTGACCAGTTCTGTAGGGAATGACTGATTAACCGATTAACTGATCAAACAGATTACTGCTTTTTATCCTTTGATTTTATATATATGCCTTTTTGCAGACACTTTTATCCAAAGTGACTTACAGTAGTGAATGCATACATTTTTCATTATATGTGATCCCAATGGGAATTGAACCCACAACCTAAGCGTTGCCAACACCATGCTCTACCTACTGAGCCACACAGAACCACCCTCTACCTACTGAGCCACACAGAACCACGCTCTACCTACTGAGACACACAGAACCACACTCTACCTACTGAGTCACACAGAACCACGCTCTACCTACTGAGCCACACAGAACCACACTCTACCTACTGAGCCACACAGAACCATGCTCTACCTACTGACCCACACAGAACCACACTCTACCTACTGAGCCACACAGAACCATGCTCTACCTACTGAGCCACACAGAACCATGCTCTACCTACTGACCCACACAGAACCACACTACCTACTGAACCACACAGAACCACACTCTACCTACTGAGCCACACAGAACCATGCTCTACCTACTGAGCCACACAGAACCACAATATGGTCCTTTGCATCGGACTGATGTTCCACCACTCTTCCTGCATGCAAGTGGGAATACTGAACACTCTCCTGTTTCACTCAGGGTGCGGGAGAACGACACAAGCTCACCTTCCAGCACGAGGAGAACCAGGGCCGACACTTTCCCCCCCTAATCCCCAGAACTGGCTTTCTAATTTCATAATCTCCTTTTTTAATGTGTGGGGGGGGGGGGGGGGGGCAGTCGTTTAGAGTTGACTGGCCCACATTTGATGTGTGAGAAAATTATTGAAAATAAATGTGGAGAATTAAATCTCCGTGTGTGGTGGTGGGGGTGGGTTTTGACGTTTCTGGAATTGAGCGGTTTGTGAAAACTAGAAAGCTCAGGAAGACAGACGCCCCATTGCTCGTGTCCTTCCTTCAGAGAAAGGGTTGATTTTAAGATAATAGAAGATAAATATGCCACTCCCATCTACTTGCTATTCTAAGGTAAATTGGTATAGACATGCTGCAGACGCTGGCTGATCCCTGGTGAGTGCGTTTGCGCCCTGAGGATTCCGCTGATTTCAGTCATTTCGGCTAAAACAACGGGGAGGGTTCGGCACGCTTTCACCTTGAGAATTATTCTGACTGGCTTCCATTGCCTGCCAGGGAAATGAGAGCGATTCGAAAGCGAAGATTGCGTTTGTTCCCCCGAACATCCCCTCACGGCGAGGTACGAATGACAGGCGGCGCATCGAGTCGGCCTCGAAGGTCATCGGTCGCCATGTAAATCTCCGTCGAAGGTCACGTGGCACCCTCGCCGTTCCTCTGGGCGGCAAGAACCTCCGACTCCATGCCTCTTCTTTTATTTTTTATTTTTTTTAAAGAATTTGTTTCAGATTTTCTCCCATTTTAGTAGCCAATTACACCCTCTCTTTTCCATGTCAATCCCTCCATCGTATTGTGAGTTCGCTGCCGTAGCCCTGAGACTGGCAGTGACAAAGACGATGTATCGTCTCCTCCGAACCGGCACTCGCCTATATGCAGCAAACTTCCTGTCGGCTTCCCTCCCCCCTCCCTGGGGCGGACAGTCAATTGCCGCCCCCTGCTGGCACTCCTGGCCAGAGCCGAATCTGCACTTCAGCACTGCCCCAAGAAGTGAACTGGCATCCCTCCAGGTTTCTAGTTCCTTGTTTATTTCATTGGGATTCCTGGGATTCGAGCGTGCTAGCCCGTGTCGCTAACCACTGAGCCAATTGGTGCCCCTTCAACCTGGGTCTGAGAACGTGCAGATTTGCAAAAACGCCAAAAGTGAAAAGTACATTTTAACAAAATAGGGAATTTTGCTTCATTACGCCATGGGCCGCTGCTCTGTTATCATGAAGCGTTTTGCGTTTTGACTGAAACGCCTCCGTCTCTCCTCGAGGACCCGGGCTGCAGTGGTCCAGCGAGGGTTCCGGGAGCCCGGTTTATAAAGTGGAGGTAATCAGTGGTGTCGTTGGTGGGCTTATTTCCGCTGAGCTCGTAATGGGACTAAACGCCTGTATTAACACATCATATCACATCCGGCATCATGCCAGTTAATGACATATATATATATATATATATATGTAAAAGAAATATGCATAATGAACTCCCTGAAATGAACTGTCATCAGTAAATTTTTATGTGAAGGAGAAATCTAATTTCCTTCAAATCACATTCATAGACTGGGACTTCAAGGGTACCTGAGCAGTGCGGATGTGTGTTTCTCAATAACGGGGAGAAAAAGACAAGGTTCAAGAGACCCAGCTTAGGAAAAAGATAGCAAAAATATTATGCTAATGCTCCCGTCTTTACATTGAGGCCTAATCAGTACACCCCTGAATTAGAGGGACAGATAATTAATTCTGGAGTACGAGGTTATCGACCCTGGCCATTGTCTAGGAAAATGAAAAGAGAGAAAGGACTCGTCCTTTTGTCGGTGTTTAACAAGAAAGATAAGGCTCGCGTGAACTTGCCCATCGAGGGGCTCCGTGAAATTAGAGCAAAGGAACCCGTCTGCAGAACTTGGGAAGGTGACAAGTCTGGTGTGGAGCCCGGTGACAAGAACTCTGTGCGTTCTCCTCCTTTCTTGAGCAAAAAAAAAAAAAGCCGGCAAGACTGCATGTTTTGGGCGAGAGAGAGAGAGTAGCGTCAGCCTCTCAATACCTGCGATATTGTTTTTAAGCGTACGGTGTCAAACCCTTGACCTGATATCTCTTCCCGTTTTTTCACTCAAGTGGAGCGCCTCCTGTGATTTATTCCTGCCTTTTCTTCATTAACGTGTTTTTTTGTTCCAGTTAAATTAAGCGGAAAAAAGGGGCTTTCTTTTGTTCAAGGAGAAAAGCACGCAAGAAAAATAGCACCTCGCCACAAAAGCCTGCCCTGTATAATCGTACGTGCTAATGTACGCTCACTGTCTAACGCTCCCTGTAATGATGTTGACCAGAACATTATGGAGCACACGTGTTTGTTATGCATGTGTACCGTACAGGGGCTGTGAGAGAACAGGATTCTGGGTAAAAGGAAGGCTGTGTGGATGGGATGACAAAGGGATAAGTAGGCATCCTCCGCCCTTTTGGATTTTCTCTCGTTTAACATAAGCGACAGTATATGCCGGGAGAAATTGTGTTGTGGTGAAATGGTGATTCAGAAAGTATCGATACGCCGTTCGCCTTCAGGCTCCCTGAAAAAGGGAAATGTCCTAAAGACGGATTGTTAGCTGCGGCTGTTTTGGCACCTTGCGTTGTTTGCCCTCTCGTAGTTCTAATAAGACCTTGATGGTTTTCAGCTCAGCTATTTCTACTATTTTGCTTGTCTTGTTTCAAAGAAAGGAAGTTCTATGATCTTTGCAAATTAAGACTTGCTTGAGAGCTACCCGGGAATTTCTAAATAGCAGATTTAAAAGTTTATTCGCTGTCCTTTTGTGCATGCTGGGGTGTTCGTAATTAGATCAAATTAAGACAATTTTTTAAATTAAAAAGTCGTGTGCGCATCAGTTGCATTTTTAAAATGGCTTCCTGTCATCTGTGCTCTGGTCTAAAGCAGCCAAACACCCTGCAGCTCTCTCTCTCTCTCACTTCAACACCAATCTACAGTACCAGTCAAACGTTTGAGCACACCTTCCATCTGGATTACGGCTAATCGGTCCCTCCTTCATTCTTCAGCAAGATAACGACCCGAAACACTCCTTGAAATTGTGCAAGAACTATCTGGTGAAGGAGGAATGTGAAGGACAACTCAAACTAACGACCTGGCCTGCCCAGTGTCCAGACCTCAATCCCATAGAATGTGTATGGGACAAACTGGACAGAAGAGGCAAGGCAAAGCAAAGCAACCCACAAGTATCTCTAGGAATTGCTGCAGGAGAGCTGGGAAGACATGTCGGGAGATTTCCTGCTGAAACTAATTAACCAAATGGCCCGTGTTTGTGAGGCTTTTATCAAGGCAAAGGGTGGCTATATCCAAGATTCAATTTTCAATTCAATTTTCTTGAACATTGCTTTGATGTCCCTTATGTTTATTGTTACATGTGTTTTTTTGTCATTTTCAAGTATTTACAGAAACTTACATGGTGTAAAACATTGTCAATTATGAGATAAACCAGGTTTCCAGCAGGTGTGCTCAAACTTTTGACTGGTACTGTACACTCTGGCCCTGTGGCTTCTTACTGGAGAACAGAGTGATCTGAAACTCATTCACAGAGGGAGTTCAACACTATTGGTGTTAGACATGTCCATGTCACAGAGCACTAAAGCCCCTAATAAGCTTCTTTTTTTTTTATTGAAAAAGAAAAAAGACTTACAAGGGGCCTTGGGGCCTAATGAGCTAATGTGTGGTTTTGAGTCTGACCCGAAAAAGTAGTTTATACGGCCCGTTACCGAACGTGAAAGACAAGGGAGACAACCTTGGGAGGAAAAAAAAATACAAATAAAATATTTTTCTGAGCACTGTTCATGTCAGCTGAGCTAATCTGAAGAAAGCAGGAGAAACAAGAGAGACAGACCCTGCTCTTAATTCCGTAATCTCTAGAGGTGCAGCCAGTGCGGGGAAAAGGCTTAGGAAGGCATTACGGCCTATCTGTAATGCACTGGCTTGAATAAGTAGATCTCTACGGTACTTTTATCATTTATTAAAGTCGAGACAACCCCCGTCTCGCTTCTGTTGTTTAAATTAAATGATTGGGGTATATGTAGCGTAGTATATGTGTTTAGGGTTGGAAGAATTGGACGCTTGTGTTGAAAAAGAACGTCATACCGACAGTGGAATGTGGTGGTGGATATCTTTGAGGTTATTGGGGCTGTTTTGCATCTGCTGGCCTTGGAGGGCTCTTTTTAAGGTCAATGGAATGATGAACTCCAGCAGGTATCAAAAATATTTTTGCCGAAAACCTAGTTCCCTCTGCCAGGAAGCTGAAATTTGGAAATGGATCTTTAAGCAAGACAATGATCCCAAGCATACCTCAAAATCAACCAAGAAATGGTTAACTGACCACAAAATATACTGTTTTGCAATGGCCATTTCAGTTTCCAGACTTGAGCCAGATGGAATATTTGTGGTTTGAATTGAAGAGGGTACTGCACTAGCTCAGACCAATATATCTGAAGGATCTTGGAGGAGAGATTCTGTATGGAGGAATGGTCCAAGATCGCCCCCATTATTTTGACATAACTATATTAACACAGATTTATTTTTGTTGGATTTTATTTACAATAATTATTAGGGGTATGAATAATTGTGACCTCTATTTTGAGGAAAATTGAATGACATAGAGGGTGTAATGTATATATAAATACATAATGTTTGGGCCATAGCCTTCATTATATGTATACATTTTCTGATATCACATGCAGGTATGGACACATGCAGTGCATAACTCTGTTCTGTTTTAATCTTTAGAGTTATCTTTGGAGCACATCACCTTTGTAATGACGCTGACTGAGCAGCATAATAACCTGGAAGCTGCTGGGGGTTCAGTGCACTGGGGGTGAGATGTTAATCACCCCTCTTTAAATCTGAACTGACAAATTAAATAAATTAAATTTAAATCTCCCACATGTAATAGTTCAGGTCTCCGCTCTCCAACTGATTATCAGAATAATTCTTACATGAGTTTCTAATGGTGAGTGATCACCACCGACTTATTAGTGTGTGTGATTTAAGCAACATGTATATTTTATATTTTTATTTTTATATTTATATCGGTTTTTTTCTCCCAATTTGGTGGCCTGTTGTACCCTCTATTTCTTTCGTTTTACCCTCTCCCACAAACTTGCCGCCCGACCCCACGGGACACGCTTATTCCCCGAGGCGATGATCCACCTCCTCCTCCGAGACGGAACTCGCCCACCTGTCTTTCCAAGGTCACCCTTCCGCTCCTCGGCGAGCTCGTGCCGGCTCTCCCTCTCCCCCTCCCCCTGGGGCGGATAACCAATCGCCGCCCCTGATCGGGGCTCCCGGCCAGAGCCGGACTGACGCAGACGGGTTTTGAACTGTGGCCGCAGTAGGCCTCCTGCATTCCGGGGTGAATGCTTTGACCGTTACGCCACCCGAGGTCCCTTTGCGCATTGGGTTTACTCATCTTTAAAATTTGAGCGTAAACTCACAGAAAACAGATCTGCCTTAAATGCATTATTGAATGATCAGGACGAACCATTTTGCTCATTGATAAAGTCGCACCCTTGACACCTCCACTTAGTCTGGCCTTGTTGCAGCCTGTATTTAGGGTTGAGGAGTATTGCCCTGTTTCCCTATGGAATAATAGGAATAAAAGTGTATGTATCTACATATTTGTGAATTTAGGTGTGTGTGTGTGTGTGTGTGTGTGTGTGTGTGTGTGTGTTTGTGTGTGTGTGTGTGTGTGTTTGTGTGTGTGTGTTGTGTGTGTGTGTGTGTGTGTGTGTGTGCGTGTGTGTGTGTGTGTGTGTGTGTGTGTGTGTGTGCGTGCGTATGTTTGTGTGGGTCACCATACATTCTTTCTGAAGCTTTTTGAAGCTTGAGATATTTCCTACGCCTCCAATGAAGCAATTTCCCCCCGTCCCTGTCTTCCTTTGTTTAGGGACAGAAAGAGTGATGAATTGTGTGTGTGTGTGTGTGTGTGAGGAGCAGGCCTGATGGCAGAGAGAGAGAATGAAGTGTGTTATTTATCCAGCCAGCAGGTGTGATGTGCGGGAAGCCTCTGCCCATTGTCCTGTCACACGCTCCCATCTCCAGAGAATAGCCCCTCCCCCTCCACTCAGCTCCCCCAATCCCAGGCCACTGCCACACTCACAGCCAAAAAAAAGGTGAGAATGAGTGTAAATTGTGTTTTTTTTGTACCCTCTCTCCTTCCTTTGATAATTTGGTCACACGTTTTGCCGGGAGGAACAGGGCCTATGGAAGAGAGAGGACGAGGCCACGTCGTTCGTGCTCATCTTGTCACTGTACAGGGTCCTGATTAATATTTACAGATGGACAGCTTGGATTTTTAAAAATAAAACAATACGAGCCTTAAAATGTTGTCAAATGGCGTTGGCCTTGTACAAAATGTTACTGTTTTATATCATTTGATCGTGTGACAACGAAGACAGAAATCTAAATAATTTGTTCAGCGGTGTGGAATGTCTTGGGAGCGCATGTATTAAATACAGGTGGTTACAATCCTGTTTGTCTCAGCGTGGAGTTACGTTTATATACATTATATATGTTATTACGTTATATGCCCTTGTATTCTTGTGTTGTAAGTTGCTGTGGACAAGCTCATGTGCTTAATGACTGTGATGTGACGTGTGGCGGCTCATTATTTCAAATTAATTCTCGAGTCTTTTGAAGAGGGAAACTCTTCACGTTGTTCCACAGACTTTTCTTCCAAACATTTTTTTTTAAATAGATTATTGCTCGTCTTTATCCTTCATTCATTCATTCATTATCTAAGCCGCTTATTCCTGGTCAGGGTCGCAGGGGGCTGGAGCCTATCCCAGCATGCATTGGGTGAGAGGCAGGAATACACCCTGGACAGGTCGCCAATCCATCGCAGGGCACATACACCATTCACTCACACACTCATACCTACAGGGCAATTTAGACTCTCCAATCAGTCTAAAGTGCATATCTTTAGACTGTGGGAGGAAACCGGAGTACCCGGAGGAAACCGACGCGGACACGGGGAGAACATGCAAACTCCGCACAGAAAGGCCCCCGGCCTGGATTCAAACCCAGGACCTTCTTGCTCTGCGGCGACAGTGCTATCCACTGCACCACCACCGCCCTACTTGTCTTTAGTTCAGGAAATAAATTCTCAGAAGGTTTAAAAAAAAAAATTAAATTTTTTTTTTAAAAAGCTCCATGATAACCAGGTGTCTGTCTGGCTTCACAAAGGCTTTTTTGCAGCAGGAAGAAGAGGTGCTATAACAGGGTAATTAAAAGTGTTAAAATCCTAAATCAACTCCCAATATAGAGCCCCCCTCTATAGCTTCCTTTGGTGTCCAAACGACAATGCTAACAAAAGGCTTATGTGAGAATCATTCAGTGTTTTTTTTGTCATTACCATTATAAAGTAAATTCCGTGCACACATGCAATGTACAAAAACCCACTATTACTTCATGGTTCAGTGATAGGGCTTTACTGACAACTTAGAGACAATTTAAATCCCATTCTGCTCTACAGATGCACCTAAAAAAATATCTAGGGGCAGATAATATAATATAAATATAATATACGCCATTTAGCAGTATATGTGGCCCCAGTGGGGATTGAACCCACAACCTAAGCATTGCTAACGCTGTGCTCTACCAACTGAGCCACAGAGAACCACAGATGTTGCCTATTCTGCCAATGAAGTCCTCTCCATACTCGAATGCCAGGCCGAACTCTGTGGCCCCAACTGGACTCCCTGCCTCTCCGGTCACGGGTCCTGGTCGAAGCCGTCCCTGTGTGATCCGTTCCACCATCACGAGGGGAATCCAGCAGGGAGCCCTTTTCTTTAATCAGGGGATCGGCACCACTCACCGGCCTCCGTCTCCACAGCTGTCCCGTGACCTGGGTCGATCCCGTCTCCATTTCTCTCCCCCCAGCCCCATAAGGGGCTCCCCTTTTAGCAGTGACCCCAAAACCCGTTCTGTCCACTACCCGGGGCCTTCCTGGTCTTTTCCGTGGCTTCTGCTCACCATTCTGTTTCACCACTTAAAAGGGCCAGTGGATATTGGCTCTCCGCCCCAGAAAGCGCCCGCTATTTAATACACTCTGGTGGCCAATACATTTGCACAGTTTTTGTTTTTGGGTTCACCTGGAAGTCTTTGTCACATCCGTCGCCTGTGTGTCTGGCCGGTCTGTTTGCGTGCATAAGAGAGAGAGGGAGAGGGGGAGAGACAGACAGACAGACATCATCGTCGATCATTTAGCTTCAGAAAATTGGGGAGTTATTTTCATACGACTTTTGTGTGTGACTGAAGTTTGCACATTGTCAGGAAATGCTGCTTTAACGGTTAAATTTGAGTGATTTAGCCACCGTTCTGCAGTCAGTCTGGTCCAGTTCCTGCTGCGATCATCCCCGGGGGAAATCGCAAGCATGATATCTGAAAAGCCTATGCGATAATCACAGAATTGCTTTCCTGCTTTTCTGTGAATACATTGATGAGGAAGCCCTTACCACGTTTTAGTTTAATCTGTTTGGAGTACGACATTACCCATAGTGCTCGTTGCCTCTTTTGCTTTCCGTATGTCTGTTCCCCTCAACAGACCCCTCCCCTCACGAGCCCGCCGCCCGTCCTCCGGGTCAAGCTAATATCCCCGAGGCCGGTAATGATCCACCTCCTCCGAGACGGAATGTCGCCCACCTGATCTTTACAAACACCCTACTGCTCCTCGGTGAGCTTGTGCCGACTTTCCCTTCCCCCCTTCCCCCTGGGGCAGACAGCCAAAAGCCGAGCCCCTGATCAGAGCTCCTGGCCAGAGTCAGACTGACACAATCAGGTTTAAAACCGCGACTACAGTAAGCAGCTCACACTCCCGGCGCTGTGTGTTAGACTGCTACGCTACCTGGGCCCCCTCTCCAGGGTTTTTCTAAAAGGGGCTTCTTGTTCTGTATCACAAGCCTTGAATGCCTTCCATCCATTAACTATGAAGATATTTTTTCATCACGAGGAGTATTGGCAGTTTACTTGTGTTGCCTACCTGTTGCATCAGCTGACTCTTTCCCCCATTGTCTTGACAAGCCAATAATATTGCAGAACATATGGATCCTATTAAAAAAAGATATATATATAAATATATATTACCAAAAAAATGTTTGTACTGTTCAATAATAGATTATTGCCCATATCGCTGGGGGGAGTAACAGGTTAGAATCACAAATGTACTTACCCTTTAAAGAAATTCTCTTGGTTTGCTGGAAATGTTAGACGAAGTCCTGACAAACCAGGATTTAACCACGTTCAATCAATCAGAAACACAAATATCCCCATGTTTTTGCAGATCTTTGCCCAGGAAGGGCACATTATCCTGTTAAGATACAAATTAAAATGCTATGCCACTAAGAGACTAAAAAAAAATTTAATTATGCAAATCTAATTGTTATTATGACATTTTTCACCAGCGTGTCGATTTAATTCCATCAATCTACATAACCTCTCCCAAAGTACTGAATGATGCCATTTTTAGTGCTTATAATGAATGGACTATAAGTGAAAGTATGGCTTTGCAATCATTATGTTATTTAACAACGTATTTAATTGGGTTTGATGCAAAAGGCAGTGTTTCTCAGCAAGCAGGCGATGGCAAGTGCATTGACATTAAGCTTGATAATTCAATACACTAAGTGGGATCATTCTAGACATGATACAATCATTATTGCATTATGAAGCAGCACTTCAGCGTGTAAACAACACTGGAAATCCGGAGTCTATTTCTTCTCCTCTTTTCTCCCCCCCCCTCCTCTCTCAGTACTTTTTCGCTTCCCTATAATGAAAGTTGAGGTTAAGTTCTATTTCAGCTCAAGTGAATTTACAAAAAGCAATTTACGGAAATGCCAGCACTTCTGGACTCCTGTGTGTTGCCGAGTTCTTCACTTTTCATAAATTAGAGCGATGCTTCCAGCAGCCCAGACTCCTCCGGGACACCCGGGGGTAGGTGGTGGAACATTTATTCCTTAAACCGAGGTGAAAATCCTAATTTATTAAGCATTGATCACAATAGATGACAGTAAGTGCTACAACATTTAGTGAGAAATAACTGACAAATTGACACACAATTTTCTCGCAACCCAACTCTCCAACAGCTAAAGTACACGGGGAAAAAGACTATGAAAATATTATCGGCCATGGAACCAGTGCAAAAAAAAATCAAAAATCCATCAAAGCCATTACACTTTCAACTTGACATTGTTAAATTACCTTAATGCCTTAAATAGCAGGCATTTGGGGCCATAATGATGCATTTGGTAAGTGTTTCTTACTTTTTGACATAAATTGCATTGTTTTATTTGATTTTTTTTAATGCTGCTGGTAATGGGAGACGCATTATGCATGGTGAAGCGCCATTATGCGCCGTTAGCAGCCAGTACCTGGGCATGTATTTGAGCAAATGTGCTTAATCTGAGAAGGCCTGATCTAATTTTTATCAACAGTCCACATGTCCCGGTCTGTGAGCAGAATGCTAATGTGACCTCATTAATCTATTACCCGGCCCGAGAAGCACAGAGTGGACCGCACATATCGGGATAAATAATGCAGCATCCTCGCGGCCCGGCGTAGCTCTCCACCTCAAGGGCAATTAAATGGGGTTAGTTTGTGTGTCAGCCAGACAGGAAGTGGAGGCGCAAGCGGAGGGAGATGTGCGTGGGGGGATAGCAGAGGTGTACTTAACTCCGACAAGACCTTATTAATAACACAAGGAATGTGTGCATGCGGGCCCGTCTCCAAACCGCCCTGAAGACTCACAATAATATTGTTGCTTCCAGGTTGCGCCACGGAGAGATGGCGTTGCCGTCAAGTTTGCCCGGGAATAGGTCCCTCTTTATGAAGAGACGAGAGGTCTTTTTCCTCTCTGCACTCTTCTCTCACGAGTGGCTTTCTGTTTGCTCCTGTCCGCAAACAAACTAATCAGAGACTGATTGGATGAGTGCGTGAGACTAACCTGTGCCGGAGAGGGGGGGGGGGGCTTCTTCACCCTTAGAAACCCTCTTTCTAGGGCCGGGTGGTCTAGCGGTTACAATGTTTGACGCTGGCCACTGCGACCGGGGTCTAAAGTAAAGGGTTTGTGTACCTTGTCCAGCACTGCATACAGATTACAGTGTAACTCAAAGATTAAATCACAAAAACGCGGTAGTCAATTAACAGAAAGGGTGTGATCGTGGGCTCCGTGGGTGGTGTAGTGGTAAGAGTGTCCGACCAGGATGCATGTTGCCCACTGTGACCGGGGTTTGATTCCACCGGCTATGCCAGTATCCAGGCTCTGGCCGGGAGTGCCACTAGGGGGCGGCAATTGGCTGTCCGCCCCAGGGAGGGGGAAGGGAAACCGATATGAGCTTGCTGCGTATAAGAGTGGCTGTATGTGTACTGGAGTTACAGTCGACAGCTTGGTGAGTGCCGGCTCGGAGAAGGCAGTACATCACTTTTGTCACTGCTGGTCTCAGGACTACGGCAGCGAGCTCACAATACGAGGGGGGGGGGATGGTTGACATGAAAAGAGGGTGTAATTGGCTACTAAATTGGGAGACAAATGGGGAAAAATCTTTAACTAAATCTTTAACCAGAAAAAAAATTAAAATCTGATTTGTATGCCTCTGTGTAATATGCGATTGGGGAGAAGGAGTGGGGAACGGTGGCTGGTTTCAAGAGGATCCAGAACATTCTGGAAGAGATCTTTCTTCAAGGAACCAACGTGAGTTTGTGCTCTCAGCAAGACTTCCTGTAATGTGTCGTTTCATGTGCACGTTTGCACCTTTACTAGTTTTGTAGTTTGCACTACAGAAGAACAAATCTAACCAACTTTCAGCCACGTTATTAATGCATGAACGCTATCCAGAATATTAGCTTAATTCTTAACAGGCACAGTGAAGGGAGTTCAGTTGAGGACACTTAATGGTTCTTATGTGTATAACTGGTTACATCATGAATAATATGCTTTTCATGTATTATTCTTCATGTTATTAACTTTTTTTTTTGTTTTTTTAACATCAGTTTAAAGAAATTGAAATTGAGGAAGTTGGAAGAAAAACTTTGGATGGTTTGGTGTGTAATGTTCGGTCTCTTATGCTTTTTTTTGTCTTCTTCAAAACGTCTTATTACTTTGTGAAGCCAAAGACGGATACCTGGTTATCATGGGGCTTTTATATAATTTTTTTCGCCTCCTGAGAATTTATTTCCTAAACTAAAGATGAGCGATAATCTATTTAAAAAAACGTTTGAAGAAAAGTCTGTGGAACAACTTGGTTTCCCTCTTCAAAAGACTCAAGAATTCATTTGAAATAATGCCCTATTTTGAGTGATTTCTGGAGATTAGCTTTCTCATCTAAAAAGATTCATGAGTGTCCTCTACTGTCACTAGATCCCACTTCAACATAACCCAAACAACCATCGAGGATCCAGTGGGCAGTCCCAAAGACTGGCTCATGAACTTATATCAATCTGATGCAGTGTGACATATAAGAGGGATATATATATATACACACACACACACACACTACACTACACACTCACACACACACACTCACACACACACACACACACACACACTTATGGGACTTCATTTATCAAACAATGATTGATTTGTTTTTGTTTATCCAAAATGGTTGTATACCCAAGTCACCTCTGTTTCATCAAGACTTGTATATATTAGCCTTCTAATAGGCTCCACTTGATTGTGAATCAGAAGCCACCGTTTCCATATGTGGTAAGTCTGCCCCTACAAAACCTGTCGATGCAAAAACGTCATCAAATATCATTATCATTAAATATAATTTTCATCTGACCTATTGGTCAGAGAGATAAATAAAAACAAATTGTGTTAATAAGGTGCATTTGAGGAAATGTTATCTTCATGCAGACAGTTGGAGCTTCATACAGATTGTTACTGTGATATAATAGAATAGAGTAGGTAGGTAGAATAGGTGTGTATTTTTATTTGTGACAGAAGTAGCAGTGGATTTATATGTTATAACAGTAGCCAATTTGGTTATTGCCATAGTTGCAATAATAGTGTTATAACTGGTAGTAGTAGTTGTAGTTATTGTGCTATTACCTATTCATTAACATGCCTTATCCAGGGCAATTGGAAAAAATAATAAAGCATTAGAAGATATAAGAGCACAAATAAGTACAAAGTACAGTTTACAAATTAAACTTCAATGTTTCCCAAAACATTTCACTAATATGAAAACGATGGAATTAATAATGGCATACAGACAGTGATGGACATTAACAAAGCACATTTACTTCACTTTAAGTAAATTACTGTACTTAATTACATTTTTCAAGTATCTGTGTTTACTTAGGTATTTCCATTTTTACTTTCACTCCTCTACATTTCAAAGGCAAATGGGGTTAAATGTAGGACTTTTTACTTTTACTGGAGTAATTAGGGGGCGGCAATTAGCTGTCCGCCCCAGGGAGGGGGGAGGGAAGCCGATATGAGTTTGCCGTCTATAGGAGTGGCTCTATGTGTCCTGGAGTTAGAGTCAACAGCTTGGCAAGTGCCAGCTCGGAGGAGGCAGTACATCGCCTTTGTCACTGCCGGTCTCAGGACTACGGCAGCGAGCTCACAATACGGGGGATAATTGACATGAAAAGAGAGGGTGTAATTGGCTACTAAATTGGGAAAAAAATGGAGGAAATATGAAACAAAATCTTTAAGAAATGGTGTGATTGCGTGTGTCTCAGCCCACAGACACAGACGCTGGCCCCGAGTGAGGACATGACAGGCTCAGACTGGAGTGATGAAGGAGGGCCTCTGTAGCTGGGGAGCCGCTCTGTCACCCTGACAGCTGAGAGGAGAGGTGGAGCCGTGGAGTCAGCAGAGGTGAGGGACAGACATAGGGACAAAGGAGTGAATGGCAGGGGGCAGGACTGTACAGCAGTTACACAGAATAACGCCAAACTAACCAAATAGGGTTGCAGGTTTGTGTGCGACATACCGGTTGTCCTGCCATGATATACTTTATTAGCCATGTTACACAAGGTAATTGGAATTTGTCTTTTCGCATATCTCTCCTAGACACACACACACACACACGCGCACGCATTCCATCAGAGAGGTCCGAGCGCAGGGTCAGCCATAGTATGGCGCCCCTGGAGTTCAGTGGGTTGCTCAAGGGCACTTCAGCAGTGCCCCAGGAAGTGAACTAGCATCCCTCCGGTTTCCAGTTCATTGTTTTTTTTTCGTTTGGCCTTCCTGCAATTCCTGGAGATACGGGTAGGTGCCAATGGTCGCAGGGGGCGGCACTTTTTAATGAAATAAAATCAGAGTATGCGTTTCATCCTTTCATACTGCTGTAACAAAGAACTTCAACAAGTCCATGCTGATAACTTGTTTTTAACTTAAGGTCTAGGTTTTAAGGGTTAAGTT
Organism: Aldrovandia affinis; assembly: GCA_029706075.1. Classification (NCBI taxonomy): domain Eukaryota; kingdom Metazoa; phylum Chordata; class Actinopteri; order Notacanthiformes; family Halosauridae; genus Aldrovandia; species Aldrovandia affinis. The sequence goes on from JAINUG010000016.1 coordinate 8,973,449, forward strand.
TAGTTGAGTTGGTAAGACGTGACAAGCAAACCCCTCACTCATATCCTTCTCTTTAGTTCCCTGTCTATAACCATGCAAAAGAATTGCTCAACCCTCAAGAATTCATTCAAGATATACTGTACATGCAGAAAAATGACCAAAAGCAGGAATTGACAATGTCTTTGACTTGAGCAAGAATAGATTCTTTCTTTTCCTACACATGATAGTTTATCTGAATAACATAAAAGGAGACCATTTCAAAGCTTTCCAACCCCTTAGTTAGCTTGACTTTCTAACTCCAGAATTCCTCAAGCCAATTCAACAAAAGTGTTAAAATATTAATTTCCTTTATCTCCCCGATAAGCACATGCTGTCTCTCTAAAATTCCATTGCCCGTTCGTTTACAATTCGTCTCACCGACAGACAACCAAAGGCTCCCGTTCTCTGGAGCTAGACTTCTATGCCCTTTTAATTGCACAATATAAAATAACCCCCCTTTTCTCCTCTGATCGCGCACAGCTTCCGAGTACAAGAAAGTCATCGTTCTCGGTTGTCGCGACAGTTCCGCATGGGCTCAGTCGTGCTGGAGGGCAGCGGCCAATTCACCTGGAGGGAGAAGATACGTTATGGAGTCCCCACCGTGGTAACGTTTTGACCTCAGTCGACGCGACGCCCGCACGCGATTATGGTACTCTTGGATACGGGCCCAGAACCCCGGTAGGGTAGGGGGAGGGGGAGAGGAGAGGAGAGGAGGGCGAAGTTGGAGTAAATGATTTGAAAAATTGTAAATTGCGAGTTAAATTGTATTTCGGAGAAAAATAATACATTGGGCTGACACAGTGGCTAAACGCATTATGGCCCTAATGGGTTATTCCAATGCACGCGGGGTCACGGGAGGAGGGGGTGGGGGAGTCGCGCGCGAGTGCACTTAGAGAGGGAGTGGACTTTTCAGATCGTCTGACCAAGCAGTAGCGTTGCTCCAGCTCCAACGCCTGATATCAGCCCCACAGAACGATAAAGTCATAATTCACAAATATTTTTTTATACCGCTGCTAATTTCCTCCCACTTTAAAAGCAGTCCACTTTAAAAGCCAATAGGAGCCACGGAGATGGAATTAACGAATATACGGCGCTTTTTCTTTTTTACCTCTACGATGCTGGAAGCAGCAGAGTTGGTGAATTGGCACATTTCGAGGGCTGTGAAATCACATCTCTTTCACCTCATTCCCGGCAATCTGTACAACTTTTTTTTTTTTTATTATTATGATTTTACTTTAATAGACCAATGTATTAGATTTAATGTATATATTTAAAAAGGTAAATCTGCTATCTTAATGTCCACTGAGGTAATCTTGGATATAATGATATTCTTCATTCCCTTTCACTCTGTTTGTTCGGGGTATAATTTGGGGGGGGACCTGAAATGTCGCAATTCTGACTACCCCCCAGCCCCCCCCACCCCCCGCGCGACTGCATTAACCGCCGGGGGAGGAGCCAGCATTGTAGTCCACAGCTGACTTCGAGATTTTTTATTATCATTTTCAAAGCATCAAAGGTTTTTCTCCATCCGAGCTTAGAGATGAAAGTTTGTCTTTGTTCCGCGCCTGCCACATTACCACTCTGCATTAGACTCCCTTTTTATCTGTGAAATTACCTTTTAGATTCTTTTTTATTGAAAGAGCAATCTAAAACGCAACATTACTTCTCACCTTTTTTCCCCCCACATCTTATTGTATATATTTTTTGCTTCAGAAAAGATAAAGCTATACTTGTGTTTCAAGGTTTTTTTATTTTTACGTTCATATACTACTTAGATTAGACGCCCACCGTTGTCTTTGAAGAGTCTAATTTCAACTGCAAACACTGACTTGTTTGTTCGTCTATCAGAAGAGATGGTTGTAGACGGAGAACAATATTCTTTTGTTCGATACCTTCAGATACCAGCTTCTAACACATTTAAATCTCACTTTGAAGTCGCAGTAGTGCAGCCAGCACACAAACACCACACTGACACCTAGAGAGGAAAAGCAACAAACTCTTTTTGGAGACAATTTTTTAAAATAATAATAATTCTACTCACGATTGAGATTAAAGCTTTTCTTACTTTTATGACAGTTCTATGAATTTTTTTTGGTCTTTGGACAAGTTTCTATTTATTCCTACATTTGCTGAAGACTATACTTATACTATACTATAAAATGTAAAATGTAAAAATGTAAATGTATACTATGAATTTGACAAACTTTTAATTACTATTACATATGAATTAGTAGTGAGATGTGTTTTTCACAGACGGCAGGCATGCACTTTAAGTGGAGGTGAAAATAATATGTGCAGATTGTGTCTCTGTGCTCCTGTTGCCACACAAAGCACACACACTTCGGAGGCCAGACTTCTTAGTTCAGTATTATGCAGCGTAAAACAGCTCTTTGACGTATGCCCTGCGGATAAAATTAAAATAATGAAAAAAAACAACTTGAATGTCCTCTCCTGTACAAAGTTATTAATTGCTCTGTATCCATGTAGAATTTTAAATTAAGATGTAAATTGGCCATTCAACATAGCCATAGGATTCGCAAGCCACTGCTGTCAAACTCAATTAAATCGCTTTCGTGGAGAAGGGATTTCCGGGACACACAACGGGAACCAAGTCAGGAGATACTCACGACGAGTTCTCTTTGTGATGGACTGAGATTGGCCGACTGCAATAAAAACCCCACCGCGCTGTGTATGGCTTCTCTCATCTCTCTTACCTGTCCAATATGAAATCCATACGCGTTCTAAATTATTCCCTTTCTTCGTTTATACATATGCAAACACGCTGGCCCCTCGGGAGCTTTCTCATTTAGGTTTCTTGATCACGAAGGCTTTAGTGAGTGAATTGTGTAAGAAAGAAAAAAAGACCAAGGTGAGATGTATGAACGATAGGATGGGCCGGAGACGTAATTTCTTAATCCGCACACAAAGGGAGTCGCTAAATTGGAGTCCAGCCTCAAAGTCTAGATGAAAGAAAACAGGCGGAAAAGCAACGGCATAATCACGCAGCCGATATGGCTCCAATAGCAATACCGTGAGCCCAAATACCCCTTCTACTTAATTATCCAATTGGACTTAATATGCCGGCGAGTTTCCACGGTGACCCCCCCCTATCTTTAAGGGTATTTAAAAAAGTGATCATCTGGCCAGGATATCGTCGAGCAAGGAAGGGACCGTTTTATTGAGGAACCCGTATGAATTGGACAGTGTTACCCTTTTGCCAGCCCTCTCAGCTGTTGCGTGATTTAGAACGAGCCATCCCCACATGGCAGTCCTTGATTTTTGAAAAGATCAGGACCGAATTAACCTGCGGTGATTGCCATCGCACGGTATCCATTACGCGCTGCTGCTCTTGATTGAGTGCCGACCCTCGACGGAGCGCACTGCAGATGGAACCACTCCTCGCACAGACGCGCCGGCTCTGCCCAGGGTCCGCCGTTAAAATGGAGCACTGTGAGCCGGTGGATAGCATAGAGGTCTAACGCACCGTATTTTGGCTGGTCCGATACGATGTGCACTGCCTGTCAGGGACGCGGTTCAAAATCCGTCTATGCCAGATCGGCCCTGGGGCCGTTTGTCTGTCCGCCCGCCCCAGGGGGAGGGTGAGCCGGCTCGGGTCCGCCGTGAAGCACGTAAGGGAGTCTCCAGAACGTGGGTGAGGGCGAACTCCGACTTGAAGGAAGCTGAGTTCGCTGCCCTCGGAGAATTAGCTTGCCTCGTAGAGATGAGCGGTGGACTCGTGTGGGGAGGGCAAATCTAAATAAATAGGGTGCAACTGACTACCAAATTGGGAGAAAAAAATCAGAAACAAATGTAAATTATTATTATTATATATATTTTTTTAAATGGAGCACTGTGTCAAATCGTGGAAAATACAGGGGTTTTCTGTGAGCGCTCTCCAACAACATCAGTGTCCCGCGCCCTGCAATGAATCCAGCCACTGTGTTGTGCTTGGAGGATCTTGCATTGCGTGTACTGGAATGCGTGTGCTGCAGTGGTAAGCTGAAATATGTGGAGTATTCTGAAGCAGACTGTGACATTCCACATCCAGGCACCTCCAGTACGGCATATCACCTCCACCCAGGTCCACCTTGAAGAGCGTCAGACAATGAGGTGCCGTACTTAATGCCATCAAAGGGGAAATTCTGAAACCTATGCCTTATAAACTTGGTTGTGGGGGATCAGTACTTTGATTTTAAGTCCCAAGAAGTACAAGAGTGAAAAGTAGAGCTCTCTATCACTGTATGGGGGTAATGGACATTCTTAACAAGCCGAAACACTTCAAAAAAAACTTTGTTACGTTTGTCTTGTGGTGGAGTGGAGCTGTGTAGGATTGTGTGAGCCCGTCTGGACGATAGCGGGAGGCGACTCCTGGAAATGACATCGTCGGGTCAGCGAGGGAAATGGGTACCACCGGGATGAGGACGGGCGTGGAGGAGACCAGGAGATGGACCCCGGTAGCGGTCTAACGCACCCGCATTGGCTGGTTCTTTACGAGTGTGAGCTGCCTATCACGGTTGTGATTCAAAACCCAACTGTACCAGACTGGCCCTGGTGGGGAGCCCCGATCAGGGGCGGCGGTTGGCTGTCTGCCCCAGGGGGAGGATGAGCCGGCACGAGTTCGCCGAGAAGCATGTAAGGGAGTCTCCAGAACGTGTGTGGGCGAATTCCAGTCTCGAAAGAAGTGGAGTTCGCTGCCCTCTGAGAATTAGCTTGCCTCATAGAGAATTCGTGTAGGTAAAATCGAAATAAATAGAGGGTGTAATTGGCCACTAAATTGTGAAAAAAACTGCAATAAAAAAAAAATAATAATTCATCTCACCAAGGAATTACAAAAAAAAGACCCTGATTTCAATGGCTATACGAATTAAAACTCAAATCAAACACTCAAAGTACAAAGGGTGGCCCCACTAAGGCAGTCTGTGTCACAAGCCCCCGGGCCTTCTTCACACACATCGTCTAAACTCGGCCTGTTGGTGAGGTGTAGGGGATAATGATGTCAGTCTGTGTCAGTATCTCTGTTAATGCTGTGCCCGTCCGATGCTTTAATCACTACACTTCATTTCAATGCAATGACATTTAATTCTGGACCTGGAGTATTCCAACAGCACAGATTCCCAACCTGCAAATGACACTGTGGCTAATTTAAATAATAATGATCGTTAAAAAACAGCCTAGAGCGGCCTGTGCATACATCAAACATGGCTTTGCTAAAATCCAGCCAGACGCCGCAAAACAAGAACACAAGGCCATGTACAACTTCATTTACAGTACATGGAAAGTAATGTTGTGTAATATCGCCTTCGTGTTAGTGCATTTTCATGAGTTATTTTTTTATCATTGATTTAGTCTTTCAGGGATAACATCGGCTTGGACAACAATGTGCAGACCCCCATTAACCCACAGAAGTCTAAAGCACTCACGTATGACCGCATTTGCATTTTTCTCAGTTTCAAAAAAAAAAAATTAAAAATCAGATTTTATCCCATTTTCTCCCAATTTAGTAGCCAATTACACCTTCTCTTTTTCATGTCAACCCCCCCCCCCTCGTATTGTGAGTTCACTGCCGTAGCCCTGAGACCGGTAGTGACACGGGCAAAGTATCGAGATGGCACTCGCCAAGCCGTCAACCGTAACTCCAGTACTCCAGAGCCACTCCTATACGCAGTGAGCTCATGTCGGCTTCCCTCCCCCCTCCCTGGGGCGGACAGCCAATTGCCGCCCCCTGGTGACACTCCTGGCGCGGCCGGTGGAATCGAACCCCGTCATTTCTCTCTGCTTCGATGATCAACAATTAGGCACATTTCAATGACTGTGGCAGAGAATTTTAGTGCGCGCACACACACGCACACGCACAGACACACACACACACACACACACACACAGAGACACAGTCACACACACAGACTTAGACACAGACTCACACGCACGCACACACACACACTGATAAAAATATAAAGAACGCAGTAAAGATGCTATATTGTAAAAGTCCAGGTGATGATACTGAAGAATCTCCTTCCTGTTCCATCTGAACGGGATAAAAATCTTGAATTCACCCGTTCCACATGTCAGAGATGTAGAGCAAAATGGTCTTGCACATGCACATGCACATGGTTACCATTTGGGGTCCTTCAACTGAACTAAAATCTCAAGTCACTTTGAAATATGTTCCCTTTACTTGACTGTTCAAATATCAACACAATATTTTAACATTTCAATCTTTTAAAGTCTATTTTTGATGTAAAAATCACTTATGTAACAATAAGAAATTGTAATGTTCTCCATGACAAAACCACTTTTTTCACTGAACAGCACAAAGTGAGTTGAATAAAAACAGCATACATCTAGCATATCATTCATATGTACAAGTTTAAACAAGTACAAAAAACATGTTAAATATGTGGTGTGTGTTGTTTTTCCTCATAAAATATGGATTTTTGATTCATTAGTGAACAATAGCACCAAATCAGATCATAAATACACACATTATAAACAGTTCAGTCATCTCAATTAGGTGCTTCATCCAATGCCTTTGCTCAAGTGATAATCCAACCTCATTTGTAAAGTACACCATTGTGGTAGAGGAAAGTGTACAAAACATGTGTGTGTGTGTGTGTGTGAGTGTGTGTGTGAACTGAGAATCAGAATCACAAAGGAACCCTCTTCCGGATGTCTGCACCGTGGCCTGAGTTCACACGGCTGGCACTCTGGAGGCAAGGGGAACTGAAATTACACTCTTTGTTTTTACAAAAAAAAATCTGTTCCCTGGAAAAAAACACAAACTGTACCACACACTCAAAATAAAAAGTGGCTCGCGTGGAACGAGCGGCATTGGTTGAGCACTTCGTGTTAACGCTTTCCCCCGATTTGCACATCGTTGCGCCAAATGTCTTTGGGACTTGGGAGCTACTGAATGAATGGTGCGCACATGCGATGTCTGTGGGGCGCGTGTTCTTCAACGCGAAAAAAAAAAAGCCTTCAGGAAGGTGTCCTGTCGCGATTCACTTTACGCCATCCAACTCGCTCCCGACCGACAGATCTGTCATGTTTACGCAACTTAAAATTGCAACCGGCGGCAATTAGACGTGATAAAACGCATTGCATCGCGGCTGCTCTGGCGAAGGCTAATTAAAAGTGTGTTTATATTAGCGGATCCAGACACAGAGACTGTGGGCCTGCTCCTCACAACACATGCCCTCTGCTATTGCTCACATCTTTAATGCATTAGTCTGGCGCAGTGGAAACATGTATTACCAATTAGCGTCGGGTTTACCTTGGCTTTTGCAAATTGCTCTAAAATTAAATGTGAAAGCGAATCACAAAAAATGTAACTTTGTAATTACAAACCTTTTTTTTTTTTTTTTTTTTTTTTGTGTTGATGCAGGATCCAGACACTGGCTCCCACCACATCCTCACTGGAGACTGTTGGGCCTGGACCCGCGCCAAGCCCGGACATGTGACCGCACCTCCGCAGTGGTAATTATTATCTAAAGTTACTAAATAATTTGGAATAATTCATGTTTATTTAAGATGTTCCATACTTATTTTATTTCTGTCCAACCGGCGCTGACATTTGACTCGACAGCATTAGGGTTTATTTATTTATTTTATTACATTTGGACCTCTTCCTCCTCCTCACATATTAAATAATTTGGTCTGGTATTTATTTATCCTCTTCTCTAAGGGCTGTGTCTTGTAACCGTTGTGGTGGAGCAGACTCTTCGGTTTGCGCTATTTGAGGAGGAGACTGAAGCGCGCTCCCTTTGGGAAACCAAGCTCACGTGGACCACCCAGCAGGGGATGCTGCTTCGTGACGTCACCACGGGTAACGTCCGGGTGAAGCGCGCCCTGACTCAAACGCACAGCGGGGGGAACATACCCCGTTTCATCCAGGTAAAGGGAACCTCAATTACATTTACATTTTAAGAATTTAGCAGACGCTCTTATCCAGAGCGACTTACAAGATGTGCATTAATACATGGTAAGATCAATCATAGTTCGCGCAAGAGATCAGTGCAGTAATACAGCGATAGACATCATTGCAGGCATCTGCGTACCATACCTATAACACTGTGTAAATGTAAATGTAAATGTAAAATGTAAGTATACATATACAACAAGCAGTATTAAACATGTAGGCAGTGGTGTTGATAAGTGTATATTAAAGTTGGAGATTTGTACATTCATCAGAGGCCCATGACCACTTTAATATATATTTTTTATATTTATATTTTTTTTTTTTCTTTTATTTTTTTTTTTTTTTTGCTTGTCTACTGCTGCCCCCCACTGATTCCTCTCAGAACATTTAGCATTCTGTAATTATGCACCCCGCCTTTGATGAGGCTGCAGTCTCCGGGCTCTGCCTTCTCATCAATTATGTTCACCTGCTAATTCGTTTTGTGTGAGCTAATAAGCGCGATGTAATAACACATGCGCGAGGACTCTGATTTTTGCAATTAAAAGCAGCGGGGGGGGGGGGTCCTATTTTGATCACACAGATTGTGACATCCATCATAGAAAACAATCCGGGCCTGGCGGGGTGACAGATGCCACCCTCATGGCTCCGCTAACTAACTGCCTGTCCTGCGAAAATAATTGTGTCTCCACTGCCTGCAGCTGCAAGTTATCTCATAGTCTCTGACCGGCCCGCGCAGGGGAACACACAGCGACTGCGTCACCAAAGAGCTGCTTTTACATCATAACACCACAGCGTTTCATCTGTGGACTGACGGTCGTCTGGGGCAAGTGGATTACCATGTTCTGGGGCAAGGAAGAAGAGGTGGATGTGTGCACACGTGTGTGTGTGTATGTGTGTGTGTGTGTGTGTGTGTGTGTGTGAGCGTGAGCGAGTGCGTGTGCGTCTCTGTGAGTGTGAGTGAGTGAGCGTGTGTGTGTGTGTGGTGGGGGGTGAGGGGGCGGGTGATGGTTTGGTAAATTGATGACTCCCCAACAATAATCTTTTGACAAGATGTGAACACTTGGTAAAGGGACAAGTTTGGCTTTGTCACATTACGCGGCGTGCTGTGAGACGCTCGTGTACTTTGGTTCACACATTCAAGAGCTGCGATTTCACATGATCTCTGTGTCTCGTGCGTCCATTAATAACCTCTGTTAGCGCATGCAAGAGAGCGCCCAGCTCTGCTTTTAATGAGGGTGGCAAGCACAGGAGCACTGTTTGTTATGTTCACTCTACAAACGTTGGTTTAAAAAAAGACAAATAAAATATTCTGGCCGCTCCGAGTTACAAGTGAATTCGTGTTTGCCCCTGTCAGAAAGATCCACCCTTCTGGAGACAGTAAACGCAACAGAAGTGCATTACACAAATACATTTTGAGACCATTCGTTTGTAATTCGCGGCGATTTCACCAATATGCGTTTACATTGCGATCAGACCAGGTCTGCCACCTTTTTAGCTGCTTTGTGGCCTACAGCAAAAACAGGAAATTAGTTTTAGCGACTGTAGGTCCGTAATGAAACCCCGAGCCCACCCCCCCATGAGCCGAGAGGACAGGGCGAGACAATTTAATATGTCTGGCAAAAAAGTCATAAACGCCACTTTTGATTCATTGCGCGGAACATCGTCATAAACAGCAGCGGAGACTTGGCTTTTGGGTGTTCCGGGCTGGCATCGGCCGAACAGTCACCTTCCGTATCATTCAGCTCGTTAACTGGACTTGGAGGTCTTCTGATAGCGCAGGCCGCAGGTTTTTGCTTACGGTACATTTTACATTTTAAGCATTTAGCAGACGCTCTTATCCAGAGCGACTTACAAGATGTGCATTAATACATGGTAAGATCAATCATAGTTCGCGCAAGAGATCAGTGCAGTAATACAGCGATAGACATCATTGTTGGCAGCTGCATAGCATACCTGTCACACCGGGAAGGAAAAGGTTAGTCATTTAAAAAGATATATATTTGAGGAAGTTTTAAACAAGTATACATATACCAAAAGCAGCTATAAACATGTAAGCGGTGGTGATGACAATTAGTTAATGTGCAGAATTCAGTGGTAGTGGAGTCTGAAGAGGTGGGTTTCGAGTCTCTTGCGGAAAGATCTTGGGTGATGCGCTAGTTTAAACATGCAGGCTGACAATGCCACGAGCTCCACGAGAGGCTGGCGGTGAGCAGTAAACCGCACCGCGCGACTCCGGGCGCACTGTGACCCCGCGTGCACTGTTAACACCAGCGAATAAGCGCGAGAGGATGTGTGTGAGCGGGGAAATTTACGGGCGCGTTAGTAAATTGTCCTTGTTAACTATTCCGGTCTGTTTGTCATTACGCCGCTCCCAGAGTCTGCAAAGCGGGTTTGAGGACCCGCAGCTACAAAACCTGGCTCTGTCAGAGGAGGAGAATGAATGCCGTTAAAAGGAGACGGGTGATGGCCTCCGGAACTTCAGAGGTAGTAAACGAGGAACCTCGCTTCAACTCCGCGGCATAATTAAACTAAATAACACTTTCCCTAATTTCTTTAATGCAACCACCAGAAGAAATAAATGTAATACACAGCCTAGGCCTACATGTTTACAACTTTAGAAATAAATAAGTCCTGATGTAGCTACATTTTTATTTTAATAGGTCTTGCAACCAAAAAACATTGCCAAAATTTAAATTAGATACCTGGAACGAAACACAAACTAACAAACACTAAAAATAAGCATAAATTATTTTGTCTCTCACACTCCAATATAGATGGTTGTAAATGTCATTAAACTTTTTACCACCATGAGCCATTATCATTTTCACACCCCCAAAAATAGATTTTAGTCCCTGATTGGTGACGTGTTGTCCTTTATTTCAACCTTTCTTCTCTCTCTCTCCCTCCTTCTCTCTCTCTCTCTCTCCCTCCCTCTCTCTCTCTCTCCTCTTTCTCCCTCCTTCCCTCCCTCTCTCCTCCTCCCCCTCTCTCTCCCTCTCCTCTCCCTCTGTCTCTCTCTCCCTCCCCCTCTCTCTCTCCGTCTCTGATTCCCTGGAAACGCCGGCGAGGTAACCATCCATCACCTTGCTTTGCCTCGTCCCATTGCCCCCCGCGGACACAATAATAATTTGTATTCTTTTAGTACCACAGTTTTCTGCATACTGTGTTTATCATAAAGATGTCACAGGCTTAATGCCTTAGCAACCATCACATTTCCGCCATGGTGTTTGCATACATCTTCCTGGGGGGGGGGCTGTGACTGTGGGCCCTGCGTGGCAGAGCTGTGACTGTGGGCCCTGCGTGGCAGAGCTGTGACTGTGGGCCCTGCGTGGCAGAGCTGTGACTGTGGGCCCTGTGTGTGTGGCAGAGCTGTGACTGTGGGCCCTGTGTGTGTGGCAGAGCTGTGACTGTGGGCCCTGCGTGTGTGGCAGAGCTGTGACTGTGGGCCCTGCGTGGCAGAGCTGTGACTGTGGGCCCTGCGTGGCAGAGCTGTGACTGTGACTGTGGGCCCTGTGTGGCAGAGCTGTGACTGTGGGCCCTGTGTGGCAGAGCTGTGACTGTGGGCCCTGCGTGGCAGAGCTGTGACTGTGGGCCCTGCGTGGCAGAGCTGTGACTGTGGGCCCTGTGTGGCAGAGCTGTGACTGTGGGCCCTGCTGTAGGCCCTGCGTGGCAGAGCTGTCAGCGCTCTCTGATGTATGGAGGATAAAAGGAGGGAAAATGAGCTGGAGTCTCGGCCCGGAGAGGACTGCAGGATTTGGGGGGCATCGCTACACTCTGTTAGAGAATGTGTCAGTTAGTGTCTGGACTGCCTGCGGGCATTGCCTGGGCCTCAGAGCTAGGGAAAACCATCAATGCCACCCCCCCTACACCCACCCCCCCAAAAATGAGAAGTTAATTGATAAATGGGAGGGAAGTAACATAAGAGCCTCAAAGCAGCCTGTTTTAATGGGGTCTGGACGAGAGCGGCGGCCATTTTCTCTCATTACGGGGAGCCTTTGAAAAGCTGCGACGTTTCATGAACAAACACAAGGGCCCGTTGTTCGTCTTGGTTTGGACCTTGCCGTGTCCGCAGAGATTAGCGTTCCTGTTTTTTACTGTGTTTATTGGTGGAATAAAAAAAAAAGATTGATAATAACTCTGCAAGAGACTCAAAACCCACCTCTTCAGACTCCACTACCACGGACTGTACATTTTTACTAATTGTCATCACCACTGCTTTCATGTTTAATGCTGCTTTTTGTAAACCTTTTCCTTCCCTGTCTTACAGGTACAGTGTGCAGCTGCCAACAATGATGTCTATTACAGTGTTACTACACTGATTTCTTGCACTAACAATGATTAATCTCACCATGTATCAATGCACTTTTTGTAAGTCGCTCTGGATAAGACCTAAATGTGAAACATTTAAATAAATCACTATAATTATAATAACGATTCATAGGAATGAACTCATATGGGCTTCCCTCCCCCCTCCCTGGGGCGGACAGCCAATTGCCGCCCCCTAGAAGCACTCCTGGCCAGAGCCCACACTGGTGCGACCTCGTGGAATCGAACCCCGGTCACAGTGGGCAGCGTTCTTACCACTACTTTCTGCTTTTTTCCCCATTTTTAGTATCCAATTATACCCTCACTTTTCATGCCAATAATCCCACTCCCTCATATATCTTACATTTACATTTACATTTTAGGCATTTAGCAGACGCTCTTATCCAGAGCGACTTACACAGTTTTACATTTCTTTACTTACAATCCATTTATACAGCTGGATATTTTACTGAAGCAATTCAGGTTAAGTACCTTGCTCAAGGGTACAACAGCAGTGCCCCACCTGGGAATTGAACCTGCAACCTCTGCAACAAACCTGCAACAAGCCCAGCTCCCTAACCATTACACTACACTGTCAGCCATCTTATGAGTTTGCTGCTGTAGTCCTGATACCGACAGTGACATGAGGCTGGGCCCCGCCTCCTTCGAGCTGCCCCCTAGTGGCACTCGCGGTCAGAATCGATACTGGCACAGCCGGTGGAATCAAACCCTGGTCGCAATGGCCAGCGTCGAACATACATTTTAATGTTCATTCATGCTAAGATACACTTGATTCCAAAAGAGGGATGTAGTCACATGGCAATGGCAAACAAGTCTGCCATACATTACCTTAAAACCTGATATCACCATTTCAATGTAGTGTTAGGTTGTGTGGATGGAAACAGCAATGTAAAGACACTTAATAGGGTGTCTTTAGACCACGTGTATCTGGAACTGTATGTTGCATAGCGCAAGCAGCGTCAGATTAGCAGTGTTGCTTTTGGAAGGTAACATCTTGGCTCAGTTGCTCAAGTGCACAAACTTTCCCACGTATTAATATTTCCAGGTGGTCCAAGGCATATAGTATATGCGTTGCAGGAATGAATATCAGAGAATGCAATGCGCATGTCTTTAAAGTCAGCTCTGGTGCTATGGCAAACACTAAATAATACACAGAGAATTATCTGAGGCGCTGTTAATTGCTCCCCAGTGCAATTCATCTGCCGCGTGGCCCAGACAACGTTTTTGATCTGGTAGGTTACTCGCCTGACGAAGACCTAGCAGGTCAGAACACGGAGGGTTCTGAATCCCCTTGGCTGCCAAGCAAAACTCCCGATGACAGACCGTCCAGACATGGTTTTGTTCCTTCATGACATCCCGGTGTTGAGTTGACCCGGGCATCAGCGACAGCCACTCATCTCTCTCTCCGGTTGCCGATGATGAGCTGTCATCCTCGCCTGCCTCGGTACACGCGAGGATTTCAGTCTCCACGTCGCCTCCTTAAGGAAGGAGAGAGATGTTCGCCGCGTGGGAATATCCCTTTCAAAAAATACACTCCTATCTTCAAGATGTCCTGCGTGCCTGGTCCTTTCATCTTCTCCCATTGCTGACGTTTCCACAATTATTCCAGCTCAAATTTTTCCCCTCAATTGGTCCTCGGACGATTGTCATGTCTCTACCCCTGAAATGTGAGAAGAATCTTTCAATTAAGGCGACGTGCCCACCCCATCCCTGCACTCCCTGCCAGGGTCCATTAAGGAACGACACGGGAAGCGTTGGCCATACTGTCAGGTAACTCCCATCCCTGAAACGGTGCGGTAATACTAGGGATGTTAATGATTAAACGTTGATCGATTAATCGCCGTTAAGAATTTGATCGATCATGCATATCAAATTAACGATTATGTATCACAGCACAGCGGAGTTATCCAATAGCAGGAACTCTAGTGAGTGTAATAATATTGCTTTGAAACAACAGTTAAAACCTTGTTGATTTTATCAACTATATCTAGCAATGTTTCACAAAATAAATTATTTTCAACAACAAAACATTTTCGTCATATTTTGTACAGCCTGACGTTACCTCAACTGACAATAGCGTGGTCTCTTGAATTCGCTAAGCACGCCTAACGTTACTTCCGCATTTCTTTTGAGTTTTGGTGAAATCTTTTTATTTTATTTTTTCCCAAGTTGCCAAGCCTCCGCTGTCGGACAGCCCTTTTCATTTCAAAAGGAATATTGTTTTCGTTGTTAGGCCTACTGAATGGTGTTTCATTTCCTTCCTAATTCTTATAGTTTTTTTGCTGTTAAAACAAGAATGAGGAAAAAAACTTGCATTTTATATTCTCTGTCATACGCTACATTTAGCAGTTTTTTTTTCTTTAAAGATGAATCGATTAATTGTTTGTTAACGTGGGGCGACGATCGTCAAGGAAATTTCTTAAAATTAGCATCCCTAATTAATACAATGCGTGTGAAACGAGCTGAACGTATGCGTGTATAAAAAAAAAATACACCTATGTTGTCATCTTGTAAATCGCTCTGGATAAGAGCGTCTGCTAAATGCTTAAAATGTCAAATGTAAAATGACATGCAGTTAAATATATCTGCTTCGTCGTTTTTCGAGACTTTCTGTTTGAATGAGACTTTCTTTGGACACACCTGGAGACGTGTGTGGCCAAAGTGTCGCAGGTCATGGTGACTGACACTTGGCTTCAAAAGGGGAAAAGGCTGAGGAGGTGAGGAGCACAGAGCCCCTGGTTCGGGCGGGAGGAGGAGGAGGTGGTGAATAATTCAATAACCGTCATGACTCCATGCAGCTGTACGAGGAGAGCGCACACGCTACTGCGACTGCATCTGCCAAGTGAGATGTGTGTGTGTATACTCTTTAGATTAGGACATGACGAGCCTAGATGGGCCGAACGGCCTGTTCTCGTCATGATGTATAATTATGTTCTTATCTGTGTGTGTGTGTGTGTATCTGTGTGAGCACGTGTTTGTGTCTGTATGTGTGTGTGTCTGTATCTGTGTGAGCGTGTGTGTGTGTGTCTGTATGTGTGTGTGTGTGTGAGCGCGTGTGTGTGTGTATGTGTATGTGTGTGAGCGTGTGTGTGTGTGTGTATCTGTGTGTGCGTGTGTGTGTGTGAGCATGTGTGTGTGTGTGTGTGTGTGTGCGTGTGAGCGTGTGTGTGTGTGTGTGTGTGTGTGTGTGTGTGTGTATGTGTATATACTGTATGTATATGAGTGTGTGTGTATCTGTGTGTGCGTGTGTGTGTGTGAGCATGTGTGTGTATGTGTGTGTGTGTATCTGTGTGAGCGTGTGTGTGAGTGTGTGTGTGTGTGTGTGTGTGTGTTGAGGATGAGGATGAGTGAGGAAGATGCTCCTGAGCTGGCGTGTTTCTCACCTGCCCTCTCCCGCACAGACCAGCTCCCAGCTCGCTCTGTCCATCCCTCTCCTCTGACAGCATCCAAACTGAGACAGATATATTATTAACACATACCCACAAAAGAGAGAGAATCCTTTTCCCTCAGTGGCTAAATATCATTTCACCCACGAGGGAGAGGGATGGAGACAGAGGCCAGAGGTGATAATCACGTACCATAGCAATAGCTGCTCAAAGCACATTCCTGTAATTATCATTTCCATCATGGATCCAACAAAAACGAGCTCTCTGGATTCTTCCTTTCTTTTATCTATTGATTTATTTATTATTTTTCATGAGAAGATTGATTCCCCCTCCAACATTAATAGCCAAATGCTAAAAAAGTATGTTAGATGGTTTTTGATGAAATATGGAACTGCAGCTCTGAAAAAAAACTAAAAAAACATTGAACCTCTTTCAAGTTTTTTTTTTTTTTTTTTTTTTTTTTTTTCTTGACATCTTGTCACATTTTGGAATTCTGCTCTCATGGGATAAATGCCAGATTACATGGTGTAGTATTTTTATCCTCTGTACATTAACCGAAAAAGCTTACAACATCAAAGGGCAGGCCGATCACTCACATCAGCAGAAAATGGAATAGGACTATAATATGCTCCCTTTGATCTCCCCTGCTAATAATTATCCCGGCTACACGCAGGCATTCAGAGGGAGATTTGAATTAATAAGTCGAGTCGATCCAGAAAAATGAAGAGGAATCCGTACATGCTAATTTGGACCATCAGCTGTGAGATCCTGCTGGAATGTTGACTTTACAGTTTCTGCGTTCGAAAAAACATTTCTGTGCCACACACTGTTGGCTTCTGTTTCACACAAGAAAGTGTGAAAATATAATGGATTTGCATTGGCTATTGAATGTGCAATAATTGGCAGCAGGTGTGTCGGGTTTTTCCACCCCTCTGATTATGTTCTTTTCTGCACTGAAAAATAATTCGAGGTCTAAAATGAGGCATGATGGGGTCCTTTTTTCCCCTTTCGCACATAAACCAACGAGCATTCATGCTAACGTGAATGCATGTGCGAACCTCCGGCATTCAGGCAAGACACACCCGAGGTATAGGGGAAATAAATTCCTGATGTCACATCTTAATGGACTTTGGTCAGTTTATTAAACATGTAAAGATACACATTTGTTGTATTAGCACTTTTTGGAAAATGTATATTTAAATATGAAAAATAGGGCGTACACTCGTTAAATATGCTAATTTATGCGCCAGATTCAAATTCAGTTACAGCAAGATAGAAGTGAGTGACTAACATTTTTTTAATCTAGTTTTGTTAAGACACTAAATATGAAAAAAAATTACAGAGGGGATATTGAATATTTGCTTCATACACTTCACATATGAACAATCCCCTCTGTAATTATCTTAGGAATACATCCAAGAATCATCTCATAAAATGTGGTGTCAATACCTTATTCACAAGTTGAGATAACTGAAAAACGATGAACTAAAAACCTGGTTTTGACAAAACAGCCGTCAAAGATTGGCATCATTGATTGATCGGCATGTCATAAAATGTTTACAATACATGGAACTATTGTTATTTGGCCATTTTTAAATTATGCAGTGTGATAAAATACATCTTTATTTAGCAAAATATTGAATAATCTGAAAATACATGTGGGGACCAAAAATTACCATTTGATTGGGTGTGTCTCACCTTAAATGCAGTTGATGTTGAAGATAATGATTAAATGTTTCTAAAGAGACACAATCCACATGCTGTCCTGACCCAAAAACCTCTGGCAAAAGCAGCCAGCACCCAGAACCAGTTTAGATGAATCTCTTCTCTCGAGATGTTTCTGAACAGGCTTACAATAGGATTCTACTGTAGTTGGACATCAAGGCAAGATGCAGTAGTTTTATAGCTAAGGTCATCTCGTTAGCCAATCAAGTTAGTTTGCAAAATAATCAGCTAAAGTTGGTCAGGTTTGTACCTAAGCTGGATTCAATCATTTTAGTTTTGGCATGAGCATTGTGGTTTAAATCACGTTTAAATATGAACAATACATGGTTCATATATTACATATACAGTATATATTAAATATGAAAAATGTATGCATTCACTACTGTAAGACACTTTGGATAAAAGCATCTGCTAAATGGAATATAAAATATATATATATATTATTAGACCGAGCTATGACTTGCTGTTTTATAACACACACCGTGTGTACCGTCTAGTTGGGCCTTGTCTTCTTCAATGATTGATACGAGCACATTCAGTGTCTGAAGTATAGATTTATTATGTTCCCCAGTTTATGAATTGCACCTTGTCTGTTACAAAAATCAGCAGAACATATATCCTCAATATCCAGTATAAATCACGTACTAAGATTATTCAACCACACTGCAAAAGATCTGTGTCAAAAAATAGCTTATATCTGAAATAAGCTAAATTATCTGCCAATAGAATAAGACAATTTCACTCATTAAGATCTCTTAAAACAAGTCTTACTATCTAAGTCTTATTTCAAGGCAGGTAAGATTTTGTAACTGGAAACAAGATTAATATACTTGCTAAGAATTCATTTTTTGTTGTGCATTTCTAGAAGTTTTATCATTATTTTGTCCATAACCTCAATAGTGTTTTTTTTTTTTTTTGCTGAACATAAGCCATACACTTGAAGTTACAGTTTGATGGATTCAGGAACAAAAATATAAACCATTGTTTTTTTAACCACTAATTAAATTTTCCCTAGAGGATGAGGTTGGCTTATTTAGTTTCTTTATTCTGTCCTTCAGCTACATTTTTGATATTTGAAGGCCACTCAAAGAAAAAGTTTAATCGCCTCCACAATCCCAATCCATTTAGTTTTTACTTTAGCGGAGTAGTTCTTCTAAATCAAGTTCTGGGTTATTTAATTTTCTTATATGTGAATTTGCTTATATGTTATCTACTAACCGTTCCATACCGTGTTACAGGTATGGTATTCAGGTATGGTATTCCCAAAATTAGGTACAGTATCATGTGCGTTCATGGACTCGTCGATGACACCCCCAGGTACCCAACATATCTTCAAACTCATTCACTCAATTAAATGCTATCTAGCAAGTTGGCTTGATACAGTGGCTAGCTAGCGAGGTGTATAGCAAACTAGCTTGACTGGTTGACTGCTGCCACATAGCTAAGTAAGAGCATATTACTCAAATAAATCAACTAAAATTACTCATAAAATAACAAGCCTGTGTTAAAAACAACAAAAAATAAATCTCTAAGTAAATATCCAGCTGTATAAATGGATTGTATGTAAAGAAATGTTAACTGTGTAAGTCGCTCTGGATAAGAGCGTCTGCTAAATGCCTAAAATGAAATGAAATGAAATAAATGAATTATTGAATGAATCAATCAATCAATCGATGAACTGAGTAGATGGACAGGTCAAATGTACCAACATTTCATTCTGGCTGACCATTGAATGTGAAATATTTTGACCAATTAATATCACACAGATTATATGAAAAACAATAAGAATAGTATTTAAAAGACAGACGACCAAAACAATCACAGGCAATGAGAATATTGCTCCTAGAGTATAGGACCAAGAATTGAAAGGCATTAAGTAAAGTGCCATTTATCATGAACAGGAATGAAAAGTCACATACAGGCTAGTTAATTATTTATTTACGCACAATGCTTCTCATAGGACTGTCCTTGACTGTTTGGTGTATGCCAGATGGCCAAGGAAGGCTGTTGGGAGGCAGCCATGACCCTGTCTTGAAGATGAACAATCAACATTTGTCGGAAGTAGGGATGGTAATTTTACTAAATTTCCTTGATCGATCGTCGCCCACGTTAACAAACAATTAATCGATTAATCTTTTCTTGTTTAGTTTTTTTAAGCAAAATGTAGCATTTTTTTCCCTCAATCAAAGCTTTATTCAAACTTCTGAGACACGGGCCTATTTTAACAGCATAAAACAATAAGAATTATGAAGGAAATGAAATACCATTCATTAGGCCTAAAACCAAAACAATATTCATTTTGAAATGAAAAGGGCTGTCCAACAGCTTAGTAACTTGGAAAAAAAATAAAAAAAAAATAATAATCCTCATCCCCTTACTGGTTTTTATTTAAGAATATAAGCATATCCACGTGTCCATAAGCACCAGATTTACTTCAATGCTTACAGTGTGAGAATGGTGCAATCACAAGTATTTAAATTAGTTTTAAATGTTTGTGTAAGAATCAGAAAATTGTAACACTCAGAGGTAAGGACAAAGCCGATTGCCGTTAGATCGAATCTATCGAATATGAACGGCTCAGTCCTCTCACTGCAAGTACAGCGCTAGTAAAACATTTATTTATTTAGTTTTTGTTTCAAATTTCCCCCCCCGTTTTTATCCCAATTTGATATAGCCAATTATACCCTCCATTTCTTTCAATTTTACCCTCACCTCACCTCCGCAGGACAAGCTAATAACCTCGAGGCAACGTTCGCCTCCTCCGAGACGGAAGTCGCCCAACCCTGTTTACGAGGTCGCCCTCAGCGAGCTTGTGCCGGCTCACCCTCCTCCCCTTCCCCTGGGACGGACAGTCAAACGCCAGGGCTGGTCTGGTACAGTCGGGTTTCGAACCACGATCGGTATAATACATTTCTAAAGAAGAGGCAGATTCAATCATGAAAGCACTCTGACCTGATGCACCCACAGTGCGGGGGTGGGTCCTCCCCGTCTGGCCAGGCAGCGGTGGGCAAGACACGGGGGGCGAGGTTGTGTGTTACGCTAACGAGCAGCGCTGGAAGCACAAGCCGAGCCCCCTCGTCATCCTCCGCACCGTGGGTCTCAGAGCTCCCCTCAAACCTCTCTCAGCGAGCTTGCCCAGCCTGGCGGTCTGTGACTCACCCCTCTGTCTCCGTGCGTGGGCGGAATTCTGTCTGACTGGCAACACCGGGGCTAGACAGGGGGATTTGGACCCCTGCAAATTCGAGCTAATAATATCTTTATAGTCTGTGCAAATTTCCGAGAATCAATGCTCTTAATAATCCAAGCTTCAGTCCACAAGTGTGTGTACGTCCGAATCAGCTGGTGTCGCATTACAAAATCTTTGGCCAGGTTTTTTTCTTCTTTTTTCTTCACATTCTTTTTACATATCAATTAGACCATATCCTCAAGGGCTGCCAACCATAATTTGTGGTGAAACACGCAAGGCTCCGAGACTAGCAGACATGGTAATGGAATAAGAGTTTGAAGGAAAAATTGAAACGCTCACCAGGGACAGGACTATTTTATATATCTGCTCCAAAGACCGTGAGGGGAGTTTGTACTGTCAGATCTGCTTTGCTGCAGTTGGATGCCTTACCCAGTCAAGGTTATTGTCCCAAAACTACTCCTAATTAAGAAAATAATATATATATCTTTAAAAAGTACAGTTGCCAAAGACCCAAAATAACGTACACTGTTTTCCCCCTTTGAGAATAAACAAATGAATAAATACAAGCATACTAAATATTTGATGAGATTTCTGAAAAAAACTAAACTGTTTGGTATATAAATCAGTACATTCGGTCATTTACTAGTGATTGATGGCATCAAGCAAGAGCAACATGGAAACATAAATTACAGAACGATAACGAAAGACGTTCAGAGAAAAAGGAACACAAAACCTGCTAATCGTTAAAAAACTTTTTCTGCGTACTACACTTTAATCCCATTAATATCTCAAATGACAAAATACAACAGGATATATGCATTATCTGTTTATTATGTCTAGAAAAGGTATTAGGCCTCCTGCGTGGTCTAGTGGTTTCCACGTCTGACGCTGGCCACGGCGACCGGGGTTCGATTCGCCGTCGTCGATTCCCCGTCGTGCCAGAGTCGGCTCAGGCCGGGAGTGCCGCCAGTTGGCTGCCCTGGGAGGGAGGAGGGAAGCCGACACAGTTTGCTGCACACAGGAGTGGTTCTGGGGTGCCGGAATTACAGTCGACAGAATTACTGTCTCAGAGGAGGCAGCGCTTCGCCATTGTCACTGCCGGTCACAGGGCTATGACAGCGAACTACGAGGGAGGGGATTGAACTAAGCACAGCGGGAGTAATTGGCTACCAAATTGGAAGAAAAACTAGGTTAAAAAAAAAAAAAAAAGTATTGGTAGATGTTATTTTCAGGCACCTTATTAACTTATCATAAATGTTTTTTTCTCAACAACAACTACGTGTATCTAAAAACCGCTTAGGACAATAGGCCTCATTGTATGGCACTCTTCACAGACTTATCTACAGCTTTTGACACTTGACCATGCCCTGCTGTTGCAAGGAATGTAAGAAAAATAGGTTACAGCATTGAAGTGTTATATATTGATTCCAAAACTACCTCTCTTGACTGAACAAAATGTGTGGCAACAGGAGGGCATGAAATCAGAGTTTCTAACCAAAGGGGTGCCCCAGGGCTTGATTTTAGGACCGGTACTTTTAACTCTTTTGTATAGAAATGGCATAGAGAAAAATGTTACATCTGCAAAGCTCTATTTCTATGCTGAAGACACTATTGTATATTTCTAGTGCTGCTAACATTGAGAAGGCCTTGCCTTGGCCTCCGGTTGGCGTTTGGAGTGGGTGAGCATGTGTGGACGAATGAATACGGCAAAGAGTCACCTCCGCGACAGGACAATGAGACATCCTCCAAACGATGATTAACTGATTTATGCTTTATGCTTTAACAAGAGGCTGTCACACTCCTGGATGCAAAGTTACAAAGTCACAAAGTCACTAACCGACTGCAAGGCACTGCATACAGCATTTACAAAGAAAAGTATATATATATATATATATCACAGTTTTTTATTTAGAGTAGGCCGAAGGGCCTATTAAATACATTGCGTATGCTGCATTCATTATACTACTGCTGAAGCTAAAGGGTTTGAAATGCAATTTGAATGCTGAACTCCTTAAAGCCAACAAGTATTGTGCCATGTGTAGAAAGTAGGCGTGCAACTGTACACGTATTCGTACTGAACCGTTCGGTATAGAACCTTCGGTTCGGTACGTGCTGTGAAATGAACTAATGCAATCTTGCTTTAACAGAGGGCGAGGTCCCTGCGAACGAATGCAATCTTGCTTTTTTTGTGTGCGGTTGCAGAAAAGAAAGTGCCTCAATTTGTTCAGTAAATTATGGCCAATTAGCCACTGTTTACAAAGTTAATAATAAATGAAAAGCAATTTTATGTTTTGCATTTCTTTTTCCCCCCCGCTGTACCGAAAACATACCAAACCATGACTTAAAAACCGAGGTACGTACCAAATCGTGATTTTTGTGTACCATTACACCCCTAGTAGAAAGTGATGCTAAAAGCTAGAATGACAGTTCTGGGTATTTGGGGAATAACACCTAGGCTCTCCTCTGTCCTGGGCTCCTTTGTGCAAAGTTTAATCTTTGACTGTTTTAACAACCTTTAAGGATAATTATGCTGTATTCATGGGGGGAAGTAACATTTTAAAAAATGGTAAAGAGAGTCACTAAGACACATGCAGGACTAGAACAATAATGAAAAAGTTGTTATCGGTGATGACTGGAACTGATTTTTTTTTTTTTTGCAAGTCTCCAATCAAACGCAATCCAGCCACAGACAGGCACACGTAGTGGGAGCGGCGATGTGGAATCGCCCACTGAGGGTGTTCCAGCTGTGATTTTTCCATTACCCTTCTCCCGCGGTGCGACTCAATCAAACATATGTTTGTAGTGGATGAGGCGGGTGGCCGGACGAACACGGCAAACAGGCGTCCTCTCCGCGAGAGGACAAGAGGAAACGTCCTCAAAAAAATAGGGGGGTGGCTTCCCGCCGTCGACAGAAGGAGATGGATGCAAGAAGGTGACATTCCATGCCGGTTTCCCCCTTGTTAGGGTTTCGGACGGCTTCGGCGACAGTAACCTAACAGAAGGGGTTTCCACGTAATTCTGTTTGGTAATGACCAGTGCTGAGGGCATTTTCTAACTGGGCAATTCACAGTAGAACGGTCAATAGTTGACCTTTGGGGGGTTGGTGATCGATAAGCGGATGTTTTGTACTTTCAGCCCACTGCCGATGTGACTCAGCGCTCTTCAGAGGGAGGGGGGGGGTCATCGAGTAGGGCCAGGGGGCTGGAGGAGTACAGACTGCTATCTGGAGAGGGCCCTCGTCCGACACCCCCCGTGGAGGTGAAATCAATAACGATCTAGTGTCTGCGAAACGTTGTGCCGCCGTCCACCGTCTCCAATAACAACAGCCCAAAGAAAACAGGTGGTGTGGAGTACGGACACGGCTCAGGCCCGGAGGGCTCTTAGTTACACCATGTTCTTGTGTGACAAACACACACTCTCACACACACACACACTCTCTCACACACACACACACTCTCACACACACACACACACTCACACACACACACACACACACACACACTCACTTACTCTCACACACACACACACACACACACACACACACACACACACACACACACACACTCACACACACACTCACTCACTCACACACACACACACACACACTCACACACACACACACACACACACACACAGACTCACTCACACACTCACACACTCTCACACACACTCTCACACACACACTCACTCACTCACTCTCACACACACACACACACACACACACACACACACACACACACACACACACACTCACTCACTTACTGTAGTTACACTGTGTTCTTGTGTGTGCTTTTGACCCCAAAGTTAAAAACACAACTTGAAACTAAGTATTAAAGCCAGATGGGCAAGGAAGCCGTTCAAGCCAGGAAGCGCAAAGCGAGGCAGGGGTGGGGAAAATGGAGGTGAAGGTGGAATGGAGTTGGTGGCAATGAGAAGTAAAACATTTCTCAAGCGGTAGCACACAGGATGACAGCCTACAGAGAGCTGAGTTATAGTAAATAAATGCATTTGCTTTGACATGTTTCACATGGCAGAACTTCTACAGCACATATTCCACACACTGACCAGATAAGATCTCCAGCTCTGGCATTCAGTCCATTCTCCACACTTCCTTAATGATGAGGTTTGCAGTTGGTAACAGGATGGTGTTTGGAGCCGTCTTGCAGAGGTATGCTAGCTTTTTTAAGATGTTCTGTCTACAACCACACCCTTCATGAATATTTATAACGAGCCAGCCAATCAGAACACTTTGAGCTTCAACAATGGCGGCGAAGACGGAACTTTCAATATTAAGAACCCAGAGTTTAATACACACTCAGTGTACAGAGCGTGTGTGCTTTTTCTGTTCAGTCCTGATGCACCACAAGAAGCAAATTGTTAAGACAGATCTTGTGATTGGAAAGACAAGATATAACCCAAAAAAAACAGTTCCTAGCACTTGCAAAACAAGAAAGCGGTAAATTAATTAACGCAGTCACATTTGTGTACTAAAGGTGAACAGGAAGGACATGGCGCCCCGTGTGATCACTCCCCCTTCAGGAGCAGACAGACAGACAGCTGGGCAGGGTGCTGATTGGGTGAGAGGAGTTGACATGTGACACGGCGGTCCCTCTCCAGGCCCGAAGCTGGGCACATCGTTATTTCTTGGCACCGCTCCTGATTAGGTCGTTGGCATCGTGTCACCTGGGACTCCTCATGGCGGATGTGTATGGCGCGCCGTGGAGCCGTGGGTATCGCCTAATTTGGCAGAGGAAGCAACGCCTCGCGCCGGCGCTCAACATGCTGCTGAACCTGAGCCTCACATGCCACGGGACTTTGATGAGACACGTGTGACTAGTTTGACAGTGTGGATGCACACACTCACACACACACACACACACACACACACACTTACACACACATACTTACACACACATACATACTCTCACAAACACACTCACACACACACACAGGCATTTACACACACACACATACACTCTCACAAACACACACACACATACTCATACTCAAACACAAAAACACACATACACACACTCACACACACACACACACTCACACACACACACACACACACACACAACACACACAAATGTGCCTTTTGGATGAGTAGGGTGCAGTTTTTTTGCCATTGTGGTCTCGCGCTGCCTTGGTGCACATTTGGATAGCCTGACAGAAGTGTCTTTCCTCTAAACTCTGCTCTCCTCTCCCTCTCCGATATGCTTCATCTTGATTTCCCCTCGAGAAAAGCCCTCTGTATGTACAATTTTAAATGCTGTGATAATCTTTAGCTGTTTGGAGATTTTGCTTTTTTTCCGGGGGGGAGGGGTAATCACGTGACATAACGGATTAATGTTTTAATGAGCGCGAGCAGCTGTCCAATTAGTTAGTTTTGTAATGATAGCTTTACAGTAAAAATGCATTTTTTTTAAATATGTTTTTATTTGTTTCAGATTTTTCCCAAAAAAATTCCCCAGTTACACCCTCTATTTATTTAGATTTACTCTCCCCACACGGGTCCGCCGCTCGTCTCTACGAGGCAAGCTAATTCTCCAAGGGCAGTGAACTCCGCTTCCTTCGAGACGGAATTTGCCCACTCACGTTCTGGAGACTCCCTTACGTGCTTCACGGCGGACCCGAGCCGACTCACCCTCCCCCTTCCCCCCTGGGGCGGACAGCCAAACACCGCCCTCGATCAGGGCTGATGGCCAGGGCCGGTCTGGCAGAGATGGGTTTCGAACCGCATTCCTGTTAGGCAGCACACACTTGTATCGGACCAGCCAAGACACGGTGCATTAGACCGCTACGCTATCCACCGCCCTGAGATGCACCATCTTTTATCTCTTTCACAGAGAGCGCCAAACGGTGCTGGTTTAATAGAGAAAGCAGGACAGATCTGGCATTAGCCTTAACGGCTAACTTCACAAAACCCAACAGCCCCAGCCTGTGGGAAACAGCCATGCAGCTTTGTGGCAGCAAGCCCATGTGAGCTGGCTTCTCCTCTGACCTGGGTTTTATAGTGGAGTTCCTGTAGCAGGGGACAGGGTCTGAACTGCGTCCCTCTGGGTCGAGCTGTAAAAAGGTCCACGGTCTCACGCAAAGTTCACTAAAGGAACGTGTTCGTCACCAAAGCAACAAGCTCGAGTGCCATCGTTACCTTGTTTCACGGGCAATCTCAAAGCTCAAAAGAAGTGACGAGCCATGCTGTACGTTTCAGCATTTCACAGGGCTCATAAAATTTTGATGACACGATTTCGCTCGGACGCCCGCCTTGTTCTCAATTAAACGAAACGCTCCGGCACAATTAATGCGCTCTGGCAATTTACTTTTTCATTAAAAGGGTTCTCTTGTCTCTGAGTCACAGCTTTGCCATCCATCCTCTCCCCCCCCCCCTCCCCTACCACAACGTTTCCATTACGCCTGGCAGCGACAAACCACAATTGTGAGCCAATATCATTTTAATTGTTTCACTTACGTCTTGTTTTAAATGATTAAGTCAGATATTAGGAACGAAAACCCTGCGCACGAGATAACGAAAGCACCACGCTTCTGTCAGCGTAAAGAAAAAGACACAAACGCGAGCTCTTCCTCGGCCGTGATTGGAGCAGCCGCTCAGGCCTCTGACTCCAGCGATTGGGACAGATTATCGCGCCGAACACAAGCAGAAACACATGAAATACACCCTGTGGCCTTATGTTTCCAGCAGAGACGAGAAGAAGAAAAAAATATGGCGGTAACAAGTTATACACATTTTCTTGTTAATTAGATAAAATTGCCCCTCTGCCTTCTGAGAGGGGAGTGGGGGGGATTTATAAATTAGACTCAATTACATCGGCTAATTACAAGAGGCCATGAATTTGACGTGGCTCCCCGAGAACCCACCAGAGCAGGATCCTCCATAATTGCCTGGATGAAGTTAATAAGCAAACAGCCATTTTAATGTTAATGGTTTACCGGCATTTACTGGCCCGGGCACTGGGAATGGACTGGAGAAAGGCTCTCGAATAGCAGCCCGCGTAATCACATTAATTAAAATATAACTGCCATTTAAGGGGTTGTAGTGTGGAGTTATGGCGTGTCGGGAGCAGGGAAGGATCTATCCAGAGTGCATATTAACGTCGCTGCCGCATGCTCATTCCACGCCAGTCAGCAACAGCAGTTATAAATATCATTCATGATTGCTGGGTGTCCTCGAACATAGCTTCACGTTAGTTACTGGTGAAGAAAAATGATCCTCTTTAGGATAATGGTTTTTTTCCTGTTTACAATGAATTAGCAAGCCTACCATCTCCTCCCAAAATGTACTGCACTATAGGTTTGTTTTAGCTTTGTACGTTCGTTCTTGTGATTCTTTTTTTCTAAACAAAGTAGGCCTTTGTTTATTGTGGTTGGAGTGAAAGGACACTTATTTTTCATAGAGGACAGTGAGTGAGCCCCAAAATGTGCACTTTTTCCCTTGAAAGTTGTCCTTGAGTATTTGGCCCCAGAAAGCATGCGCAGATTTGCAACAATGGGGTGGATTGGTTGTTTAACTGACAATATGCATTTATCCAATACAGCTCTGTATTTTAACGTAATCGAGTTACAGTTCTGTCCTCGCTGTCCTGATGTCCATGGAGCGATCTCTTACCCCCGCTTTGCACCCTGTCAGGCATCTTGTTTTGTTCTGCTGGTTTTTTTAGGACATTTTTGAATTCACACCATCCCACGTAGAGCTTGGTGGCATTTCAGCACGTTGATTGCAGGGAGTTTCTAAAGTTTCAACCTTAAAGGAAATGCGTGTGTGTGTTTGTGTGTGTGTATGTGTGTGTGTGCGTATGTTTGTGTGTGTGTGTGTGTGCGAGCGTGTGTGTGTATGCGTATGTGTGCGTGTGTGTATGTGCGTGTATGCGTATGCATGCGTTTGTGTGTGCGTGTGTGTGTGCGTATGTGTGTGTGCGTGTGGGTGTATGTGCGTGCCCACATGCATATGTATCATCACATTCTCTGGTTGTGGTTTAAAAAATAAAAAAAGTAACAGCAATTACTGTAACACAAGGTTTTTTTCTCTTGCTAGTCCGCCTGTTTGTGGTTTGAGCCCATTACATCACTGCCAGCAGGGTTTTTTTCCCCAAAGCTGAAGGTTTGGCAGGCGTTCAGAAGTGTAGTAATTGTACAGCAAAGAATGTTTCTAATTTTATGTAATCAGACAGATATCCACAGTGTACAGATACCACTCTTATACATTTTGATCATGCGGTTTTCAATGCTGTTGAATGGGCCTTTCCCCCCTAAACACGTAAAAACACTTGCATGCCAGTTACGAGTATGCTGCATGATCCTGCTGGCGAGCAACAGTTTGAGTCAGTGGCGATTTGAGACCCTATTTAGGGGGGCTTTAGCCCCTCTGTCTTTCATCTCAGGCCCCCTGAAAATGTTTAGTCATTCTTTTATTAAAAACATTTTTACTATCTACTATCTATTTTTAAAAATACCACAGATAGAGAGAGTAGTATTTCAATTTTGAGAGCGACCACCATTGTGGTGTTTTTGTTTTGGGGAATGTAACAGTAAATTCATGAAAAATGAGCCCCCCTAAAGGTCAAACCCTACAATCGCCCCTGGCTCGAATCCATCCTTTTCGTCTGAACTCGCTGTACTAAGGACGATGGTCTGGATAAACTTCTCACTGACAGTTTTGCACCTGACCATTTCATGCAGAAGAACAGGAGCTGACCGCGTTGAAGTCGTTCACGTGAGGAAGAGCGGTAAGTTTGAACAACGCCCGCGGTAGACCCACAGTAACCTGTGTGCTAGATCTTTTGGCCTAATTAAACTGCATAGGACAGGGGTGGGTAATTCCGTTCCTGGAGGGCCAGTGTGTGTGCAGGTTTTTGTTTCTATCAATTACCCCTGTGGCTCAATTAGCTAATTAGTTGGATACGCCAATGCTGGTTCACTTGTAGATTAGACCACAGTAACATGTTTCATATGGGAACACAAGAACAGTCTTCAGCTGTCATTCATGGGCTTATCAAGAAATTTAGCTAAAATGTCAGATCGCATAAACAATTGTGATAAAAATAATATATGCCATTTAGCAGACGCTTTTAACCAAAGCAACTTACAGTAGCGAATGCATACATTGTTCAGTATACACTATATGGCCAAAAGTCAGTGGACACCTGACCATCACACCTATATGAGCTTGTTGGACATCCCATTCTAAAACCATGGGCATTAATATGGAGTTGGACCCCCCTTTGCGGCTATGACAGCTGCCACTCTTCTGGGAAGGGTTTCCACAAGATTTTGGAGTGTGTCTGTGGGGGGTTGTGCCCATTCAGCCAAAAGAGCATCTGTGAGGTCAGGCACTGATGTTGGACGAGAATGCCTGGCTTGCAATCAGCGTTCTAATTCCTCCCAAAGGTGTTCAATGGGGTTGAGGTCAGGGCTCTGTGCAGGCCAATCGAGTTCCTCCACACCAAACTCGTCTAACCATGTCTTTATGGACCTCGCTTTGTGCACAGGGGCACAGTCATGCTGGAACAGCAAAGGGCCTTCCCCAAACTGTTGCCAAAAAGTTGGAAGCGCCCAATTGGCTAAGATGTCTTCGTATCCTGTAGCATTAAGAATACCCTTCACTGGAACTAAGGGGCCTATCCCAACCTCTGAGAAACAGCCCTGAACTCAATAATTAGTAGGGGTGTCCACTGACATTTGGCCATATAGTGTATGTGGTCCCAGTGGGACTGGGGCTAATTAAATCATTAAGAGCAGAAGTTCAAGAACAAGACAAAGAAGAAGAAGAAAAGGAGGAGGCCGTTCCCGATGGAAAGGCGCGCATGAACACATCAGCAGCAGGTCGTTATCCTCCCGGTCTCAACCGATCAAGGGCTCTGGCTTCATTAACAGGGACATGTTTAAATGCTGTCGTCCTCCAGCAGAAGCTCTGTTTGTGTAATCATCGCAGCAGTGTGCTGTTTGGTCGTGACCGTCCAGTAAGAACTCACCTTGCCGACGGCCTTAATGAGCTCGGTCTTGACGCTACTGCGCAAACGCGATCTCGGTCAAACAACGCTGCCTGACCCCCTGCTGAGCGGCGACATTTTCATATCTGCTTTCAATTTAACTCCTTGTTTAGCTGTTGTGGGGTTTTTACGACCGTGTTAATTGCCCCCAGAGGCCCCCCTGTGGACGCGCGCTCGGCGAAACCTTGAGTTTCTGCGTTCATATTACCTTTCACAGATGGTTTGTTGGGTTGTTTTTTTTCGCCGTTGTGGCGGTGATCTCCTCGACGTGATGTCAGAGGATACAACACAGCCCAAGGGCCCCGCACCTAACTGGCCTCTTGTTTGTTTATTTAAAAAAATAATAATAATATATATATATATATATATTTTTTTTTTTTTTATGGCCTGTTTTTCTCCCAATTTAGTGGCCAATTTTACCCTCTATTTATTTCTATTTGCCCTCCCCACACAAGTCACACCTCAGAGGGCAGCAAACTCTGCTTCCTTCCAGACGGAATTGACCCCCTTCCACGTTCTGGAGACTCCCTTACGTGCTTCACAGCGCACCCGAGCCGGCTCACCCTCCCCCCTCCCCCTGGGGCGGACAGCCAAACACCGCCCCCGATTGGGGCTCCCCACCAGGGCCGGTCTGGTA
The DNA here is from genome assembly GCA_029706075.1 of Aldrovandia affinis. NCBI lineage: Eukaryota > Metazoa > Chordata > Actinopteri > Notacanthiformes > Halosauridae > Aldrovandia > Aldrovandia affinis. The sequence continues at coordinate 9,004,650 of JAINUG010000016.1, forward strand.
GAGACGGGTTTTGAACCGCATCCCTGACAGGCAGCGCACACCACATCGGACCAGCCAAAGTGTGGTGCGCCAATAATGCATTCTTAATATCCAAAGAAAAGAGTTTTAAAAAAGCAACAACAATTGTGCCCGGTATTGATTACAAAAAGTCTGGCTCATGATGAAATTCTGACCCATGAAATAGGCCTTCTTAAGACAAAATGTACAAAGAAGCATTGTTGGGCCATCTTGTTTTATTAAGGGTTTTATTTGATTAAGGGTTTTAAATTACTAAAAGGGATTAACAAAGTGAACTAACAAAGATAAGATAAGTAGGGTCAGCAGAACAAGAGGCCACAGGTGGAAATTCCACACAGATACTAGGAAGTTTTTCTTTACACAGAGAGTTGTCAATGCCTGGAACAGCTTGCCAGGTCGGGTAGTAGAGGCACAAACACTTGGGCTATTCAGGTCCAGGCTAGATGCAGTACTAGATACTCTTTAGATTAGGGCATGATGAGCCTAGATGGGCTGAACGGCCCGTTCTCGTCATTATGTATTCTTATGTTCTCCACCACAGATACCCAAGAAGGAAGCTTAATGGCTTGTCATTATATTATGACATAGAGAGAATTAATCAACATCCTTCTTGCCTCCTTTAAAATCCATATTGAAAACCTTTTAGTCTTAATAACTTGTAGAGGTTTGGAGTGGGAATGGAAAATAGTGCACTCAGATTGCAGGGAAAAGAAAAAAAGATGGTTGTTTGGGAAGACGGGCCTCTTTGATTCGCTTGTGAGTGCGCCTGGCCTCTCCAGCACCCGGCGATCGTTGGCCTTCGCCGCTTTCACGGACAAAGGGGCGCGAAGGCACGACCGAAGCACCGCGGTCCTCTCGACGAGAACAAGAGGGTTCAGCTTGCATCCCATCGGCGACAAAATTAAGCTAATTAAGAGAGAGCACTCGAGTAGATAATAACTTTTTTGTTAGGCGGCTTTCTTCGTCTCCGAGTTTAGACTGCGTGCCCTCTCGTCTCCAAATCTTACTGGAGGATTTCACAATCATAAACAACAAAAAAATGTATGTATAGAAAGCTGCAATAAATGCAGATCTATTTGCTGCTGAGTATCATTAGCAGATCAATTTTCTTTCCCCTCCCCTAAAAACAAATCTACATTTTTGCTTTCAATCCTTGCAGTGGCTGTGAAGTGCATCACAGGTACCACAGCACGTACCACTTGATATGCATTATACACATCCCCAGGGCTCCAGAACGTCATCCATTTCGTCCAGCGCTATTTTTCCATGGATGGAGATGGATGTATTTTAGCCTTGCAAGAATAACCAGAAAAAAAATCTAAATCTAAATCTAAGAATATCCTAAATCACCTACAGTGGGACAATAATTTGTATTCATCTAACAAATTCATCGACATCAGCAATGCATTTTGATTCAATTTGTTTCAGATTTTTTTCCTGTTTTTCACCCAATTTAGTGACCAATTATAACCTCTATTTTGTTTTCGATTTGCCCTCTCACATTCTGGAGACACCCTTACGCGCTTCTCAGCGAGTTCATGCCAGCTCACCCTTCCCACATTTGGCTGTCCCCATCCCCGATCGGGGCCGGTCTGGCACAGTCGGGTTTTGAACCGCAACCGTGATAGGTAGCTCACACTCATAAAGGACCAGCCAAATACGGGTGCGTTAGACCGCTACGCTATCAGAGGCCCCCGTCAATGCATTTTAGATGGAGTATGTGTACCCACTTCGAAGACTCAATGATGCCTTGGTGGCTGAGCTGTAACGTTACCCCTCTGTCGAACTCACCCAAATGTTTAGGAAGTGTTGTTAGTGCATAATCAGGAAGTGTGTGGTCGGAAGGATACTCTACAAAAAAGGTTTGTGAAATTAGCGCCCACCTACATTTACATTACATTTTAAGCATTTAGCGGACGCTCTTATCCAGAGCGATTTACAAGATGTTCATTAAAGATGCGCATGTGCACCTCTCACTCACATCGAATATCAGAGGATGTGTGTGTGCATGCTCAGGTGTTCTGGGAAACACTTCTCTTTATGCAGTGGAGCAAACGCGTGTTCCTGACACAAGCTGCAGACCTGGGGCGCATATAGAGAGTCCTGATCAGACCGGCCTCGCCTGCAGTAAAGGACGGAGCACTCGGACGCCGTCGAGTTCACCCAGAACACAATCTCACGCCGCGCCTGTGCTCCCTGCGTGGACAGCGAGGTGAGGTTAACGTGCACGGAACGTCCCGCAACCATGGCTGAGTGCTGAACAGTGATTCTTCGTCTCACGTGAGTCTAAATCGAGAGCTGAGCTGAATGATGAGATCCTTGGGAATTCAGACATTTTCCTCTCTCTCTCTCTCTCTGTCTCTGTCTCTGTCTGTGTGTCTCTCTCTCTCTCCCCTTCTCTCTGTGTCTCTCTCTCTCTCTCTCTCTGTGTCTGTGTCTCTCTCTCTCTCTCTCTCTCTCTCTCAATGATGACAAAGGGAAGGGAGGCAGCAGGCAAACATTAAGAGAAAGCCTGGCAGAAATAACAAGGAGGGGGGAGAGAGAGACTCTCACCGCCACTCCAAAAAAAAATAAAGTTGAGTGATTCTCCATCTTGGACAGGAAATGACAGTGATGATGGGAAACCGAGGGTGAGAGGGAGAGGAGAAAGAAATTGGGCCGGATGCATTTGTGAACAACGAAAGACGAGGACACAAAAGGGAGAGAGTGCTGCTCCTGGGACTCTAAGATGGCCGCCATTAAGATTCCCTCACTGTAATATCACAAATTACAGCTGCGGCTGTTTTGTAAAATGCCTGCAGTGAGTGCTACCGTGCCGCTCAAGAGTCTCACCACGTGACCTGGGCATATTAGAGGGACACACTACGGAACAGCCTTCCCTCTGATATTAGATCTGCCAACACTGTGGACATTTGGCGTCAGACAGGCCTTCAACTGACAGGTGTTACTAATTGAGTTTTTTATTTTTTACATTTTTATCACTGTACTGCCTGTGTTTTTTAGTTTATGTTCAAATGCTTTGCTGTTCTATGGATGTGTGTGTGTGTGTGTGTGTGTGTGTGTGTGTGTGTGTGTGTATACTTTTAGCTGTTTTATCTGCACTTTGTGACCCCTGTTCTTGACAAGTGCTATATAAATAAAGTATAAATAAAATGGATTTTCCTTATAATGGTATTTCTATCAGTTTGGTCACCACTGGACAAAAAATGAATAAATGACACATCATGGGGCCTCCCGTGTGGTCCAGTCGTTACAACGTTTGACGCTGGCCACAGCGACCGTGGTTCAATTCCCACTAGGTGCCACTAGGGGGCGGCAATTGGCTGTCCGCCCCAGGGAGGGGGGAGGGAAGCCGACAAGATGTTCGCTGCATACAGGAGTGGCTCTGGAGTACTGGAGTTATGGTCGACAGCCTGGCGAGTGCCGTCTCGGAGGAGACAATACTTTGCCTTTGTCACTGCCGGTCACAGGGCTATGGCAGCGAACTACGAGGGAGGGATTGACCTGAGAATAGCGGGAGTAATTGGCTACCAAATTGGGAGAAAAACTGGATAAAATCAGAAAACTAAATAAATAAATAAAATAATTACACATCGTGGATGCGTTTGCAAATCATGCTCGCTTGATTGCAGATGTCACGCAAGGACATTTTTCCATGTTCATTCAAGATCAAAATGACATGGTGTAATTATTCGTATCCTAACTGCCCTAGTATCTTAAAATTTAAAACAATTCACATAGAATCTGGACCCATGATAAGTGGAGTCTTGTCGTATCAGAGTTCCCACTAATATTTGCAACCATTTTAGGGAACATTAGGTGCTTAAGATGCACAGTGCAATTTAAATGCACATTGTGATTTATGAAACCACGCAAATGAGACTGCCATAATTAAAAGCAAATCAGTTGTTTCAGGGAAAATGCAAAAAAGAGGCACTGCTGATTGAGAATTATCCAAAGAGATTTTAGTGTCATTCCAAATTCCATCTGCATTCTGCATCACAACCTTACAGACAGTCCGGTTTGGTGGAAATTTAACAGACATTATTTCTATTATTTATTATTTTTTGCTGTTTTTCCCCATCTCCCCCTTTTTTAGTATCCAATTCCCTCTCTCTTTTTTTGTGCCAATTATCCCCTCCCTTGTATGAGAACTCGCTGCTGTAGTCAAGCCAGTAGCAAGCGCCTCCTTCAAACCAGTGCCCGCCTAGGCCAAAGCCTGTCACCGACAAACGACCACTCACATACACAGCAAGTCTTTCCTTCAGCTTTTCATCCCTCCCCCTTCCCCGGGTTGGACAGCCAATTGCCGCCCCCTATTGGCACTCCCGGCCAGAGCCAAAACTGGCGCGACCTGGTGGAATCGAACCCCGGTCGCCGTGGCTGGCGTCAAACTCTCTTACCGCTAGACCACGCGGGAGGCCTCTTTAACAGATATTATTGATTAAAACACATTGATCTACACCGAGGAATGGTCATCACACTAAACTAATTTCTTATTGACACACAATGTGAGAGCTGCATCAGATTAGGTTTGCTGGCTGGCATTTGGCCTACCTCTGAACACCGCTCAGTCTTGGTGGGCCTCGGGTGGCGTAACGGTAAAGGCATTCGCCCGGAATGCAAGTTGCCCACTGTAGCCAGGGTTTCATTCCTCCGGCTGTGCCAGTCCGGCACTGGCTGAGAGCCCCGATTGGGGGCGGTGATTGGCTGTCCACCCCAGAGGGAGGGTGAGCCGCCACAAGCTCGCTGAGAAGCGCGAAGGCGTCCCTGTACGGAAACAACGGTCTTGCCTCCAAGGACGAGTGGCGGGCTCGTGGGGGGATGGTAAATTGAGAGAAACAGAGGGTGTAACTGACCACCAAAAGTGGGAAAAAAATCTGAACCAAAATTGAAAAAGAAAACTCAGTCTTGAGGTGTCCGTGTCTTGGATTAGAGACGTAAGGCCACATGCAAGGAACGCGGAAGTGCCAGGGTCTTGGCTGTTTCTCTGAGTCATTCGATTCCACTCTCGTTGGGCATCACATACACGCACTGGAAACAGATGGGCCCTGTATTTGAGAGAATCTCGCAGGTCAGCCTTTCGCCTGTCCTCTCAGGACTGGAAGGCTCCACCCTTCATTGTGCTGTGGACCGTCCCCCTCACTGCAGGCTGCTATTTAACCATTTACTTGATGATACGATAGGGAGCTCCTATGTTGAACTGTGATGTGTGTCTGTGTGTGTGTGTCTGTGAGTGTGTGTGCACCTGCGTGTGCATGTTTGTTTGTTTGTGTGTGTCTCTTTGTGTGTGTGTGTGTCTGTGTGTGTGTGTGTGTGTGTGTGTGTGTGTGCATTCGTGAGTGTGTGTGTGTGTGTGTGTGTGTGTGTGTGTGTGTGTGTGTGTGCGTGTTCACGTGTGTGCGTGAGTGTGTGTGCTTGCATGTGTGTGTGTGTGTGTGTGTTTGTGTGTGTGTGTGTGTGTGTGCAAGTGTGTGTGTGTGTGCGTGCATGCGTGTTCACGTGTGTGCGTGAGTGTGTGCTTGCATGCATGTGTGTGTGTGTTCGTGTGTGTATGTATGTGTGTGTATGTGTGTGCGTGTGCGTGTGTGTGTGTGTCTGTGTGTGTTGAGAAACTGACTGAAGCTGCAAAAGTTCAGCTCTCTCTGTAACTTGACTTTTCCGAGGTCGCCTCAGGCTTTGCTGCGTAGAACACACAAACCCAAAGGAAAGTGTTTACTTGGATGTACCGAGCCTCCTCTTCAATCAGTCCTGTAAAGGCCACACACCTGCTGTGCGGTCCTGCAGGTACAGCCAAGCAAACACCTCCTGTGCTTTTCATTTTATATATCCTTTCTGGCGAACGGAAAATGAATCCCCTTCCAATAAGTATACATATATATACACACACACACACACACACACACTGTATATTAAAGGTAAACCTCAAACCTCAGCGCTGGGGAAAGAATATAGTCAAGAATGAAGAATCTGATTAGCTCAGATTTGAATTAGACTTAAGGCCAATGAAGTATGAACACCACTGCATTTAAAATGGATAGGTCGAATGATAAAGTTGTTATTATAAATTCATTAGCAACGTAATTAGGCTCTTGTATTACACCCTCCCAGGAGGGTAAACTCTGTGTGTCATTCGCAAAGTTGGACGTTGTTGTCGATGCACTGGCGGTAAAGCAGTCTCGCGGATGCTGGATGCAGTTGCAGTTGCAGGTTTAAGGTGACTGCCTCGTTAGTAAAGTAAACGTGCTCCCTGGCACATCAGTGCCCCGCAGGTCCGAACCCACACGCTAATGAATCCCTCCTACACTCTGAAATAAAAATACAACTGGAGCTCGCTGGCTTTTTTTTTTTTTTTTTTTTTTTCTCCTCAACGCATGAGGATCCTCTTTCCATAGAAGTGCTGATCCGCCACATTCGCTGCTTTTAAAAGGGCCGTGGGTAGAAGTGTTTGTGATTATTTACGCCAACTCAGCTTTTATGCCCCAAACAATTAGCAAGTGGGTTTTTAAAAAGAAAAAAAAGTTGACAAATGCAAAAAGGTGAAAAGTAGATTACCATTTGCACAAATGTCCATTGTTTCAGGGCTCACCTACATGTCACCAATAGCAAACCTGTTCCTGCTCATTAACCCCCATCTGTGTTTAAAAATCAGGTGAATAACACGGCAAACCGCGTCGAACAGGTCAGGGCAGGTAGGCGGAGGAGCGATCTGATCAGAGTGTGAATCACGTTCTAAATTCAGACGTTTATTCTCTGGCTCAGAGAACAGTTTGCACGGAGTGCGTGGTCAGTAGCTTTTTAATCCCCAATCAACAATCCATGTGTCATATTTGCAGGTAAGATTACCACCAGGGGGTGATTGTAGGATTTGACCTTTAGGGGGGCTCAGCCCCCAATGAGAACGTGAGATGTACACATGCAAAGCACAAGCCTACATTTAATGAATTAATTAATTTACTGTTACATTCCCCAAAAACAAAAACAGTACAATGGTGGTCGCTCTCAAAATTGAAATAGCACTCTGTGGCATTTAAAAAAAATAGATATTAAGTACAAGTGTTTTTTAGATAAGAATGACTAAACATTTTCAGAGGGGCTGAGACTAAAGCCCCCCTAAGTAGGGTCTAAAATCGCCACTGTCCCCCACCCTATTTCAACAGAGCTCACAGTACATCTAAAAGGACATAATGAACCTACAGTTATTACATGTCTTTTGCATACGAGTTTCATAACGGGCTGATGAGAGCAGATTCCCCCGCTGTGCACACAGATGGTTTACTTTGCGCTGCCTGCGTCTGGCGAAGCCTTGGAGAGGAGTGAGTTATTGCCAGAACATCGCTATGAATCAGGGACTTGAGATGGCTCCAACGCGCTCCTCGTGGTTTGGTAGTGGCTGCAGGCCATGAAAAACACTAATTGGTGTCTCAAGAAAAGATATTCCGAAAGTTTTTGGGGAATATATTAGCTGTTTATCAGATTTTTCCAACCCCAGGCTACCATCATTCATTGAGAATTGTTCAAAAGCGTCAGGAAGAGCGACGCATTTACCTGCTCACTTACGGTCACGGGACAGGGTCATCATTTTCATTCTTTGGTCAATCTTTCTTAACATTATTTTTTAATCGTTCCGTTTTTGCGAGCAATGTCAATCTAAACAGTGTAGCCAGGGTTGATTCTGAGAGAGTATTACATAACGTTTTCCAAGGACCCTTAATATTGTGGCCTGAAGTAATTGTTGCATCTGGGGTTTCCTTGTTTCAGGGGAAAGTTGGTAGATAAACTCACGTCAGTGGTATGTTTCTTGTTGTTCGGTGTTGGCAACCTAAACTTTTCATCGTGCAATTTGGTTTAATTTTACTGTTTATTATGACATGCAAATTGTGTGTATAACACAACACATCCCACATCATTAAAGTGCCAAGGAAGTTGCGAAGTGAAAAAAATTATAATGGCCTTGATCAAGACCAAACATGTCTTCTCAAATTACAAGGAGCAATTAAAGTAAAATTTATGTTCAAATTTAGCGTTCTGAGACTCAGAACCCACAGGTTAGGGGAAACTGCTGTTAGTGGTTAGCCAAAACTGCTAACTGTCCAAACAAACTAAATGACACTGCGCATAATGTTCCTCTCCCTCGAGTTAACACCACTGAGGAGGCCGCACAGTAAAATACGGTAGATATTAACTACATTTCTAGGCATTTATCAGAGACTCTTATCCAAGGCGACTCACACAGTTTACATTTCTTTACATACAATCCATTTATACAGCTGGACATTTTACTGAAGCAATTCAGGTTAAGTACCTCGTGCTCAAGGGTACAATGGCAATGTCCCACCTGGGAATTGAACCAGCAACCTCAGTTACAAGCCCAGTAACCTAACCATTACACTACACTGCTGCCTACTTCTACCCTTATGGAGCATGCGCTCTCTGCCTACTCTCCTTCCGACAGGACTCCCCCTTCCCACCGTCGGCGGGTTCTAGGTGCGGAAGGGATATGTTTTCTGGAATATTCCAGCTCTTGTCTGCAGACCAGCAGAAAGGGGATGAGAAGGGGATGTTGATGAAGTCAGGGAGGAAGCTGCCAGAAAAAAAACACACAGAGACAGAGGGTATGGAAGTGAGGAGAGAATCATATTTCAGTTTCCTCTGGGTTTCCTGACTCGGGCACAATGTCTGTCGTTCTGAAGCGGTAATGACCGTCAAACAGTAGCCCAGGCAACGCCGACTTGAGAGAGAGGCCGCTGGCCCCAGAGCAGTATCCCTCCCAGCTGAGACCCTGAGGACCAGACATGCTTAACGCCTCAACTCCAGCTCTGCATTTATGACCAACGCAAGCTGCATAAATGCCTGTTTTACGTACACTCGTCATGGAACCAGATACTCATCAAACTCGTCGTGAAATGTTCAAATGATGTGAGCTATGGCCAATGGGAGGAGGCCTCTGCCATCACTTTCTATGCTATCATAAGTCAAAATCTTTTTTTGTGTGTTATTTTTCTCCCAATTTGGTGGTCAATTACGCCCTGTTTCTTTCAGTTTATCCAGTTTATTCTACGTAACTTGTGTGACCTATGACTATGACAGCTCCGCCTCCATTCGCCAACCAACCAACCAATCAATGATGCACAACATCTACGTGAACGGTTGCACTGTGGTCGCGAGTTAGATGTTTGTTAGATGTTTTCACCCTCTGAAACCCCCTCTGCGTAGGTCGCAAAGGTTGCGTTGATGTTGCAGAGCCCTGGTTGTGTTGCTGTCGTGTTGTTGTCCTTTGAGCATGTAGAGGCCTTTACACAATGGGGCCCTTGGTGACCAGTGGTGTGCACCTAAGCCTTTAAAGCTTGACATGAACAAGGAAATACCACCAAAAGCTTCAGCAGTGTATCTTGAGAGGTCCTTTGTGTTTTGTTGACTGTCAATACATATCACGATGGCATGTCTATGTTCTTTTTTTTGTGTGAAAAATAACTAACCAATATTCTCTTTCTACCAGTTTTGTCAATGCCTGTGAAATATAGAAAACCGAGCATGTCAGCATTCTAAATCCTCCAAACTGCAGAACCTGATAAATGGTGAGAAAATTCACCACTCCAGGAAGCATTTGATATTTTTTGCTGTCATATTTGATAAATCAATCTTTTTTCTGTATATTAACTAATGGTTTTGAAACTTTGATGTGCTCAGCATTGGATCTTGTATCTCTCTCTATCTCGGTGTGTTCCATACATAGAGCTAACATCCAGAACTTCAGCAGGGCATATGACTTAAAATGGCCTCTTGGTCATGACTTGATATGACAAAAAAATGTATATTTTTGGATTGGATTTTATCCAATCCAATTTTTCTCCAAATTTGGTAGCCAATTACACCCGCTATCCCTCATAGTTCACTGCCGTAGCCCTGTGACCAGTGACGACGAAGGCAAAGTATCGTCTCCTCCGAGACGGCACCCCAGAGCCACTCCTGTGCGCAGCGAGTGTCTTGTTGGCTTCCCTCCCCCCTCCCTGGGGCAGACAGCCAATTGCCGCACCCTAGTGGCACTCCCAACCAGAGCCGGCTCTGGCGCGGCCGGTGGAATCCAACCCTGGTCGCTGTGGCCATCGTACGGACATGGTCATGACTTTTACCATTTCAGAAATAGAGTTCTGGTTCTGTCCCTCTAAGAACAGTTTCAGTACTGAGGACACCAGAAGGCAAAAAAAACAAAGTTCTCATGAGTCATACATTTCATCCAGCCAATCAGTGCTTTGAAATCTCATTTTAGCTGAGCTTGAGCTGTGCCACACCATTTCTTTGTGTGTCACAGTATTTACCAAAAAACTAGAAACAAAATCATAATCATAACCATTTATTGATGAAAAAAACTGGTCCAACTGTACTCTTTATTGGAATCCCAGTGATCGTGAGAATGTTCCTGCCTGTCTTTTTTTGAAGGCTCTTTCCATACACTGTGGACAGAGAATTATCATTCCTTGAGATTGGGAGATTGGGAAACCAATTTGGGTCTCAACATGATATCTTAGAAAGAACTTCTCTTTGTGTATTTATTTTTTTAATGAAGTGCACTATTGCAGATGTGGTTTAGTGTCTAGAAAGGACACACTGTCTCATTTAAAGAGCCACAAGTAAGGCACAGCTGAAGTTTTCTTTCCCTGTGTTACAGGTACGATGTGCAGCTGCTAACAATGATGTCTATTACTGTATTACTGCACTGATCTCTTGCACTAACCATGATTAATCTTACCATGTATTAATGCACATCTTGTGGACTCGAGTCACTTTGATAAAAGTACATAATAAAAGTACTTGTGACTTAGGACTTTACTTGAGACTTAACCCTTCATGACCTGGGACATTACTTGAGACTTGAAGGCTAAGAGACTTACTTATGACTTGCATAACAGTGACTTGGTAACAACTGAAAACTGAAAAAATAGCGATGCCATTTTACAGATGAATTACTTCAGTTATAATGGATACATACATGTAAATATGTGTGCCCGTCATCACCAGAAAACACTTTATTTTTGTTACTTACAGCGGACTTTGACTGATAAGAGTGACGGTTTACCTGTGGCCCATACAGACTACACCCAGAACAGGCCCTTGGATCTGGCAGATGTTTTTAAACACATGTTTGCAAATGAATATACATGATATAAAAGGAAGGAACGGCACAGAAAGGGAGGAGTAGAAAGAGAGAGAGAGAAAGAAACGGTGGACACGGTATAAGAAGTTAAAAAAACAAAACACTGTTATTTTCTGAGCATACTGGATCAAGATACTCTTTAAAAAGGAACCAGTGTATATGAGTGAGTGAGTGTGTGTACGAGTGTGCAGTGTGTGTGTAAGTGTACAGTACCAGTCTCAGAAGTTTCAGTACACCTTCTGTATTACAGAAAATCGGGCACTCCTTCATTCTTCAGCAAGATAACGACCCGGAAACACATCTTCAAGAACTGTCCGGTGAAGGAGGAACGTGAAGGACAACTCAAACTAATGACATGGCCTGCCCAGTGTCCAGACCTCAATCCCATATAACTTGTATGGGACGAACTGGACAGAAGAGTCAAAGCAAAGAAACCCACAAGTGTCTCTGGGAATTGCTGCAGGAGAGCTGGGAAAACATGTCAGGTGATTTCTTGCTGAAATGTATTAACCGAATGGGCCAGGATGGATGGATGGATGGATGGATGGATGGATGGAGGAGGGAGGGAGGGAGGGAGGGAGAGTGGACAGGGTATAAGCAGTTAAAAAAAACATTTTTCTCCAGAAACCAAAATGCTCTGTTATTTTCTGAGCACACTGGATCAAGTTACTCTTTAAAAAGAAACCAATTATATCTAGCAAAATATGTGCGGTTAAAAACAAATCCTTAAAAACCGTCTGATTTCTGATCTCTCTCTCTCTCTCTCTGAGTAGTAAAAATACCTACACCGCAGCAGACTTAATTGCTTCAATATATTATGAGGGTAAGGTTTGCTTGATGAGCCTTAGCAATAACAAATATCAGAATTAATAATATTCCTGTATGTAACTAGATATTGGCTAATAAAAACACTGATAAAACTGTTGATGGAGCAGGGAAGAGGTTTACACAAGACTATATTATTAAAGTTTCATAATCTCAAGCCAACGATCAAAGCATTCTTCCATGTGACTGTTTTCATTTTGCCACCATATCGCGTATAGCTAACCAGATGCTACATCGACAGGTTTCCCATACGCTCCACGCTCAAGCAGACGTTTTGCCTTCCGGTAAGAACTGTGCACACTATCACACCAGTCTGTCCAGGGCCCTGTTTGCTAAATTTAGATTTCCTTTATTTTAAAAACGGCGTATTATATTCGCCAAAAAGCTAACCCACATTTACGACGGTCCGTAACGCATGACCCAGACTGCGGATGGGAAACCAAAACAGAAGGTAAGAATCTGAAAACCGATCGCAATCAGCGCTAAATTGCCATATCACATGAAATGCGAATTTCCTGCTTTCACAATTTTCACTGATTCCAGACTTGGTAGTGCTGACCTCCTAAAAACATGGCTCTAAAAACCTAAATACACCCTGTACACACACACACACACACACACACACACAGATACACACACACACACACACACACACACACACACACACACACACACACACACACACACACACTCACACACTCACACACTCATACTCACACACACACACACACACACACACATTCACATTCACACACACACACACACACGTACACACTTACACATACACACACACACAGACAGACACAGACACAGACACAGACACACTGGTCTCCTTGGAGACAGGGAACACAGACACAAGAGAATGTGATTGGCTTGAGTTTGGGAGGACAAAGGGGGCCGGGCTGGTTTACCTCATGATGGGGCAGAAGCATGCTGGAGACGGGCCAGGGTTCGAGCACTGACCCCAAGGAGCTGCCGGGCAGCACATGGTCCCAGCCGGACAGACAGACAGGGAAACATCGAGCAAGCACTCCCATTCACATCTGCCTTGATTACACACATGGGTCGGGTCCAAGCTTCAGATCAAAACCACGTTTGATGTCTGGTATTGATACTCACAATCTATTAAGATGTTACTTGGGTAAAATTGATCAAATTTGTTTTGCTGAAAGCACAGTGGATAGCAATGTCGCCGCACAGCAAAAAGGTCCCGGGTTCGAATCCCAGCCGGCGGCCTTTCTGTGTGGAGTTTGCATGTTCTCCCCTTGTCCGCGTGGGTTTCCTCCAGGTACTCAGGTTTCCTCCCACAGTCCAAAGACATGCACGTTAGGCTAATTGGACAGTCTAAATTGCCCGTAGGTATGAGTGTGTGAGTGAATGGTGTATATGCCCTGTGATGGATTGGCGACCTGTCCAGGGTGTATTCCTGCCTCTCACCCAATGCATGCTGGGATAGGCTCCAGCCCCCCGTGACCCTGACCAGGAATAAGCGGGTTAGATAATGAATGAATGAATAACAGCCCAAAAATGGCTATAGTAATCCCAGGCCTCCTTCCCTCTAATTTGTCGGGGCCATGGACGGTGGCGCAGTAGGTTGTATGCTTAAGGAAACACTGACACCTACTGGTGGTCTCCGGAAATGCTAGCAATGGCTTGTGATACATTCCAAATACAGACATACGGAAATAACCTTCTCTGCCATAACATTTATAAAGTGCACACACTCTCACTCTAATGTGTATATACGGACGGACGCACGTCACATCCGTCATTTTAATGCTATTTGGGCCACGTATGCCTGCGTCATTATTTTGTTTCCTGCTTTCTCACCATGATAGAAGCTACCTGCTGTCACTGGCAGCGGCCAACTTACATTTTACATTACATTTTAACATTTTAGGCATTTAGCAGATGATCTTATCCAGAGCCACTTACAAGACGTGCATTTATACATGGTAAGATTAAACATGGTTAGTGCAAGAGATCATTGTAGTAATACAGTAACAGACATCATTGTTGGCAGCTGCACACCGTACCTGTAACACAGGAAAATAAAACTTCTACCACAGCACACAGTGTCCTTTCTAGACACTAAACCACATCTGTAATAGTGCACTTAATTAAAAAATAAATACACAAAGAGAAGTTCTTTCTAAGATATCATGTTGAGACCCAAATTGGTTTCCCAATCTCCCAATCTCAAGGAATGATAATTCTCTGTCCACAGCATATGGAAACAGCCTTCAAAAAAAGACAGGCAAGAACATTCTCACGATCACTGTGGGATTCCAATAAAGAGTACAGTTGGACCAGTTTTTTTAAAACATTTAACTACATGATTACAGTTAAGCTCCCATCGTTAACCGTTTTGAATTTCCACATTCGCACACAAACACATGTGCAAAGTGCGTAAAGTGTGCGCGAGACAAGATGGAAAAGGGCTGCCAAAATGTCCTCTTGTGCGCCTTTGAGTGTACGAAATGCACTGGAGTAAACCTACACCCTGTTTTCATTAGCAGCACGTCTGCTACGCACCGAGAAGAGAAGGCTTTCTCCCCTTCGTTTACCTGTGCGTTTTATATTACAGCGTGCAGCTGCTGTCTAAACCGAGAGCAGCTTCAGAAATGGAGATAAAAGGTTAATAAAATACCTAGCAGGGGAGAGAGCTGAAACTGAAAGCATCGGGGCTCCCTAGGAGCTGGCCTCCCTGTTCTAGGACACACTGTTCAAGCTGATGACTTGAAGTGATTTTATTGATACTCTTGAACTGAGGAGAATAGAAAGGAAACATCCATTGAACCACTGTACTAATGCCGCGCCTACTGTGTTTTTGAGAAGGAGAATGGGCTCATTTCAGCAATACACACATGCGCAAATGTGTTGCACATTAAATGCATATTCGGGACTGCCTTTAAAAGCAAGACTGGTTCGTTTGTTTTTTTGTATGAATTTTGTGACATAAAAAAATAACACTAATACATTGTCAGATCTATCAGTTAAGTTTGGATATACAACTCAACATGTGTTTCCGCTTAAAAAAATATTTGCAAATGTCCTTCAGAAAAGAATAAAAAGATACCCTCTAAGTTTGTTTTCAATTGAAAACAAAAACAGATGTTAAGGCAGACGTGGAGTCAGGAAAATAATTACATATTTAAAAGTTTTAAATAACTTTCTCTTCTGGGCGTGTTACAGAAATGAACGCTGAAAGGACAGCGACCACAATCAAAACAATCAATACATCGCACACCTATGTTTGAAATAGCAACAGCAACATAACATATACAACAGCAACATAGTACTTGTGTACATCTGAATAATAGGCTACTGACCACATAAGTCAACACTCAATTCAAGTTAAATCTGTATGCAAGAGTACATTGCATGTGGTATTGAAAAATAAATAAATAGAACATTCTCAGAGGACATGAACCGTTTAAAAACTGAATTCTACCAAAGTCATTTGGCTGAAAACAATAGAATCTCAATTTCAGAACGCCTCGTGCAGATTTACTCCAAATGGTGTGCATTTGGAACATGCGCTATTTTCTACACACATCGAAAGCGCCGCACAGCCATTCCGCCAATCTTCCTCCCGCCTCATACAATATTCATGACCGTTCTCAGCATTATGCAGCACATAGAAAACATTAAAATCCTCACAAAAGGAAGAGAGAGAGAGAGAGTCAAACCAAAACAAGTCAAAACAACGAGTCATTTTTAAGGTGTGTGAATGGTCTGAGCAAAAACAAGAGCTGGAACAACGCTTAAAAATGTCATAAATGAATATATACTGCAAGGTGTGACAAAAAACCACAACCCCCACAGAAATCACATTTGCAAAAGCACTCATAGCGTGGTCTGAAATGGACGCCGTGGTTACGATGGGACACGCTTTAAGGTGCAGACTGGGGAGAGCACCATAGACGCTGGCTCCAGCACCTCATCGCCACAAAACGGCCATCGCCACGCCAACGGCCCCTCCGTCCAAACAAATTGCATTCATTCCTCGATGATCATTTAAAACCATTTTTTCTTGCGTGTCATTCATTCTCATGTAAATCTTTTCCCTTAAACCCCCTCTCCACCCCACCCCCTACCCCTACCCCTACTGAATGTGGTGACGGTAGGTAATCCCGCTTTTTTGCATGATTAAAGATGATGGATGACCGGGGCCAGATAAGAATCGAGGCCGTTAGTGGTAAATCTGTACACCTTAAATGTCAGAATGCTTGCAGCAGGGTTCCGCCACCGCTGGAGTCAGGGAGAATTAACGCGCCGCACAGATTAATCGGGAGGAGGAGAATAACAAGCCATCTTTTTAAAGAGTGATCATCTCCTGTATATTAAAATGTCCCAGCCATGGCCCTGGCAAGGCCCCCACACCCCCCCCCCCCCCCCACACACACACACACACACACACACACACACACACACGCACACACGACAGCAAAGATTGCTCTACTACACAAAGAACATTATGCACCCAGTGCCTGCAGATGGAAGCGACCGTCGACCATCTCTCAGATGGCTGGATGTGGTTTGTGATGGAAAGGGAGGAGAGGAGAGGAGAGGGGTAAAAAAAACAAAAGAATGAAAAACAAAGCAATGCGGACAACGTTTGCGTGATGACACACGAGAGACACAACTGAAAGAGCAGCGTGCATTTTTCAGAATAAAGGATGATCGTATGTGTGTGAACGAGCAGGAGACAGAAGAAAAACACAGAGTATATACAAAAGGCTTAGGTGTATATTTACCAGACTGTTTTCCTTCCCTTCGACCGCCCTATTCTCTCTCTGTGTGTAGTGTGTGTGTGTGTGTGTGTGTGTGTGTGTGCATGTGCATCCCTTTCGGACCCAGACAACCAAACCTGGGAGAGAGGGAGAGAGAGATGGGGGAATATTACAGTACAGTAAACACACGCCCTGCCATCGCCTTGAGACGTGTGACCCCCAAACGATGCTCAGTAGGCACTCTGTGACCTCCCGCCCGCCAGCCAGCCAGTGAGCTCCCCCTTGTGATTAATTCACCGTGACCTTGAAACTATCTACCAGATATCCTTTTGCGATTTGTCCTCCGTAATTCCTGGGGTTTTCCCCCAAAAAACCCACCTCGGAGAACGCAGGAGATTATTATCACTCGGGTGCAAAAACACGGGGAAGGAATCTACACGTCCTGTTTGATAAAGCACCACGAGACTTGTAAAAAAATATCATCTATATATCTATATTTATAAAAAATGCGGCAGTGTAATGTAATGGTTAGGGGACTGGACTTCCCAGGTGGGGGCACTGCTGTTGTACCCTTGAGCTAAAGGTACTTAACCTGAATTGCTTCAGTAAAATATCCAGCTGTATAAATGGATTGTATGTAAAGAAATGTAAAATGTGTGATTCACTCTGAATAAGAACATCTGCTAAATGCCTAAAAAAATGTAAAATGTAAAGAAATGTAAAAAAATAAATTACACTGGGTTTGAGTGGAGCATTCTGCCACTGCAGACACTGCAGTATTCCCACCCCCAATCTCCTGACCAGGGGATCTTTCGATGGTCACGTAGCAATTTCTATTTTTTTACGGATGGAATTACTGTTCATCTACCTTCTTTTCTGATTAATGTGCCGGACAGCGAAATTTGGGTTCTGCAGGAATGATAATTTCTTCTCTCTCTCTCTCTCTCTCTTTCAGCCTGACCCCCTGACAGCAATCCCAGCCATCTCACAAGGACAGAAATGAGGAGAGAGCAATCTCACATCCAGGGATATGAATTTCTGATCAGGGAGCGGTGAGCGAGCGGACTGCTGTGAATGACTGTAATCCGATTGGACGGCTCGCTGCGACAGAGGCGGGGAGCGAGGACGCCAAAATGGAGGCAGCTCGCAAAACGCAAAGGCATCTGCCCGTAATTTAAAAACCCATAGGAGCACTCTGGAGTAGGCTACGCTCGACAGAAACAACACACCTGTAATTGAACTCTTGGAACAGCAATGCAGATTATTTGAACCATCGCCTTTTAACCGATTTTCCCTTTAAACTGAAACGCGCTCTTGTAATTACCGTTTCGTCAAACGCACCCAAAGTGGTGACCCACTGTTAAACAAAACATTTTAACACGTTCCCCAAGGGCAAAAAGTACTGCTTAATGAAGTTGAAGTCGCCCTGCGTTGCTACGACATCGAAAACAGAACGTTATGAATGGAGGGCTCGCGTTACATTTACATTTACATTTTACATTTTAGGCATTTAGCAGACGCTCTTATCCAGAGTGACTTACACAGTTTACATACAATCCTTTTATACAGCTGGATATTTTATGGAAGCAATTCAGGTTAAGTACCTTGCTCAAGGGTACAACAGCAGTGCCCCACCTGGGAATTGAACCTGCAACCTCTGAGTTACAAGCCCTGCTCCCTAACTATTACACTACACTGCCAGCCGCTCGCGTATGAATGAACTACGGAGGCAGGAGCGTGGAACGTCGTGTTCCGCTTTCTCTGTCTTTTCATTCGCTCGTTGATTGTATTCATTTTTTTCCGCGGTTAAAATCAGAGCTGAGACTTTATGGAAAAATACCTGCCGTCCGATTACTACCCATCGAGCCAGCCCGCTGGAAGACATTCTGCAACGAAGGACCTCTTGCCGCCTTGTCACTCCCACGACGGCGACGTATTTCAATGTGAGACGTTCAGACGGAATCCCAAAACCCTAACGGTTTTCTGAGGAGAGATTTAAAAATAGCCGTGGGACCGTTTGAGTACACACCAGAGCAACCAAGTTGACCAAGGCCAACAGCGTCTGTTAGCCCAACTCAGACGCGAAACGTGCTCTCAGAAAGGTCACGCATGTGAGGTGTGTAGTTTCGTGACCAAATGAACTTTGCAAATGTTATTGCACGATACAGCAAAGTGGACGAAGGCGGCCTTTACAAGACTTTAGCGTAGCGCTGTGTCACCTTTTAAAAACAGTGAGCTAAGAGGAAGCAAATATCCATGTTAAATCTAATCAGATGTTTTTTGACTAGGGGAAAAAACGAATTCCATCTATCCAAAACAAGCACAGCATTACCCAGTTTTGTCAGACCTGTGGTATATTTTTTTCCGTCACCACTACTACTAATACAATGGAATTTTTAAACCAAGTTTGTGACAGGGAACTAAAGTTTTATTAGGTTTATGATGGTGCCCGCCGTGTAGTTAATAGAGGTTAGCATTGATGAAAAGACGACAGCGTCATATTAATCTGAAGACGGTAAGACAAATTTCTCTGTAAAGCAAATTTCACGTGGACTTGCTGGAGGTTTTCCCTGGAACACAACAATATAAAACATCACGCGCATAAAAAAAACAAAAAACACATGATTATGTTCCACGTTTAAGATGCGAGGTGCGGAGTAAAGCCAGGAGTAGAAATGATTTGTTCATCGTTCACTGCGGCCTGCATCAAAACTGAGCACATCGCTCGCTGCTGAACGAACAACATGTTAACCTGGATTTGAACACACGCCGGGAGTTTGGGGCTGCTTTGATCAAACGCTGTGGCTTTCATACGACCCCAACCTGCACCGATGGAAGTGGCACCAAATAAATGAATAACACGTTCCTGAGCTATAGTTCATTATTCACAAAGGAGCGGTGAAATTAATTTATACCGATGGCCCCGACCCGAGGCGGCGCAGGAAAGCAGACGCTAATAGGCCTGTCACATGACTGGAAGCACGCGTTTCCCCCGCCTCACGACACATCTGCGCACCACATTGCTGGGGAGACAGCTCCATGTGAGACATGAGTAATGGGCATCGCATGGCACATGGCACATGGACCCCTCTGCTCCGCCTCCTCTGGCAAACTGACTGTCCCATCCCTCCAGGCGCCCGGCAGCTCCTCCTCACGGTCTCGCCTCTTCTCTGTCCTGACCCCTCGGTGGTGGAACGACCTTCCGCAATCAGTCAGGACCATGGAATCACTTGTGATCTTCCACAAGAGACTCAAAACCCACCTTTTCAGACTCCACTATCACTGAATTCTGCACATCTAGCTAATTGTCATCACCACTGCTTACTTGCGCAATACTTCTTGTATATGTATCCCTGCTTACTCCTCATTTAAATAAATACAAAATTACTAACCTTTTCCTTCCCAGGTGTTACAGGTATGGTATGCAGCTGCCTACAACGATGTCTATCCCTGAATTACCACACTGATCTCTTGCACAAACTATGATTGTTCTTACCATGTATTAAGTCGTTCTGTGTCAGATAAACGTGTGGGGGGGGGGAAAGCCCTTTTATTGCTGGACACGTGCCAAAAAACTTCAGTCCAAAGTCCTTTTTTAATTTTTTAATTTTTTATTTGTTTCAGATTTTCTCCCAATTTAGTAGCCAATTACACCCTCTCATTTCATGTCAAACCCCCCCTCGTATTGTGAGTTTGCTGCCATAGTCCTGAGACCGGCAGTGACAAAGGCAAAGTATCGTCTCCTCCGAGCCGGAACTCGCCAAGCCATCGACTGTAACTCCAGTACACACAGAGCCACTCCTATATGCAGCAAACTCATATCAGCTTCCATCCCCCCTCCCTGGGGCAGACAGCCAATTGTTGCCCCCCTAGTAGCACTCCTGGCCAGAGTCAACACTGGCACGGCCAGTGGAATCAAACCCCAGTCGCCGTGGTCAGCGTGGAACATAGTAACCGCTACACCACCCGGGAGGTCCCAAGAGCCAGTAGGTTTTTGGAGGGGATTAATTATATCCGGGACAGTGGTCCCAACACCCCAGAGTGTGCCCGGATGCAGATTAGGGTGACATTTGAGCATTAGGCACTAAGCGGTATGGAAAATATGCATTTTTAACATGTGAGGTCCGGACTAAAGGGGCTGGACGAAGACCGCAGCAGTGAGGTTCTGGATCCAACCCGCCATGCCAGAGAAACAGACAACGCCTCAACCTCGAAGACTCAAACAACGGAGACTGGCACAGACATTAAAATTGTAACAATCCAAACTCTTGGATAAAAAGGCAGTGGAATGAAGTCCGCCTCAAAGGAGGGGAAAATCAGCATTAATAGTTGATGTTGATGAGCGGGAAATAATTCATAGTTAGAGAGAGAATAATGTAACGTGATGTTTTTTTTTTTTGGGTTGGGGGGGCAGAATAAAGGCCTTGGTGAAGTAGAGGGGAAATGAGATTGTGTGGAGACACGCGACAGAGGTGAGCACAGGAGCGAGAGGGATCGGCGGAGTTTGCTCGAGTGAATTAATTCACCTGAGTAGCAGGAGGAGGAGGGGGGGAGGGTGGGGAGGGGGGAGAAGCATTGAATATTAACAAGGCTCTTATTATGATTGCATGATTAAAGTAGGCCCCTGGACCACAAATATAACCATAATTTCTGCATTTTACATCCCCACGCTTAATCAAATCAGTGGGAGATGTGTGTGTGTGTGTGTGTGTGTGTACATTACACCACACTACCTCAGAGCACCTGGGAATGATCTCTCGTTTCGGGAAGGGCCACGTGGACAGGAAGTGGGTGCACATGGACAGGAAGTGGGTGCACATGGACAGGAAGTGGGTGCACATGCCAGTCTGATGAAGGGGCAGACTGGGGACCAATCATAGAGCACCATTCCACTTCCTGCCGGCAGTGAAGCTCCTCCCCCCAGGTGGTCTGGAATAAGAGGAGCAGGAGGTGATTTACGATACTTTAAACATGAATAAATGAAATAAAATAAAATAAAACAGCCCGGATCGTCATGATGGGCCCCCAGGAGGGAACCGTTATTAAAGGACGTTAAAATAATTAAGTTATGGAAGAGCAGTGGGGGGGCAGAGCATCAGAGCTGGGGATGGGGGATGGGAGGAGGAGAGGGGGTACATTAGACTGATGAAAGCAGAGTATGATCACAGAACACATATATATATTTAAATAAATAAGAAATAAAAAAGAGGGCCTGCCGCAGGGGTAATGAAAGCCGTGTCGCTGGAGATTGTTTGGGAGTATCTAATCTGGGCGTCCCGGTGCTCTCGAAGGAGCGGGGCCTGGCTTTATGTGCCACATCTTTCCTCCACGCTGTCCTGATGGACCTCCTTCCATTTTCACCCCCCTACCCATGATGAGTGTCTCTCACGAGGGGTTACGGCAAGTTCATGTGAACGGATTAAGGACATTTCCAAAGCACATGGTGGAGAGAGGGAGAGGGAGAGGGAGGTGGAGTGGAGAGAGAGAGGGAGGACTCGGGCGGTGTAATCAATTTACAGCTCTCGCCCAAGCGATGCTCATCGGAAAAAGCCAAGGCACCTCCCGGCTCCGGTCCGGGAAATACGATGAAAAATGTTACGACAGGTTCTGAGATTCGTCCCAGATGGACAGCGGGATGCCATGTGCTTCCAATCCTTCTCGAGAATCTCTCCGTAATTTGGCCTCTCCAAATAACAAGATTCATGACTGCACACCACAGATTCAAATATGAAAACTGCTTCTAATATCAACTCGGAATACGCTTTTCCAATCGAGAGCGGCGCTTTCAAACGAAACCCTTGTTTATTTGGCTTCGAAGCCCACACCTTTTGAGAAGGACAAATGATATTAAAGGAAGACGTCTCACAAACATCCCCGTTATGCCCCCCACCACGTCAAGTTACCACAGACTTCCAACCGGGCCCGTGGAGAACGGCCCTATTTCAGTTTGTGTGCCGGGCTTCCATGTAAAAAAAAAAATAATAATTTTTGAGCACTGGCCCAAATTAGCCTATTACATTTAAACCACGATGAAATATGAAAAAAAAGTGCATAAACAGGATTAAACCCATGCACTGATGTTTGCCTTTATCAGCTGGTGAGCAGCACTCAAATCTTCCCCAGCCAGGTAGGTTATTTACCCCCAGAGCCAACACCAGCAGACCTGTGTGTGTGATTATCTCTCTCAGACACAAGCCTGTCAATTTGGTTCAGTGAATACACAAATGCACTTTAAAAGTCAACTTGTGTTCTCAGAACACAGACATTGCACTGTGTTTCTCAGGCAGCAATAACGCGACACAACCTCTGTTGCTGATATAACACATTAGGTCACACTTTACACTTCAGTACGCAAGAAAGTCGTGGATAAAAGAAAAGCAAATGTACTGGAATGGAAATGGAATGCAGCATTTTTTTGTTTGTTTTTGAAGCGATTTTTTCTCTCTCCCATATTTGTATTTTACTTCTCATCTTGTTATATCGAGACAACGATGCCCAGATGGAGGTGGCAGAGGCTCAGTGGTTAGTGACACAGACTGGCAAGCAGAGGGTTGCTGGTTCAAATCCCAGGAAGGCCAAATTAAAAAAAACAATGAATTGGAAACCAGAGGGATGCAAGTTCAATTCCTGGGCAAGACACTGAACCCCTAAACTGCTCCAGGGGCGCCGTACTATGACTGACCCTGCGCTCCAACCTCTCTTAGGAGAGGTATGCGAAAAGACACATTACAATTACCTTGTGTAACATGGCAATATTCTATTACACTTTTACATAAGAACATAAGAATACATAATGAGGAGAACGGGCTGTTCAGCCCTTCTAGGCTCGTCATGTCCTAATCTAAAGAGTATTTTCTAGATGGGCTCATGATTGACGGCGTATTGGTCACGTGACCTCTGAGCGGATGTTGAGCCGTAGCAGACAATTGGACTGGACTGCAGAACAAGATGAAACCAGAGGAAGATTGAAGTTATTGTATATTTTATGGAGCAGGCAGTAGCTGGAACCACATCCAGATGAGGGAGAGGGAAATAAACATTGCAAAATGTCTCTCCAATCCGCACTTCCCCTGAGCAGCCGGCCATATTCCTCTCATTCTCCGGCTCTGACTTTGTTCATCACGGGCGTGATGGGAGAGCTACGATACCATAAACGTGCATGCTAATAGAGAGGGATCCATTCACAGCAACTTTACACAAAATGTGGGTTTTGAGGGTTCCAATTTAGAGGTGTTAAAATGATTATCATTATTTTTTTATAATATTTATAATAACTGTCAGCAATCAGTTCACATAATTCCCAGAAAGTGCCTGTGGAACAGTTTGCTTATGAGCCCCACAGAGCCCAAAATATCACCGCAGACAACCAGGGTGAGTCATGATATACCTGTTTTTTTAATCTTCATATGACTAAAGGGTCTGAACCTAAACACAACAGCACATTATTAGATATCCTCCATGACCCACAGACTCACATAAATTACATATCTGTGCTTTTCAAGTAAATTCTGGTACATATTAAAATGAACGAAGTGAAAATAATTCACCTTTCATTTGTGAAAGAAGCCCCTTGATGAGATAGCTGGAGATTCTAATTATTTCTTACATAAATTAGAGGTGAGCTCCTAACGTGTACAAAGGAAGTCAGTGTGCCCACATAATTAATTTCACGTTACGACGTGTGTGTATATTTCATAATTGTAACTCAAATATCTACAGAGTGAAGTATTTCCTTTAGAGGCAGAATGATTTTGTCCACTTGGCTTCCTGTGAATAATTCAGTAGGTTACCGAAACTGTGCGGGCACAGAAACTACTGATCTTATATCGAGGCCGTAAAGGATATTAGGGAACAATTGCAAAAAAGTGACACATTTAATAGGGAAAGATTGCTCTGTGCCACGTCGATTTAATTTGAATTGAGTACATCTCACGAGCATTCTATTTAGATGCAGCATGGACATCATGTGAAGACCTCGTTGAAATCCCCCTCCCTTTTCACTTTGTTGTTCGTTCGGTCCTTTATTCACCTTTAAAATTTTTTACTAAAAACGCAGAGAGACAGGTGTCATGGAGACCGGAGAAGGACCTGGCCAGTTTGTTTTGTTTTGTTCTTCTGAAAAATAGACTTTTTTTTCTCACCAAACCGCAAAGAAGTTGAATCTTATGTGCCCGAGATATGTGCCCGATGGAAAGAAAAGGTGAGCATCGTTCAGCTGAGTTGGCGTGGCCTCAGAGCACTCTGTGGAAGGAGGAGCGGTCCTCTATCCCCGTTTCCTCCCCTGGCTCTGTGGGGCAGAAACGGCAGCCGATCGAGGTGGCGACGGTGGGGAATTACGAGCAAATGCGTGTGTGAGAAACGAGGGGCCGCAATCTTTGCCCTTAATCTCCTGCTGAATGGCAAGTTGGTCCCTGGTCTGACAGACACCATTAATTTTAAACTGTACTTACATTACTGGGGAATAAATGTATTCCCCCCTTTCCTCTCTCTCCAAATCAAAAACCAAAGAGGAGGCTGTCTCCATTTTGCTAAGTCAAAGTTGCTGTACCAGCAGCGCTGAAACCTTTGCTTGCCCTCTGAGTCCTCGAAGATGAGACATTACAGTTTCATCTAGAAAACTCTTAACATTTTTTTAAATGTGTACTTGGGTAATGTGAGGCCATGTGAAGAGATTCTATTGATTTGTTTTCTGTTCTGGATCTGACCTCATCATGCATGTGACGCACAGGGACACAAACAGGCAAGCACACGTGTGTGCATTCTCACACACAAACATACATTCAAGGACACACACACATGCACACACATGCACACATACACACACACAAACACAATCACACACACACACACACACACACACACACACACACACACACACACATACACATACACACGCGCACACACACACGCACAAGCACACACACACACACACACACACACATCTTTGGCTGCCAGTGATAAAAAAAAGATTCAGAACTGGTGTGGTAGTACACACAAAGTGATATTATAAGCAGTGACAGATTCAGGGGAAATATCAAACATTTTAATTTACATACTACCAAAATGTTAACATGTCACAGACAAGAACTGTGCATATTCATGACAAACACATTGAAAATCTCTTCCTCGAAGACCGCAGACTTTTGGTGCCCTCTAGTGGTTACAATTAAAAATAGCTCAACACTAACAGACTCCTATTGGTTTTTTTTTTTTTTTACTCAGGTAATATACTGTATATACATATATATATATAATATATAATATTTTTAACAGACGCTTTTATCCAAAGCGACTTACAGTAGTGAATGCATACATTTTTCAGAATGTGTCCCAGTGGGAATCGAACCAACAACCTAAGCATTATCAATGCCATGCTCTACCAACTGAGCCACACAGAACCAGGTAGAGAGACAAGTGTGTTCTCTCGAAACACACACAACGGTTTCCTGTCTCCAGAGTGCGGGCCCACCGCGCATCAGCGACAGCGCTGGCCTCGGCAATCGTGCTGTGACACAGAGCAGAGCTAAATAACAAACCCACACAACAACAATGGCAGAAAATGTTCTCAAAACCAGTTTACGATCCACACAGATTACCCCGGGAGCGTGCAAGCACCCTAAAGCCCTTCACCGTCATCGGAATCCTGTGGTGTAGAGTGTCGTTGTCCTTCGGCAGAAAGAATACAGAGAGGAAATAATTATTCTCCCCACTCCAGACAGTCAATCAATCAATCAAATTTTATTTATATAGCACATTTAACATGACGCTCGTCAACCAAAGTGCTTTACAATACAGGTAGACTAAGGGTAAAAATAAATAAACAGAAAATAAACAACCAACAGACATACAAAGGAACAGAACAACACGTCAAAACAAACAAGGCAGGAGTCAGTGTGAGTCGGGGAACGCTAAGGAATACAAGTGAGTTTTGAGCTTAGATTTAAAGGACTCGATGGAGGGGGCAAATCTGATGGACATGGGGATGCTGTTCCAGAGGTCAGGGGCTGCAACAGCAAAAGCACGCAGTGCTTGGCATCGGACTCTCTTAGGGCCCAATACTGGCCTGTCACACAGACGCTGAACGTTTCTGAAATCAGATATGTGACTCGAATGCTAAAGTCATGGTTTGTGTACAAACACGCCGGGCAAGTGCGCAGTGTACTTGTTCATTAAGCGGCCTTCGTCGTGTCGAGGAGTGCAGCCTGAAGCTGCTGTGAGCGGCCACTTTTATCACCCGGTCGATTCAGGGATTTTTGGGCTGTTTATCTCGCACCACAGTTATTCCACCGTGCTCATATCTTGAAAGGTCTTGTCCCCCAAAAAATCTAAATAAATAGACATAAGATCTTCTCGGGCAGACTCCCGAAGACCCGTGTTTTCCGGCCGTCACGTTCCCCTGATGTCCCTCAGTTTTCCCTCTCTCCGATGTGAGATTGCACATTTAATGTGACACTTCCCTGTTCCTGCGACTGTAAATAAACGTTGTCACGCATCAAGGATTGATGGTGTATTCTTTTCCTCAAAATGACGTTTTTCGCGGGTCCCAGCAATCACAAGCTTTGTTTGATGAGAGTTGAAATCAACGACTTGCTATGGCTATAGATCCATCTGCCAATTCAACACAATGCTGTGCAGTAGGCCTCACCGTTTTTATGGTTTATCACGGGAACAGATGGCGGAGGCAGAAGGGAGGCTGTCGCTGAACATCACGGCGCACTGTGGGAAAACTGACATAATCAGTATTATAATCAGACATAATCGCATTTACACACTCGTACATTCACTCATTCATTTGAGCATATTATCCTTAATTCTTATAACAGGAAACATGAAACCAAAATTCAGCTGAATGAAAATATATATTATTTCAAATATATATATACATAAACAAATGTCCTAATTTGAACCTCAAAATTGAAGGAAAAAATACATCTTTTTTGGGGTAGATCCTGTTGAGAAAATAGCTGCACATCCCTCCCGATACAAATCAACGTTTAAAAGACCACTCTGTCACCCCCTAACATCGTCCTGACTGCCTCCAGCACGTTGACTTTACTGACATCTGTCCCATCATGTTCCTCCTGGAAAAGCAAATGTTTGGACATCGGCTATGAGTGGCTATGAGTCTGACCTGTTTAAAAAGTATCAAAGGCAGGGGCCTTGAATAGCATAGCGGTCTAACGCCCACTTGCATTGACTGGTGCTTTGTGAGTGTGAGCTGCCTATTGCAGTCAAGACTCAAAACACGACTGCATCAGTCCAACTCTGGCCGAGAGGCGGCGAGTCAAAATTTGAAAAGAGCAAATTTATTTACTTGACCCGGAGGATGGGCGGCGGGCTTTTTTTTTTTTTTTTTTTTTGTATCAAAGGCAAAAGTTAAGGTGTTACACCATATGGCATCTGTTAAGTTTGGCAAAAGTCAGCCAGAGCTGTGGCCATTACTTTTGATGCAAAAACAGAAGCTGTCGTACAAAAAGAAGGCAAGATTTACTGAAATCACAACATAGCACTCGCCTCATTTTGAGTGATTTGTAAACTCATTAAACTATATTACTCTGTATTGTGTCGGTCAAGTTATAAGCCAATCATTCTATCTGTTAAATCCAGATTTGCAAGAATAAAAAGAAAGACACAGATGACATCCAGTTGTGTGGCGTAAAGTGAAGAGTGAGTCAGTTAAATCCGCCTAAATGTGACGTAGAACCCTGTCTGACAAAGAGAGACATCACACACAGGGAACAGATGAATTTCTATGATTGAGAACAATGTTCGCGTGGTAATTCATTTCCAGTGAAAGGGATGGTGTCTGTGCAGACAAAGACGAAGAAAGTGCTTTGTTGTGACCTGCGGTGAGCTCCGGCTCAAAGACTATTTTCTTTTCTCTCTATTTAAATAAATAATATATTACAAGAAGGCTATGCCCGCAGTTGATTTGCCTCAATTGTATTTAGCAAGAGCATTCAGAGTTCATATCCGTCTCTAACTCCTGGCTTTCAGTTCTGATGCTCTGCCAGGCAACACAATACAGACCCTCGACGGCAAGCTACTGTACACAGCTCCGCAACACATCTGCTGGCCCTTGCGTGACTTTTTTGTCAGCAAACAAAAAGCTAACAGTGTCAGCAAAACAATGGGCTAGCAGTGTTAGCATAACGGTTAAGGAACTGAGCTTGTAACTCAGAGGTCGCTGGTTCAATTCCCAGGTGGGGGCACTGCCGTTGTACCCTTGAGCAAGGTACTTAAACTGAATTGCTTCAGTAAAAAAAATATTCAGCTGTATAAATGGATTGTATGTAAAGAAATGTAAACTGTGTAATGTAATGTACCAACGTGATGTTGAAGTGTGTACTGAATGTCTAGGATAATAGTGAAAGAATAGTTTCTAAAAACTAGTCAAAGTGGTTAACGTGGGATTGATACAGAGGGTCTTGGCAAGGCAGTTTACCTGGAGTAGGCTACGTGAAGTCACTGTTTTCATTTTAAGAGTGAAGAAGTGTCTCTTACACTTTTAAAACCGTACCATCTTGGCGATGAATAACCTTCATTCCTTTTCACTGAATGGAACCATTTACCCATAACCCCTTTCACCTGCATCCCTCGTAGGTCGATGCCCATCACCCCGCACAAAATCACAAAAGAGACAGACTTATATATATATATATATATAAATCAGGGGTGTAATGGTACACGTACTCTTGCTTTAACCACTAACGAGCAGAACGTTCGTTGCAGCACAGGACTTTCTTTTTATTTAAGAAAGAAAGATATGTTCAATTTGTTCAGAAATTATGGCCAATTAGCCAACAAAGTTCAAATGCACTCATTTCTTCCCCCCTTTAACCACTAACGCACGTGCAGAACTTTTTTGTGTGTGTGCAGTTGCAGCAGTATTGACTGACATTTTATTTTATTTAAGAAAGAAAGATATGTTCCTTACTTTGTTCAGTAAATTATGGCCAATTAGCCACTGTTTACAAAGTTCATAACAAATTAAAAGCAATTTTCTATTTTGCAATCATTGGGGTGATTTCCACATCACCCCAATTCTGGCCGCTCTTCACTGGCTACCTGTTGAATTTCGGATCAATTTCAAAATTCTTCTCCACACCTTCAAAACCATCACTGGAAACAGCCCCATCTACCTTCAAAATCTTCTCACTCCCCAGATAACTACCCGAGCCCTCAGATCCAGCTCTTTCACCTCCACCCTCCTCACTGTCCCCAGAACCCACCTCCACACCATGGGGGACCGGGCTTTCTGTTCCCTGGCACCACGCCTTTGGAATCAGCTCCCATATCACATCAGGAGTTCCAACTCTCTCATCACTTTCAAGACACAACTTAAGACTCACCTTTTCATCTCTGCTTTTCCAAACCACTAAACTTTAAATTGCACAAAACCACACAACAGATAGATAAAAAATAATAATAATGATGTGTATAGTTTATTTTATTATGTGTATAGGACAATTATGTATGTATTTGTATTGCTCTTTTGTTGTTTTTAAATGGTATCTGTTGTAAAGCACCTTGAGATTTCTCTGTATTTTAAAGTGTGCTATATAAATACAATTCATTATTATTATTATTATTATAATTGGCTACTAAATTGGGAGAAAAATATGGAAAAATGCCAAACCTAAAAAAAAGAAAAAGAAATTGACTACAGATAAATAACTATTTTTTTAATCCCTTGAATATTTATGAATTCATAAAAAGTTTAAAAAAAGGAAAAAAATTGTTTGTTCTCATTGTCAACATCTAATTTCATCTGAACATGAAATCAAATCACTGGTAACCTCCTTAAATTGGCATTTTTTGACATTACAAGTAAAGATTTGGTCCTTTGTTCCTGCAGATTTTTACATTCTGGGCACTATTGGGGATGCGCTTTCCGTGTCTTCAATCAATACTGTTACATGACAGCACAAGCATTTGAAGGATGGAAATAATTTCAGAACGATCACCCATAACTGGGATAAAAAGCATATGGCAGTGAGCATATCTTTGCTTCCTAGGAGAAACTCTGACATGTGCGTGACAGCTTGCAGCTTTTACGGTTTCTGTCTGCGTGCATTTCCTGCAAGTAATCTGAAAGTCTTGTAGGCACATATGCCAAACTGGCTTCGTATGCCCATTGGTTGTATTTGGTTACAATAACTGGTTATTGGTTTACCTCCTGTCGTATCTCTTCACTAAATCACAATATCCCGTATGCCTAGCAACCTAGGGACAGGACATCTAAGCTCAAAGTTGGCAGTAATGTTTATTCAATCCATCAAATGTATTCAACCTGAGCTAAGCAGAACTCAAGAAAATGAAGTAACACAAGGAAGAATGTGTGTGTGTGTGTGTGTGTGTGTGTGTGTGTGTGTGTGTGTGTGTGTGTGTGTGTGTGTGTGTGTGTGTGTGTGTGTGTGTGTGTGTGTGTGTGTGGATGCATGTGTGTGTGTGTATGTGTGTGTGTTTGTATGTCAAACTTGTTTCTGGAAGGATTATGACTTTCATTTATGACTTAATTCTCAACCAATTTTGTGAAATTTGCCTTGTTAATGTGAGACATTTCTGCATAACATGCAGGTTACTTGACTTCCAAATTTCACAATGGTTGAGTCCCCTCAACAATTTTCCACAGAACCTGGCAACCTAATAAGTTTATAACAACTTTCTTGGCAGCTTCAAACAACAAAAACATAACATGACATTAGACAACTTAAAGAGTGTTTTTACAAATAGCTGCTCTGTGAAATAAAGTTTGGCAGAAATTTCTCACGTTTATAACAAAATTTGAAAAATTGGTTGAAAATTAATTGAGTTACAGTGGACCCAGTGGAGCAGGCGGATCTCGTCATTACTACATAATCTTTGCTCAGCAAAGAGAACGCAGTGACGCTTGGAACAACTTTGCTGCACATCGGGAGTTTTTCCCCCCCAGATCTCATGCATGTGCATTTGCATTACATTACATTCGCACGTTTGGAAAAAGTGATACGTTTCAAAGACGAGCTGGTAACTCTAACCCTAACCTTAGTCCTTAACCCTAACCTTAACCATAACTCTAACCCTAACCGTAACCCTAAACCTTAAGTGTAAGACAGCTGAAACGAGGGTTGGACGCTTTCCATCATTACTATGGGGACTCGGTCAAACCTCAAGTTCGACAAAATAGGGAAAAATAGGGTCACTATCTATCCATCACCTTCAATCCCGACTCTGAAGGCCTAGCCAAGACAAGTCACATTCAGCTACTTGCTTCTCCTCAGAGACTGCCAAATCCAGACTCAACCTTTTTGAAACAAACTAAATCACAAGAGATTAGACTATTATTTCCTTTCTGAAACAAACTAAATCACAAGAGATTAGACTATGATTATGGTTAATATCATTTTAAGGAATCAAACATTTTAAAAAATACAAATTCTATAGTGATTAATAGATTTCAACATTTCGACACCAACAGAGGTGACTGTACGACACAGTACAGATCTACTGAGTTTGGCAGATCAGCGTTCTCTATTAGAGCAACAAACTCTTGGAACTCAGTACCAAGTTATATAAGAGAGTGCTGCAGCTTTACTGATTTTAAATCCAAGATGAATTCATGGCTAAAAGTCAACCCAATCATGTGCTCATCACGGATCCAACTCAAACTGTCTTAATGTTGTGAAAACTTGTTGTTGTTGAATACTGAATGTATCATATGTATTGTCTTGTAATTGTGTTTTTATACTACAGTGTTAATTTTCTTAACAGAGATGTATTTATCGGTTTCCTGCCCAGGGACTACAGATGTAAATGAGCTTTATAGCTAACTAGGGTACAGCTAAGAAGCTGTGCACTGTCCCTAAAATAAATAAAATAAATAAAATAAATAAAATAAATAAAATAAATAAAATAAATAAAAAATGTATTTTAATTAATCAACATTTCTTAGGCCTTCACTGCAGGTTTATTTAAGTTTGGTGCACTTTGATACCCCAATCAAACTGTATAGGAAAGTACCTACTATTTGGCTTATGACGCATCAATGTTATGTTATTTCCTTTTGATAACTAAACACAATGCCTACCTTTCCAGACGTCCTCTGGGAGTTACACTTCTGTATTTCAAATATCCCTTGAACTCCGCAATTATAGAAGCCGAAGATCCGTCTGCTACATACGCAAAACAACAACAATAACATAGTTTTAAATGTGAAGAAGCATAACATTAACAATAAAGTGAAAACACGTTTGAAGATTTTTGTTTTTACCTACCGCTGTGGTTGTTGTCTTTACGGTTCATTTGTGTGTTTTCGTTAAATAAATAAAACAAAATTAATTGTTTTCATCATTATCGTTACCTTGTAGCCTACTTTTAAATGGCGGTACATTAACACTACTAACTTTTTCCCCCGTAGGGGACGTGGGGGGGTGGGGGAGGACAGGGATATGACATTATTGCTTCGATTACTTACGCTGTATTGACCCCGAAACCCCCTCCTGGAAAAAGTCATAATGGGACTTCCTAAATCTTTGAAATCTACAAACTGCATTTCTGTCACGTGCACTTGTAGCAATGAAAGTTTTTGAAAATGTAATTTGCTGAAAATGAAAAAAAAAACAACTAAATGGCTTCAAAATGTCTGTTTTTGTTTTAAAACCTAGTTTATTATTTTGGTAGCTTGCAGGGACATTGTGTAAATTGTGTTTCTAAATAATAAGCAAAAATTGAACTATAACTTGCATTAGATTTCAACAGTATTACGAATCACTGTCATTGTCATTGTCAGGCCATTTGCAAATGGTTTGTTTGAATAACCTCTCAACTTTGCAGTGTTCCGACTGAAGTGTCTGAATATAATCACTAGGTGGCGATGGAATGTAAAATATTGTAGCGAGCGTGCGTTGGGTGATGTATCAAGAAAAGAGTCTGAATCCAGAAGTAATGCAAAACTGACCACGCGAGTAGCCACTTTATTAAAAGAAGCGATAATTATCCATGCTCCATACACCGCACAGCTATGGATAATATCAGTAGCAAACCTCCGTGTTCCATACACCGCACAGGAGGATGCCCAAAAAGAACCCTGTGCTGATCAACCGCGTCCTCAGAAGGACACGAGAGACCATTAAAACGCCTTCCGAAGATGTCGCAATCAATCAGGAAGTAACAGTCCACTTTACACATGGCTCGATGAACACTTTTGCCCTGCAGCCCGGGAGACTGCACGAAACATACTGGGTGTTCTGTTAAAATGTTCTAATAACCTGTTATGTGTGTGAAATATTTAAGTTGTGCTTGTGTTAGCTAGCTGGTCGCGGGCTGTTAATGTCAGACCTACCGCGACCAGCTAGCTAACACAAGCACAACTTAAATATTTCACACACATAACAGGTTATTAGAACATTTTAACAGTTAACACAGGGGGAACACACAAACACAAAACTGTGTGCTTCCATGATGCTCTGCGTGCACATTTAAATGAGCGACCCTCCCAGGATCGCTACAATATATTTGTTTCCTTTTTTTCTTGAAGAGTTGCTGGTCATTAATTTGACTGGCGAGCAACAGTAATATAGAACAGTTATTGAACAGTGAAACGTGAATTCATTGGTACAGTGCATTGGTGTAGTATATGCATAAACAGAAAGACAGATCAATTGAGATATTTGTTTTTTACAAGATTGTTTTATTAAAACTTTGCACATGTCATTGTACCCTCTGGTCAGCCAGTTCACTGTAAAGAAAATGTATTTAGCATAAATCAATCTACTAAAATAAATTACTGTAAATTAGTAAATAACATGTTATATTAATATATATAAAAAAGCAATGATCTACTGCCTAATAAATTTCACAAATTCTCAACAAAAATATTGCCAGATTATGACTAAGAAAACACAGGGGATAAAAGGACTACAGAAACTAATCTCTGAATCTGTAAAATGACAGAGGCATTAATCCGAAGCCAAGATCACGGCTACAGTTTGAAAGGAAAAAGGCATAATTGAACCACAGCGTAATGTAATTCTGCACAAAAACATATAGAACCCACAACATGGTATTTCTCCTATACAGAGATTTTGACAAATAAAGGATGTAGAATTCAGAAACTACTGCAAATCTTTGATGCACATTTTTATAAAGATATGAGTTTAGGCTTTTTTATGTTTTGCTAAAACAAAATATTTACAATAAGAAATTATTCCATGTAAAGCAGCATTTATCTGGATTGCAAGCCAACCTTTGTTTGAGCGAAAGGTAATATGAACATTTAGAGAGTGGGGTCAGGAGAGAGTCTGTTTGGGGCCGGCTGTGTAGGCAGGAGTAGTGTCGGGCTGGGGGCTAGTTTGTACACCTCTTGCCCCGGTCCTTGTGGGGGTGAGGGAGTGGGTGTTTCGGGAGAAGCTGGGGAGAGAGAGGAAGTGAGTGATTTATATTTTTTTTAAAGGAGAAGGCACAGTAAACCATTTGAGCACAGGTCCTGCTGAAAAGCTTGAATTCGGTTTTTCTTTCTTCCTATTTTCTCTTTCTGCTTTCCCCCCCAAATTTCCAAATTCTCAAAATTGTGTAGGCAATTATACTCTCTGTAATAATAATTATATGCTGGCGGCTGTTTTTAATAAAGAATAATAATATATGCCATTTAGTCCAAAGACATGCTTTTATCCAAAGCCCGTAGTTACAGTGAATGTGAATGCCCTGTGATGGATTGGCGACCTGTCCAGGGTGTATTTTTCAGTATATGTGGTCCAGGAATAAGCGGCAACAATGGATGGAATGGATATATGCGCAGACGCCACAACCTAATTTTTCAGTGTTGCCAACACCATGCTCTACCAACTGAGCCACAGGGAACTATCAATTATGTCAATGTCAATGTCAATTATCACACTCCCTCATATTGAGAGGGAGCGTGATAGTCCTGAGACCAGCAGTGACACCGCCTCCTTCGAACTAGAACTCGCCAAGCCGTCACCGTAACTCCGGTATGCGCACAGGGCCACTCCTATATGCAGCGAGCTCATATCGGCTTCCCTCCCCCCTCCCTGGGGCGGACAGCCAATTGCCGCCCCCTAGTGGCACTCCCGGCCAGAGCCGATACTGGCACGACCTTGTGGAATCAAACCCTGGTCGCAGTGGGCAGCGTTGAACTTTCTACCACCCGGGAGGTATGTTTTACGGGCGTACCTATGTGTTCAGCATGCGCAGGGGTGGGCAGAGCGCTGAGGACGACCGTCTGTCCTGTCAGGGGGTCCTTGGCCAGCTGGGGGTGACCCGGGGGGTGGAGGTGGGATGGCTCCGTGGACAGTCCTGTCGACATTTAAACATCAGAACATTATTTATTTATTTATTTTATTTAACCTTTATTTAACCAGGTAAAAGTGATTGAGAACAATTTCTCATTTACAACACTGACCTGGCCAAGAAGGCAAGTGTCAAAGTAGTGCAACAATACACACATTACGCAAAACATAAAGAAAGTGCTTAAAAACAGGGTGCAGACAGTGCACTGTCACAGGATAAAATAACAAAATCACTCAAAAAGACTATACACATGGAACACAGGAATCACAAGGGGATAGGGAGCTAACAGGTGCATTTATCAGTGAATATGTTCTGTAGAAGTCTTCTAAAGGCGTATAAGAATACATAATGACGAGAACGGGCCGTTCAGCCCATGTAGACTCATCATGTCCTAATCTAAAGAGTATCTAGTACTGCATCTAGCCTGGACTTGAATAGCCCAAGTGTTTCTGCCTCTACTACCCAACCTGGCAAGCTGGTGGGCAAACATCCGGGGCTGAGCCCACCACCAAGTCTAGATACCCACCACCTAGTCTAGATAATAATCGACAATTTTACTTCTAAACGTACATTGAATGTAAACAATGCAACTAACGTATCATTATAGTTCTTACATTTATAATGACATTAAGCACTTGCAACAAAGTTGAAATAAAGCGACACGTAACAGCCCTTGAGTTTCAAAGTAAAGCCAGTCCTGCTCATTCTCAATCGCGCAGTGAGTTATCATCATCCCGTTTTCCATTCCCGTTGATTCAATGCCATAAATGTAAATGTAAAACGTAAATGTAAATGTAGAGCGCCACGCAGGCGGACTCACCCCCCAGCAGCATCTCCTGCAGCAGGTTGTCGATCTTGGCCAGGCCGAACAGCTTGACAAACTGCAGCTGCTCGATCATCTGCCAGGTGATGCTCTGCAGCGTGGGCAGCAGCAGGAGCAGCTCTCCGAAACGCCCGCGTGAGTCGTACTGCCGGTCGTTGATGTAGTCCTCCAGGCTCATCTGCACCTGGTAGCGCATGCTCTTGATCTTCGATGGGTTGCGAAGACTCTTGGCATCTTATAGCACAGAGACAACAGAGTGTAATATTAGTTTTTTTATTTGTTTCAGTATAAT
Source organism: Aldrovandia affinis (assembly GCA_029706075.1). Taxonomy (NCBI): domain Eukaryota; kingdom Metazoa; phylum Chordata; class Actinopteri; order Notacanthiformes; family Halosauridae; genus Aldrovandia; species Aldrovandia affinis. The sequence continues at coordinate 9,041,789 of JAINUG010000016.1, forward strand.
TGTACATTTATATTTTACATTTACGTTTTACATTTATGGCATTGAATCAACAGGAATAGAAAACCGCAAGAGACTAAAACCCACCTTTTCAGACTCCACTACCACTGAATTCTGTACATCTAGCTAATTGTCATCACCACTGCCTACTTGCTCAAAACTATATACCCTTGTTTACTCCATTTAATAAAAAAAAAAAAAAATAATAATAAATTACTAACCTTTTCCTTCCCAGTGTTACAGGTATGGTACGCAGCTGCCTGCAATGATGTCTATCTGATCTCTTGCGCAAACTATGATTGTTCCTACCATGTATTTATGCACATCTTGTAAGTCACTCTGGATAAGAGCCTCTGCTAAATGCTTAAAATTTAAAATTTAAAAATGTTTCAGCGTATTTCTCCCAATTTAGTGGCCAATTATTACGTCTATTTCTTTTGATTCATCCTCCCCCACGAACTCGCTGCCCATCTCTATGGGGCATGCTAATTCGCCGAGGCTGGCGATGATCCGTCTCCTCCGAGACGGAACTCGCCCACCTACACACCTACTTTACCTACTTCACGCTTCCCGGCGAGCTCTTGCCAGCTCTCCCTCCCCCCTCCCCGTGGGGCGGACAGCCAATCACCGCTGCTGGCCACAGCCGGGCTGGTGCAGCCAGGTTTTGAACTGCGGCTGCAGTGGACAACTTGCAGAGAGTAATATTCTAAAGTAACTGTAGAACAAATGAGCTATGTTAACGCTCCCATCGCTGTGCGAACAAAACTTGCTGATATCGGGTGGCTTGTGATAAGAGGATTCACTGGCATAGAAAGACTAGAATAAGTGATTTTAAAAAATGGGTGCGGCGGATAGCGTAGCGGTCTAATGCACCGGTATTGACTGGTTCTTTACGAGTGTGCACTGCCTGTCAGGGACGCGGTTCGAAACCCGTCTCTACCAGACCAGCCCTGGTCGTCAGCCCTGATCGGGGGCGGCTTTTGGCTGTCCGCCCCAGGGGGAGGGGGGAGGGTGAGCCAGTTCGGGTCCGCCGTGAAGCATGTAAGGGAGTCTCCAGAACGTGGGTGGGTGAATTCCGTCTCGAAGGAAATGGAGTTCCCTGCCCTCTGAGAATTAAATTGCCTCGTAGAGACGAGCGCCGGACTCGTGTGGGGAGGGCAAATCAAAATAAATAGAGGGTATATTTGGCTACTAAATTGGGAGAAAAACAGGAAAAAATGCTGAAACATTTTTTTTTATATTTTTTAAATAACAGCATGACCTGAAGTTGGATGAGTTATTACGCATGGGGAAACAGACTCATTAATTGGACAGCGCTGCAGTACCTGGGTCAAAGAACACAATGGCTTTCAGAGCTGCGTATTCGTTGTCGTCGATCTGGATGTCTTGGAAGGGTAACACCAGCTCGTCGAGAACGCGGTTCGCGACCCGGCAGATCTCTGCCTCCGCACAGTTCCGGGGAATCGCGTATCCGTTTCCTGGAGGAGCAGAACAGCACCGCGTGAGCAAGGAAACCTCAAAACTCTGCACGTGTTCACACGGTGAAAATAACATCTGCATTAAACAATAATTAGCCAACAACCAAGTGTCTGTATTGTACATTTAAATATACAAATCTACTGTGTACATGATGTGAGTCAATCAGTCATTACCGAGAAGCAGGATGTCTTTGTAAGACATCGATCTCTTTGCCACTCCTAGTAGAAGGTGCTCTCCCGCGTGTGCTCGTAAGAGACTCACCTAAAGCAACAAAGAAATGCATTCCAGGGCTGTCCTACTCCGTTACACCATCATCATCATCATTTCATCATCATCATCATCATTTACTAGGGGTGTAATGGTATACAGGACGGTTCTGTATGCGCTGTGGCCAAACGAATGCACTCTTGCTTTAACCACTAACGCATTTTTATTTTATTTAAGAAAGAAAGATATGTGCCTCACTTTGTTCAGTAAATTATGGCCAATTAGCCACAAAAGTGTTTACAAAGTTCATTATAAATGAAAAGCATCTTTTTTCCCCCGTTGTACCGAAAACGTACCGAAATGTGACTTCAAAACCAAGGTACGTACCAAACCGTGATTTTTGTGTACCGTTACACCCCTATCATTTACCATACCCCTTATGGGAACTTCTTTATTTCAAAAAGGAAGTCATGTCAGGTAGAAGGAATTGGAATTATATGAAATATCTTTCCCCAATGTTTCTCAATCTGAAACAGTGACAAGTATCTCAAGGAATGGTCTACATCAGAGGTGCCCACATCAAGTTCAGTCCTGGATATCGACCGGGTGTTCCGGGTTTTTGTTCCAGCCCGGCACTAACACACCTGATTCATTCATTGTCTTGACGAGCAGATGATTAATGAAGTCAGGCGTTGCAGGTGAAGGGTTGGAACAGAAAGCCCGCATACCCAGTAGATCTCCAGGACCGAACATGGGAACCCCCTTGCAGGGGAGGATAACATAAATGTGCTTTTACTTTTACTCATTACTGTACTTTTAAGTATATTTTATCTGTGTTTACTTAAGTATTTCCATTTTTACTTTTACTTTTACTTTCAACAACAAATATTCCCACCCAACACGGGAAGCAATGTAGGACTTTTTACCTTTACTGGAGTAATATTTTATCAGGGTATCTGTACATCTACTTGAGTAAAGAGTTTGTGTACTTCATCCACCACTCCCCCTGCTCTACGTTCTTCACGTAACTAGCAAATCTTGGGCCATATTATTTATCCCAATTGTCCAGCAAATGACACTGATTGCTTTAATTTAAATGGACACTAGTTTGTTTTGTTTTGTTATAAATTTTGTTTCAGATTTTTCCTCCCCAATTTGGAAGCCAATTATACCCTCTATTTATTTAGATTAACCCTCCCCCCACAAACTGACCGCCCGTCTCTACAGGGCAAGCTACTCTCTGAGGCCGGCAATGATCCGCCTCCTTCGAGACGGAACTCACCGACCCCCTTTTCTGGAGACACCCTTACGTGCTTCACAGCGAGTTCATGCCAACCACCCTCCCCCTTCCTCAGGAGCGGACAGCCAAACACTGCCCCCAATCGGGTCTAACGGGCAGGGCCGGTCCTGCAAAGACGGGTTTCGAACCGCATCCCTGATAGGCAGCTCACACTTGTACAGAACCAGCCAAACACGGGTGCATGTTAGACTGCCACGCTATCCGCCAGCCCCTTCGATGGACGCTAGTTTTAAAGGAATCCAATACCTGGTCGTCGAGCGGCAGTTCACCGAAGGCTGGGATGTACTTGGCCCACTCAACCAGCACCAGGAGCTGGTGCTTCATGGACTCGCACACGTCGCCCACGTTAGCGATGCTTTTCTCCGAGGCGTCTGAGGACATCGTGGGGCTAGGGAGGCTGATCTACAGCAGACGGGAGACGGACACCAACCGAGAGGAAGTCACTGCTTGGGAAACGTCCCGCATTTCACAGGCTGTGTGGGAAGCTCTCAAAGTAAACTCAAAGTGAAAGTAGTCATGCGAATGATTGGAAATTTTAATGACATTTCCCATGCTCTGATGGAGACTTAGGCGCCGCATGCAAATTAGCACCACCATCGTTACACATCACAGTCATTAGCCTTTTTTGTATGTTGAGGGAAAAAATTATAGTTGTGTCACCTCTCAAACTTTCTCAGTCGTTAAAATAATAAACGCAGGATTTGGAAACGGCAACACAATTGTATATATATATGAGATAGCATTAAGGTTAATGGTAAACCCCATTTATACTGGAACAGGACTAGTGCCATTCCCTGGATTGGTTTGGATTGTTTTGTGGAGGGTGATTAGCATGGGTACAGGTATGTTTTTGTATAAACTCACAGTTCTGAGTTATTTTCGAGTGGTGTATTCCACTCTTTCAGTCAGCAATATTAAGTTAATTTTTTATATTGCGCTATCAATCACGATGAATGCACCTGTTCTCATGTGTCTATTCTTCTTAGTTTGGACTTTAGCTGATTCAGATTTATTAATTTATTTTTATTTTATTTCATTTATTTTATTATTTTATTGACTTATAAAAAAATATATATATATTATTGTATTTTTCTCTTTGTAAAGTGCCCTGGGTTGTTCACAAGAAGAGAAGAGCGTTTCTATTGTGATGTGATGTATTGTATTGTATTGTATTGTGTGTACACTAAAGCGCTATGCTAGGTGACGGTAAAAGGCACATTTCATTACCTGCTGTGACAGGGACTCTGCCTGTGCGAGCACTGTGATGGGTGGCAGGTCCTGGGTGTCCTGCATGTGTCTCCGGGAGCTTATGCGGTCTCTCTCGTTCTGTACCGCTGGAGAAACAAGCACAGCGCTCAGCTGGTTAGAGCGCTAATGACAGCCGAGACGCGTGCGTGGCTTTAACTCACACTCAGCCGAGCATCGCGTTCCCCAGTGGACTAAACCGCCATTAACACGGCGTTGCCTTAAAACCGATCTTATTTAAAAAAATTCACTAACCTTTTCCTTCCCGGTGTTACAGGTATGGTACGCAGATGCCTGCAATGATGTCTATTGCTGTATTCCCGCACTGATCTCGTGCGCTAACTATGATTGTTCCTACCATGTATTAATGCACATCTTGTAAGTCGCTCTGGATAAGAGCGTCTGCTAAATGCTTAAAATGTAAAAATGTTAAATGTTATCACACACATTTAGCCGGATTGCAGAGGATATTTTATTCCAGACGTCTGTGACATGCCGCACTGATATATGCAAGTGTAGCGGAGCCCGGAAGACGTGAGTTAAGCACATGAGCGTCCGCTGCAGAAAGTTACTTGGATAGGAGTTCCCTTGGCTGGGGACTTTTAGCTCAGCGGGCTAATCGTGTCTCTTGTGGCGTTGGGATCCTCACCATTAACATGGTGTTGCCTTAAATCTGGGCCTGTATTTACAAAGAGTCTAATAGTATAAGTGCTGATCTAGGATCAGGTTTCCCCCTGTCCATATCCTAACCATATCCATTATGAGCTAAAAGGCTAAACTGATCCTAGATCAGCACTCCTACTCTTGGATACTTTGTACATACGGGGCCCTGTTTTTCTCCACACAGTGAAATGGAGACAAATTTATTTTAGTTGGGCGACATCCAGCTGAGCAGATAAATGCTGAGTAATGCACAGTTCTGTAAAAGTTTAACCGATCGTGGCACGCAGCATCACGGCGGCGTGGCCGCTGGAGGAGAGAGCACATGATCGCCCGCAATAAACCGCAACGCCAAGGTTATACCCATAAACCCAACAGGGCCCTGCATTCCTTCTACAATCATCACCCTGCTTTATGGCACAGCCTATTAAAATCCTAATCCTTTACTTTAGCTGTGAGCTTGTCTCTTATGTCGCTAATCTACCTTGTTATTGTATTTAAAAACACGCACACCAATTCTGTGTGTCACGTTTTTGCCATATAAAAGTTTGAGGAAGTGATATGCAGATATTAAAAAAGATGATATCCCTAGCATTAATATTGTTGCAGGTCTCTACTTGCAAAGAGTAGGCCTATATTTTTCCTGTATTTTAGACTTCCTGTTTTATGTGTAAAATAAATAAATATTATTATTCATTTAGTTATTTATTTATTTATATAGCACCTTTCCAGCAATACAGCACGAAGTGCTTCACAAAAAAAGGTATTAAAACAAAGACAACAAAAAAATAGACAGAGCATAAAACAAATGAGAATATAAAAACTCATTAAAATACAAAACAAAGGTTGAAAGGTTGTAAAAGCAAGTCTGTAAAAGTATGAGGACACTGAAACAGCTATTCTAATATCTACTGAAAGGCTGTTCCAGAGTCTAGGAGCTTTGATAGAGAAAGCTCGGTCACCAAATTATATTTATATTATTATTCCTGTAAAGCATCTTTGTGACAGTGATCTGTAAAAAATAAATAGTGCTCTGCTTTACAAATAAAAGTGAATTGACTTGAATATATGATATCCAACATGAACAAGTTACCTTCCTTCTTCATCCCTGCCCGGAAACACTTGTGCAGTCGACAGAAACGGCACTGGTTCCTTTTGTCTTTGTCCACGATGCACTGACGACTAAACCTAGCCAAGCAGAAAACAGGAGACAGGAGCGCTTAAAATACCAGCATTCTGCATAAACATATTCAGAGCACACAATTCACAAACTCTGTACAGTTATAACTAATTAACATCACCACTGCTTACATGTTTAATACTGCTTTTTCGTAATATGTATCCTTGTTTAAAACTTTCAAAAAAAATCATAAATAAATGTTAAAATTCTACAAACTTTTTACAGGCGTGGTATGCAGCTGCCAACAATGATGTCTATCGCTGTATTACTGCACTGATCTCTTGTGCGAACAATGATTGATTGTATTAATGCACATCTTGTAAGTTGCTCTGGATAAGCTAAATGCTTAATGTAAATGTATGAGCAAAATATCAAGTTAAGTATTAATTCACGACTCCTTTATGCTATATTTCAAGGATATAAAATATGCATCATCATCACTAACAGTATCTTTGTTATAAATACTGTTGATATAAATACTTGCACCGCGACAGTAGAGTGGAATATTTGTTTTCCTTGGTTAACCTGCACCCAGATTGAGTGAAGCTGACGCATTAAATCCTCTGGTGATGTGCGCACAGTGCCAAAGTAAGCTGCGGTCTCGAATCCCAGGTCTATCCCTGAGATGATTGACCTCTCTAGATAGAGCTAGAGCACGTTTGTCTCAATGAACGGAACATATCTACTTTTCAATAACCTGAAAATCTGCATCAATGTAGGCTGTACAGCGTAGCCTACAACTACTCCATTATCCCAAGAAAAACTTGTATTCACTCAACAAATGTTTTTTCATTTACTAAACTGGTTTAATACGGGACATGATCGCAACATGGAAGTGTAAAAACATTCAGCAGCCAACTCTCAGCATAGTTTGATTTTCGTTTAGCAAATTAGCCAATCAGCTAACTTCTCGCTAAATATTCTGGCAAATCATATCTATGCGGCTATTGAGCTTTGTGGGGCTTTCACAAGCTTTAAATAGGGACGGGTGTTTGAAAATTAGCGTAAGCTACAAACACCAGAGTTGTGACCAAGTCACTGTTACGCAAGTCAAAAGTAAGTCTCAAGTCTTAACCTTCAAGTCTCAAGTAAAGTCCCAAGTCACCGTGTTCAGGTCAAGTCACAAATTTCAGGTGTTAAGTCCTCAAGTCTCAATGGTAGCGTGTTTTATACCAATATTTAACTATAATTTTAAAATTCAAAACAAGTCACTCGAGTCATTCAGCTCAAGTCAAAGTCTAGTCCCAAGTCATAGACATGCAAGTCTACATCAAGTCTCAAATACCTTTATTTTTGCAAGTCAAGTCTGAAGTCATCAAAATTGTGACTTGGGCCCACACCTCTGAAACCTAACACTATGGTACAACACTTCTGATCATTCTGTATTCAATTTGTCACTGTGCATCTGTATCTGTCCCTATCATATAAACCATTTAAAAAAAAAAATACATTTGAGAGATCATTGTGAAGCCATGCAATGTTTTTTACTGTACAGCGTCCTTGGGTTCCTAGAAAGGCGCTTTAATTTAAACATTATTATCATTATGATTATAATTATTATGACGTGGGCCTCCCACGTGGTCTAGTGGTTTCAACGTCCGACGCTGGCCACGGCGACCGGGGTTCGATTCCCCGGCGCGCCAGAGTCGGCTCTGGTCTGGAGTGCCATCGGGGCGGCAATTGGCTGTCCGCCCCAGGGAGGGGGGAGGGAAGCCGACACAGTTCTGGGGTACCGGAATTACAGTCGACGGCACGACGAGTGCTGTCTCGGAGGAGGCAGCGCTTCGCCCTTGTCACAGGACTACGGCAGCAAACTGAGGGAAGGGGAATTGAACTAAGTACAGCGGGTAATTGGCTACCAAATTGGGAGGAAATTTTTTTAAATAAAATATATATATATTATTATTATTATTGTGTACCTGCAGGAGTAGACGTGGCTCTTCCTGATGCTGCGTCTGAAGAAGCCCTTGCAGCCATCACAGCTCGATGCCCCGTAGTGCTTCCCCGTCGCCTTGTCCCCGCAGATGGAGCAGTTTGGGCTCAGACCACCTTCCCCCTGGTCCACACCGCTCGGCTCCGCAGGCATGCTGTCTGTGGATCATCGCCTGTTATTACTGACACACTGTCTGTGGATCATCATCCATTATTACCAACTGTGGATGCTCACGCTCGGGCAATCTGGAGGGTCATGGCTAGATAGTGACCATATTTTTCCCTATTTTGACGAACTTGAGGTTTGACTGAGTCTCCATAGTAACTGTTAGGGTTACAGTTAGAGTTAAGGTTATAGTTAGGGTTAGAATTAGAATTAGGGGTAGGGGTAGAGTTAGGGTTAGGGTTAGGGTTACGGTTAGGGTTGGGGTCACGGTTAGAGTTAGGGTCACGGTTAGAGTTAGGGTCACGGTTAGAGTTAGGGTCACGGTTAGGGTCACGGTTAGGGTTAGTGTTACCAGCTTGTCTTTGAAAGTTTAACAACAAATGCACATGCGTGACATCTGGGAATAAATAGGGTTACTATCTAGCCACCCCCGATCTGGAGTGCAGCCTTGCAGAGACGCATTTTAATTAACCGTTTTGTCTCGTTTATTGACAAAACTTCAGGTCAATGACCAGCGCCCGACCGCCCGATTAGAGGACATGCCAGCAGCTTGCGATATAAAACGGCCTCGCCGTGTCCTGGGTCAAACTTCTGAACCCACAGAGAGAGGTAATGAGGTAATAATGACCCGTAAAGTAAAGGCCCAGCCACTCTCCGCCAGGTAACCCCTCCGTGACATAGTAATATATGCCATTCAGCAGACGCTTTTATCCAAAGCGGCTTACAGTAGTGAATGCATACATTTTTCAGTATATGTGGCCCCCAATGGGAATCGAACCCACAACCGAAGTGTTGTTAGCGCCATGCTCTACCTACTGAGCCACACAGAACCACGCTCTACCTACTGAGCCACACAGAACCACGCTCTACCTACTGAGCCACACAGAACCACGCTCTACCTACTGAGCCACACAGAACCACGCTCTACCTACTGAGCCACACAGAACCACACTCTACCTACTGAGCCACACAGAACCATGCTCTACCTACTGAGACATACAGAACCACGCTCTACCTACTGAGCCACACAGAACCACGCTCTATCTACTGAGCCACACAGAACCACGCTCTACCTACTGAGCCACACAGAACCACGCTCTACCTACTGAGCCACACAGAACCATGCTCTACCTACTGAGCCACACAGAACTATGCTCTACCTACTGAGCCACACAGAACCACGCTCTACCTACTGAGACACACAGAACTATGCTCTACCTACTGAGCCACACAGAAACATGGACCACAGACATGCCAACATGCCGGCACCAGTCCAAAGCCACCAGCTGATTGGGCCCTGCTGCATTGGCTTAAATCCCTTGATTTCTGAATGATTTTTGAGTAACGCCACCCTTCTGTCAGCAAGATAATGAGGTTGTTGAGGGTTTCCTATGGAGAGATGCGTAACGTGAACACAGGCAGTTCACACTGCTATGTCTCTCATGGAATCGAAACCTACACTGTCTGTTAAAATACAGAGGGAATGGAATTCATTAGAATCATTCCTTCATTTGTGGTAAATCATACATTATAACAATAGTAAAACCCTGCTGGGGAGTTTGAAATGTAATGGTTGGAGGCTGTTTCAACTCCCTTTTAACATCAGATCGATTTAATTTGGATAACCATGTATTTTCTTTTCTTTAGACAAGTACAGAAAAAACCTTTACACCAAGTAAGAAAAACTCTGAATTTATTTTGTTATTTTATGTATGCCAGCAATACCAATTACCGTAACTTATTGGGCTGTTCTCTAAAAACGTTTTCCTAAAAAGTATACGCTCAACCTCAAATTATCATTTTCACTGTTAATATCTAATCCCAGGGGAAAGGTGTTAAAGAACACACCATTTTGATGGCCCCTGCAAACCAATTTTAAATATGCTTGGTATGTGCAACCAGATACTTTCCCCGAGTTTTCCTTTTCTCACAGAATCACAGAAGGTACCTTTCATGTGGCGCTCACTCAGAGTAGTTCATGAACCCTTCCTATCACGCAGTGCACTTATTTATAGTATTGTAAAGATAAAGCCCCTGATGTAATGATTCCTGAAACCACAGGCCGGAATTTTCTTTGGCTACATCTCAGTTCAAACTGAACAGGTTTACTGCTCGTGTGGAATTAACGGCATAACAAATTGTTCACCCTCAAAACGTAATAAGAAAGTAAACATTTGACAAGCGATAAGTCTTTCTTTCTTAGGGGAATTCCTTCTGAGGGTCTAACAAACACATTAGTGCAGCCCTGATCCACAGTGAATGAACAAGAAAAACCTGGCCAGCTTACACTGAACCTTCTATAAACATATGTGTTGAGCAAACAGCCATTCTATCAAACTGCGTGATAACATTACTTTGCCACAAAAAACACCCAAGGAAGACACAGGATGGAAATAATGATGAAAAACGTTGAGTAAGTAACAAATAATCCTAAACGTCCCTAAATCTGTTATTCTTAGTCGCGGCCCAAACTGCATGGCGATGGGGATTGAATCACATATTCGGTTAAATTTTGACCCTGGCCAAGCAGCAGAAAGTGCACTTTGCTTAATCATTAGCTCGTGGCTGACAGCTCAAGTCGTCGTGAAGGAAAACAACTGAGAGCCCAAGACCTCAAAAGCATTTTCTCCTGGCTTTCAACTCTTGACAAACAACATATTACATTTAAAATACTCCCGCTCCCCCAAGCCAATCCCAAAATATCTCATATTTGGCTTGCCCTTTTTGGCAGTTGACAAGCCTTCCCGTCCTTTAAGAGGAGTGGCTGACGGAGGCCTTGCGGGTGTGAAGCCGCCCCATCCCATGGCACGCACGGCTGACCACACAAACCGCACACCCCCCGACACTCACCCCCTGCTCCGTAAAGCGCGTGGGCGCTCTCGAACTCCAGCGTGCTGTAGGTGGGATCCAGGCCCTCACAGTAATTCGCCACCTCCATGTCCAGCAGAGATTTGGAGAGAGGCATGTTCAGGTCTCCTCGGATACTCTGATGCTGTGCAAAGCAACAAGCGCTTCTGCCTGTCAGCCTGATTTGTGCCCCCGCGGGAGGAAAGGGGAGGAGCTTTGACACTGATTCCTCTCTTCCTGATTAGCCCTTAGTGTACCTGTCTGCGCTCTCCTGATGCTTATCACCACAGTGAAGGATTTATGGAACTGGGCAATTCATTTGGGTTTCGGAAGGCAGCTCTCAGAGGGCATAGCGAGTGCCAAGGAGTGAACTTTCTTGGCAGAGCGATCGACTCTAAATCAACACATTTCTTCATGTGCATCTACTGTAGACAAACCGCACAGTGCCCACAACAGGTTTCTGTTTTTTCTGTTTTTTAATCTTTATTTGGGGGATTTCACAGGGGTTCTGTGTGGCTCAGTAGGTAGAGCATGGCGTTGGCAACACTTAGGTTGTGGGTTCAATTTCCACTGGGACCACATATACTGAAAAATGTATGCACTCACTAATGTAAGTCGCTCTGGACAAAAGCGTCTGCTAAATGGCATATATTATATTATTATCAGTAATTATAATATAACCCCCCACCCTCCCACCCACCCACATCCATCCCACTCACTCACGCCCACCCCCATTACAGAAAAAATAAATAATAATAATAATAATAAAAGTTAAATAAAATAATAACCACAGCAACAGTGATAAACAAGAAGCAATGCTAGTTGAGCAAAATTATTTATATAAACAATTAATATGAAGGAGGAGAAGGAGGAGAAGGAGAAGAAGGATGAGAAGGAGGAGAAGAAAAGGAGGAGAAGAAGAAGGAGAAGGATGAGAAGAAGGAGAAGAAGAAGGAGAAGGAGGAGAAGAAGCCTGCGGTAGTAATCAGAGGGGTGTTCTTGAATTATGTCATAATCATCTGAAAGATCATTTGACCCTATGTTGGTCTCCATGTTGGGTCAGGCCATGAATCAGTACGATGGGACAGTGCAGACAACATCTCCACCTTAATTCCACGTGTATTATAACACCATGTGTATATGTAGTACAGTATGTCATGGAAAAATATAACAATCACTGTTGTTTTCAAAAGGAAAAGTTGTGTAACAAGCAGAAGACATGTTACGCTTAATTAGGGTGGTTCTGTGTGGCTCAGTAGGTAGAGCATGGTTCTGTGTGGCTCAGTAGGTAGAGCGTGGTTCTGTGTGGCTCAGTAGGTAAAGCACTGCATTGACAACGCTTAGGTTGTGGGTTCGATTCCCACTGGGACCACATATACTGAAAAATGTATGCATTCACTACTGTAAGTCGCTTTGGATAAAAGCGTCTGCTAAATGGCACATATACATAAGTCAGAGAATGCATGATAATATAAGGAGCCATTGCAGACCTGACCCCAATCGCCATGGGAATTTATTGCCTTATCGCTGAGTTAATGAGGGGTGCAATAAGACCAGGCCATAAACAGGGCAGGTTAAGCTTTCACTGCCCCTCCATAGCACCTATTCACCGGTCAACTCAGCTTCGTCACCTCTTGGGGACAGAGGCCAACGTTGATATTACTGTCGAAAATCTCTGTGTTCCTCAAATAATTCCCCTCAAACTGCCATGTTAAACATGTCTACAGTGCACACCATTATGTGTGTTTTTTTTATTCAAACCTGGTGAAGAGGATTATACTTTAACTAAATACTGAGGGGCTATAAACCTGACTCATCGCTCTCCACAGAGAAGTGCTAACAATGCAACATCACGGTCACACGGCCAACTATTGAACAAGACTTCCTCACGTACTGTGTCTAAGGTTGGTGCTATTAATATAATGATTTTGTGTTATGCGGTATATTATTAATAATTAATTCGAATTTAATCAATTAAGAGAATATAAATGTTTAACGTTACTACTATTATTGAACATCAAGTTCAAGTTCAAGTCAACTTTATTATCCCAAAAGTGGGAAATGAATTTGGCAGAGCTTCAGAAGTACATAAAACACAGAGGCTAAAGACAGTAAAACAGGGGCCATGACATACAGTACATGGTATACACGGCTCATCGGGAAAAAGTGCACAGAAAGCAGCAGGTTAAAAAGAGTATATACATAATTATAAAATTAGTAGGGTATCTAAAACTACTAGAGAAATAAGTTATTCTACTGTTCTTTTAGTAAAGTAGAGAATCTACTTATAGACACACTATACAGTAGGTAGACAATGATAATGCAAACGGCAAACAATATATGAATATTTATGAACTAATAAGGAGCTGGGCTACCCTTTGCCTTCAGAACAGCTCCAGTCCTTCTTGCAATGCTGTTATTAGTTTATTTTATTTTTATTATTATTATTATTTATAATATATTTAATATAAATATAAATATATATTTGATATAATCAATATTTTTTTAATGGTATTCAGACATTAGGTTTAGGAAACTTGTTACACATATGCCCATTGCCACATATTTAGTTGGACAAAACCACAGATGACACCGAATAAGATTTTTTTACACTCACGTATTTAGTAATACGTTCAAGGCGATTTTTGAGAAGCATGATAAATGATGTATTCAGATTCAAAGGTACCACTTCACACAACCACTATCTATACCCCCCGCCTTGAGTCCTCCTGTAGCCACGCCCACAGTCCTTCATGAAGCCCATCAGGGCTTTAGAAACAAGACTCAAACAGGGGAGGGAAGTAACCATAAACCCTTAATGGAGGCGATGGAGAGACTTTGGTACCTGGCAGTGTCTTGGAGCGCAGAGTTTTTCTGCCAGCAATCATCAACCTTAAATTGCATTGTTGTGGCAGCCGTGCGATATTTATGGCTTGCAGCATGAAGAAATTAAATGATACACAGGAAGAATAGTGGCAAATGAACAAATGTAGCAAATTTTATGATAATGTGCAATTCACACTTTCACAAATCTTTACAGACGGTCATAATGTGTGTAACTGTATTACTCTGACAGACTTGTATGTATGTTTACGTTTATGTGGTTCTATGTGGCTCAGTACATAGAGCATGGTTCTGTGTGGCTCAGTAGGTAGAGTGTGGTTCTGTGTGGCTCATGGTAGAGCATGGTTCTGTGTGGCTCAGTAGGTAGAGCGTGCTTCTGTGTGGCTCAGTAGGTAGAGCATGGCGCTGACAACACTTAGGTTGTGGGTTCGATTCGCATTGGGACCACATATAGTGAAAAATGTATGCATTCACTACTAAGTTGCTTTGGATAAAAGAGTGCTAAATGGCATATATTATATTATATTGTTTATAAAGGTAATGTCTTATAAGTATAGTGGATAATGCAAGATAATATATTGTGTGAAACATACAAATAAGCAAAAATTTATATAATTAAAATGAAAGTCATTGAGACTTTGACAACACAAAAAAACCTGCAAATGCATGTAAATGCAAATACATTCAAATAAGGTGTGTGAACAAATAATACAGGTCCCTGTCAGGTTAGATATAGTGCATCATGGGATTTTATTTCATGAAACACAATGGGTAATGTATCTGTTTTATGATGGGAAAACACCTTGTACAGGGCTATTATAACGAGGCAAACATATACATTCTAATGTTTTATAGTTACAATACAATATAATGCAATAATTTAGCATATGCTTTTATCCAAAGCAACTTACAAAAACTGCATTCAGTTCGAGTAAATGAACAACCACTTAATGCTATAATGTCTAAGCAATCTCTAGTAAAAAGCAAAAATACAATAAAAACAGGATATTGGTAATCTGCCCTGAAAACCTCATATCAATCAATGATATTTTGGGGTAACTGTGGTTAGTCTTTTTGGATTTCTGGAAATATTTAAGTAGCTATTCTTATCATCATCCCATAGACTACAAAGCTGTGTGGCTTAAAATGTAAACACGACCATTAACAATGCTAGAAGTGTGAATTATGTCATGTTGAATAAATATGATGTGCACAGTAAGTCTGTAGGCATACATACAGGTAACTGCCAAGATAAAGGAACCACCGATATAAAGTCTTTTAATCGGGTATTGGGCCACCACAAGCTGCCAGAACAGCTTCAGTGCACCTTGGCCTAGATTATATAAGTGTCTGGAACTCTATTGGAGGGATGCAACACCATCCTTCCACAAGAAATTCCATCGTTTGGTGTTTTGTGTTGATGGTGGTGTAAAACGCTGTCTCAGGCGCCGCTCCATAATCTCCAGAACCATAAGTGTTGAATTGAGTTGAGATCTGGTGACTGAGACGGCCATGGCATATGGTTTACATCGTTTTCATACTCATCAAATCATTCAGTGACCACTCGTGCCCTGTGGATGTGGGCATTGCCAACCAGGAAGAGACCACTCCGACCAGGATAGAAATGCTTCACAAGGTGAGCACTCAGAATGGCTTTGTATTTATTGGTGTTTACCTTGCCCTCTAAGGGGTTGAATGGATTAAAACCACGCCTGAAAATTGCACCCCACAACACATCACCAAAGCCTCGTTTACTCAAGTGTTTCGTTTATTTTGGCAGCCACATATCCCTGCGTCTGTATTTAGATAGCTAGCCAACTAGATCGACCCGTATGATTTATGACGCAATTTAAAAACAGTTCTTAAAATGCGGGTTTTCAAAACGCAAAAGTCCACAGTGGGTGACCAAGAATCTGTTCCGTCTTACTTTTCTGTCCTCGGTGGCAATAAAACCACATTCAGCGCCATCACAGTTCAGGTGGGCAAAGAAACATAACCTCACCACGTGACACAACCTTCCACACATTTCACGCGTGTAAGTCAGTTAGTTGTACATTGTTATTTCGAAACTGTGCGATAGCCGATGAAACATTTTGCAAGTACGTTCATATGTATTCGATTCTTTGCGGCGCAGTTAGTTGTTGTGCCGTCCAGCACTGCAATATGTTTAAAAAAACAAAAAACAAGATCTTACCTCCCAAAGTTCAACCACGTCAGGCACGAGTCGCGCATTATAATGTCTCACCTTTCTTTCGGGAACTGGAGATTTGGGTTTTTAATTGTGCGCCACAGTTACCGATCCGTGTGTTGGAAGTGGAGAGTCGAGTCCACGCGTGGGATAGAATTCAGTGATAGAGTCATTGCGTGTCGTCACGGGATCCAGCCATTAGATCGATTCACTAAACAAACTGAAACTTGGGTGGAGATGTTAAACAGTAACCAGCTTCAATAAAAAAGGAAAAAGAAAAAGGTGGTCTGTCACTTGTTTATGGATACATACGAGGTGCGGAAGGCTTCGTAAAACAGAAACGACGCGAAAGGCAAACAAATGTTTCGACAAAACAAAAAAGATATTGCTATAAACTGAGTTTTATACTTGTACGTATATTTAGCTGCATCCATTGCTCTTTTTTAACTGTTGCTTAATTTTAGCCAGGTTGAAGTTGTCTTTAAATGTAGACTTTAAGACCGAATGTTAATCACTATTATTATTATTATTATTATTATTAGTAGTAGTAGTAGTAGTAGTACTCATAAATTAAACCCAAAGCAATTTTGTTTGAATTACTTAATGCTGTCAATAATTTTCTTGTAACTCATTAACCATCGACTCCAGGATTTTGTGAATGTATCATCCATTATGACTATAAAAAGACTACACCCGATGTCTCTTAAACGCCTGATTATTCCACTAACAGGTTGTAGGCCAAAGTTACACCAGAAACACTAGTGCCAATACTGTGTGCCAGTTATATTTGCCGGTCAATTCATAACAACGTCCAGCAGATGGCAGCAAAGCACTGACACATTTAAACAGTATAAAACTGGTATACCGATCAGCATAGTTGACTAATTTTCACTGGTCATTGACTGAATTTAATTTTAAGAAATGGTTAAATATTGTGTGTAGGCCAAACAGGTGGTAAAATATTGTTACTCGAATTAAGAGAAAACGTTTTAAGGTGAATTGTGATCTCAAAGAAATAAAAATTGCCTTCATGGAAAAATAATGTCATGTTAAGTTGTTTACTGCGGCATTGGTTCTTAAACTTTTGAGTTGGGGGACAACATTGATTAACTCAGGGTTCCCACGCATCATGGAAAAACCTTGAAAATCATGGGAAATTGTTCTGTCATGGAAATTGATGAAAAAGCTCTATGTCATGGAAATGTCTGATTCCATGTACCGTTATATATTTTTTCCTTCTTTTCTGATAATGTTACCGCAAAATGTCTGTTCCCCTGCCACCGTTGTTGCCACCTGCCATGGCTGTTCTCACACACACACACAGACGTGTATTTGCATTGGCAACAAAACATGTTAAGTTATGAAAGTAAAGTACATTTTTGCGTCAAAAATGTCATTGAAAACCTTAAATGTGTCATTGAAATGTCATGGAAAATGGAAATTTGATTTGAGTGGGAACCCTATTGACTAGAGAGATGAACTGGCAATTAATGTGCACTAGTGGACTGTTTGCAGTGAAATTGTATGTTGGAACCTATTATCTTAACTAAACATTTGTCTCAAGCAGTCAAGAGTAACCCGATGGTCTTTTTCATCTTAAATTTTTTATTTTGATATCTTTAAGTGCAAAATTAAACCTTGACAATGTACAACTCCTCCACATCTGTGTGTACAGATGTTTTTTTGGAGCATACCAAGCATGAGTGTAATTATTTGGTAACATAAATACCAAATGAATGTGTGATAAGAAAGCAAACAGGACGTGACCACTCTGTCTTCACCACAGTGGAAATAACCCACAGTCGCCTTCATCCTGAGACAACACAAGAATAGCTGAACCAGCACTGGGCGGATTATTTGGAAAGTGTAATCGGTCACTGATTACAAATTACATGACTAAAAATGTATTTAGTAACGTAATCTGTTGGATTACTCATAAAGTGTAATCTAAACTGATCACTTTCGGATGACTTCTGGTTTCATTGGATTTACATAGTGCTTTTTTTTTTTCAGGGAACTCGAAGCGCTTCACAATGATAGGGGCAACTCACCTCAACCAGCACCAATGTGCAGCACCCACCTGGGTGAACGTGACAGCAGCCATAGTGCGCCAGTACAAACTCACTACACATCAGATACACAGTGGAGAGGCCAGGAGGGAGGGAATGTATGCATATATATATCAGACCAAGTCTGGGGGTGGCGTTTGGCTGTCCGCCCCAGGAGGAGGGGGGAGGGTGAGCCAGCACGAGCTCGCCGAGGAGCAGTAGGATGTTCCTAAAGAGCAGGTGGGTGAAGTTCGGAGGCGGATCATTGCCGGCCTCGGGGATATTAGCTTGATCCTCTTGAGGGGAGGGCGAATCGAAAAAAATAAATAGAGGGTTGAATTGGCTACTAAATTGGGAGAAAAACAGGGAAAAATTGGAAACAAATATTTCCAGTACAAGACATGTAAGAGTGTCTGATGAACATTAGTAACATTACTGGCACATACATTAGCATTAGAAGCAAATTAAACATAAAGATATTTATTGCATCCTTTTCTTCCCATTTTCATGTGAAACAGACAAAAGATATGGTTCTAAACAGTTACCATATGCCTTAAAATACAAAGAAACAAAGAAACAAAAAAACCTCAATCAAACGTCAAGTATGAATCTGATATTATTACACAGTAAATACATTTCTCATTTACCTTTGGAGCAACAGCTGTGTTTCACAAGAAAAAAAATTCAACTAACACAAAACCTCCTGGGTGGTCTAGCGGTTAAAACATTTGACTGGCCGCTGTGACCGGGGTTCGATTCCACCAGCAGCGTCAGAATCGGCTCTGGCTGGGAGTGCCACTAGGGGCGGCAATTGTCTGTCCGCCTCAGGAAAGGGGGGGAGGGAAGCCGATGTGAGTTCACTGCGTATAGGAGTGGCCCTGTGTACCGGAGTTATGGTCGACGGCTTGGCGAGTGCTGTCTTGGAGGAGACGACACTTTTCCTTTGTCACTGCCGGTCTCAGGGCTACGGCAGCGAACTCACAATACGAGGGGGGGATTGGCATGAAAATAGAGGGTGTAATTGGCTACTAAAAGTTGGGAGAAAATGGGAAAAAATCTGAAACAAAATTTCAAAATGCATACCCACCGTATAACAAATCAGATATTTATATTAAATAGTTTCCTGTCTTATATGCATACCTGTATATACAATTTGCAGCCTTTGGCATGTTAAACACAGTATTTCCTAGAAAAATTAATATACAGTATTGTCATGTAATTACTATTTTCCCTTAACCTAAGCAATTGTTTCAATACAATATGACAAATGGAACATATTTGGTATAAACATTAAAAACCCCATTACATCTTACAAATGATCATTCAAACTTCATTTTAGGGGCCTCCGATAGTGTAGTGGTCTAACGCACCTGTATTGGCTGGTCCTTTACAAGTGTGAGCTGCCTATCATGGTCGCGGTTCAAAACCTGACTGTGTCAGACCGGCCCAGGTGGGCAACCCTGATCGGAGGCGGTGTTTGGCTGTCCACCCCAAGGGGAGAGGGAGGGTGAGCTGGCATGCTGAGAAGCACGTAAGGGAGTCTCCAGAATGTTGGTGGGCGAATTCTGTCTCGAAGGAAGCGGAGTTTGCTGCCCTCTGAGAATGAGCTTGCCTCGCAGAGACGAGTGGCAAATTCGTGTGGGGAGGGTAAATCAAAATAAATAGAGGGTGTAATTGGCTACTAAATTGGGAGAAACAAAACTGGAAAAAACCAGAACCAAATTGATTAAACTTCATTTCAAAACATATACAAATATTCAAAACATAGTACAATATTTCCCATGTAGCAGTATTTTGACAGTCGATGCACTCTTCAATACCATCTGCAGTACCCTCAGTTGTGTGCAATCACAAGACATCTTCTCCCTGCTGTGTTTTTAATAGGACCAGAGGAGCGCCCCCTGCAGTATTCCGCCTGTAAGCTCGGTCACGTAAAGTGCGTTTTCCTCCTCCAGCCGACGTGGATCCTCCTGGACGTCAGGACATGGGACACGATGCTCAGCACCATCAGGAAGATGGTCATGGACATCACGATGACGTAATGGCTGATGCTGAAAGCACAAGACAAAGAGAGCGTGGGTTTACGAGGGCCTCGGATAGACGCAGACAGCACAACTCAATGAGCCCGGTGGCATATTCTATGCCAATAACAAAAATGTCAACCTCTACAACTTCCTGAAGAAAAGCAATGCGAAATGTAAGGTATCCAACGGACTACGTTTTCCTAAACTCATTCTCCTTCTCTGTCTGCTACAGACACTGAAATTGGTCAGTACAATTCGATACAAAAGGGCATTGAAAAATATAAAGGAAACTGTACAATGTCTCTATAAGAAAAATAACAGAACTAGAGAGTGAGTCAGGCTTAAAGCATGCAACACTTAAGCCGGATACGCTGTATACCTGGTGCCGATGTCAAGCCAGCTCCCGTAATCTTTAACCAGGAAAAAGAAGTGCTGCAAACACAAAAACATGAATTCAGATTCAGATCATTCAGATCACTCAGATCTGACGTTGCAGAACTTTGCTTTAGCATGTGTGCGCTGTACACAATATCAGCCTTTTAAATCAACCTTTACTTACCAGCGCCATCAAATCAGAAATAACCAGCACAATCAGGAACAGGCTGCAATGGGAGACACAAAATGATGAATGAACAGGCCTGTATTATCCAGATCCAGTTTGTATGATCAGTTAACATGTATTAACAGTTTCACCGAGTGTAGGTTAGGAAAATGGATCTGTAACCAGAGGATTGCAGGTTCAAATCCCTGGTGCTATGGCACACCTGAGGAAGGCACTGAATTTAGTCATGAAGTGTCTAGATCAGGGGTGTCAAACTCATTCCATCGTGGGCCGAGTGTATGCAGGTTTTTGTTGCAACCAGTGCACAAAACCAGGTGATTTAACTAATTAGCTTCCTTCTTCAACCAAGGAGGGGAACTAATTGAAATCACCTGGTGTTGTGCACTGGTTGCAACAGAAACCTGCATACACTCGGCCCACGATGGAATGAGTTTGACACCCCTGGTCTAGATGGATAAGTGCATAGCATGTTTTTTTTTCTTCTCGTTTTTAGATTTTCTCCCTGTTTTTCTCCAAATTTAGAATTCAAACCTCTATTTATTTAGATTCACCCTCCCCTCACGAGCCCACCACCCATCCTCCGGGTCAAGCTAATATCCCCGAGGCCGGCAATGATCCGCCTCCTCTGAGATGGAACTTCGCCCACCTGCTCTTTAGGAACGCCCTACCGCTCCTCGGTGAGCTCGTGCTGACTTTCTCTCCCCCCTCCCTCTGGGGCGGACAGCCAAAAGCCGACCCCGATCAAAGCTCCCGGCCAGAGTCAATAGGTAGCTCACACTCGCAACGCACCAATCAATGCAGGTGCGTTAGACCGCTACGCTATTTGAGTCCCCCAAATGCATTGCATGTTTAATACTGCCCCTCGATCTTATGGCGAGTGGCATGCAAACAAACAGATACAAGTCTTTATTCTGACAGGATGAAGGAAGTGAAACTATCAGGTTACCTTCTGGAAGAGAGGTGTGTGGAGACCAGAATGGTCTCAAATGTGCACATCACGATCACGAACGGGATCAAGACCTGGAGAGAACCAACAGGTGGGAAACACAGGATTACTGCCCCGCACACTGAAGAGGGGAAATTACCTGCGTTCTACAGTGGCATTCATGTGGAGCACATCGCGGTTTAATGAGGAATCTGAATATTCAGCTATGGCTTGAGAAATCAGAAAATCCTGAGGTGACCTCTTGTCAGACATACTGTACCATACTTTTCTACCACACCATTCTAGTGATGAGAGAATGAGGCTTCATGAACTCCAAAAATGCCTTCTTTGTGCCTATGACTCCGTTTTCTATGGACGGAAAAGTATTTTTCAAGCCAGCTCTGTCAACTATGGAGTTACTGAAGCCTCCCTCTTCATTGACAGCGCTGACCTCTCTCCTGTGAGGACGTGTTTGTGTCAAAAGGACAGCAAGCAGCGGCCTACAGCACACATGAGCTGCCAAAATGCAATTTAGTCCCAGTCTGATGTTACGCATCATTGGACAGGCTGGTAATCCGTCTACTTTGCATTTCCCTGTGTGAGCGGAGTCCAAATTTCAACGGAAGGCTTCTGTACACCGAATATACATTTCCACACCACTTCAGAGAATCAACGCTGTATTCAAAATGAACAGAGAAACTGTTCAATATATAAATATAAATAAAACCAAGGAGTATGCAGTACCCAGTGACACTGTGGTTCACAGCATCGATTCACACTGTGGTTTACAGCATTGACGCACACTGGGCGGCAGTGTAGTGTAATGGTTAGGGAACTGGGCTTGTAACTCAAGAGGTTGCAGGTTCGATTCTCAGGTGGAGCACTGCTGTTGTACCCTTCAGCAAGGTACTTAACCTGAATTGCTTCTGTAAAAATATCCAGCTGTATAAATGGATTGTATGTTAAGAAATGTAAACTGTGTAAGTCACTCTGGATAAGAGCATCTGCTAAAATGTAAATGTACACTGTGGTTGACCATGACAATATTAAATGGCAGCTTCACTGCATAGTAATTGATACTTCGTTCCACCGCAGAGCACCTCATAATGGCAGCTAAATGATTTTAGCTTCTTATTGAAGTGTATTATGGTTAGCCACATTTGTCTATGAATTTGCCAGTAGGACAGAGAACATTTAGTGTGTGTGTGTGTGTGTGTGTGACTGTGTGAGAGAGTGTGTATGCGTGTGTTACAGTGTGTGTGTGTATGTGCGTGCATGCGTGTTTAGAGCGATTACCTTCCACATCATAAGCGCTCCCATGATGAAGGGGTGGAACACGGTGAGGAAGCAGTACACAGACGCAGGGTCGAAACTACGAGGGGGAAACACATCGAGATGAGGATGCACAGCGCTCCTGTTTGTTCACATTTTTATGACTGTACGTCCATGGCGACCAGCGGTCCATTCAGCTGAACATTATCAGACAGTATTAAATGTTGATCAGTGAATAACTGTCAGCCACCTTACCTGTTTATAGAAGCTATGTTCCCTGTGCCGAAGAATGCTGTTATTATGAAGAAAACCTGCAGCTCACGTTAAGGGAAAGGCCAACTCAACTGCTGACTGTGCGGTCGACTTCAGATAATAATAATAATAATAATAATGATAATAATAATAATACAGTATCGCCTCTGGCCGGGAGTGCCACTAGAGGGCTGTAAATGTCAATTTCAATCATCAGGGTAAGACATTCAAAATAAACTACTTCAGCAATGACACTCGTTTGGTTACACTGGAAATACTTAAATGCCTCAGTAATGCGACTGGACTTTGCTATCATTGTCGAGAATTGTACGGAAGGTTCAATTGAAGAGCTCATACGCAAAAACCGTTAAACGCTATTCCCGCCAAATCGAAACCAAACAAGCCGTGATTGAGATTACACTGCTGTCTTTGCGATAACTGTACATAAAGCGCGAGTTTGGCAACAAAACGATTTGGAAATCGCAAAGACGGCACTGCGATCTCAATCGCGGCTTGTCTGGTTTAGTTTTGGCGGGAATGGCGTTTAACGGTTTTTGCGTATGATCTCTTCAATTTCACTCCACCACTGCTAAAATATTCTGACGACCTCAGCAAATATGTGTTTTCACGAATTTACCAAGTTGCCAATAGAATGTGGCAAAATCCGTAAAATTCTCAAGTTTGTAAACAGTGCCATCTATGGCCCGTTTAAATCTTAAAAATCACCAGGAAAGGATACAAAGAAGTACGATCTTCTGATGTCATCCAAACTCAGCTGCCTGATCTTGGTGATGTCGATATTCTCAGAGAAATCGATGTGGGCGAGCTGCAGGCACACAAAACACCCCTCTCATCCCATCCCACCTCATCTCAAACAGCAGCACAACGTGAAGGCTGCAAGGCTCGCACTGACAAGCAGCTCTGTTGTTCTCCGCGAGGCACCAAGGCACCAGCATCACATCAAAGATAATACAATATTAACAACATCGTAGCTGCTCGCAACACAATTCACTGATGGATCTTCCCCAGTGACACAAACTTTTGAGTAAATCTTTGTTTTTGTTTTCTGGTAAACCACCCTGGGATATATTCACATGAAGAGAACTTGTATACCAGCCTGTTGTAAGGCATTACCCATTTATAACACAGCGTAGCCTGTTAGGAGTCTGTACCTCCAGATTGGTGGAGACACCTTGAGTGTGCATGGCCTCTTGTTCGATGTTGATCCACACAAACATCAGCCAGCCCAGCACAGGGGGGAAGAGCGCCTCGTACCTGTGGGGAGAGCAGGTTAGCACTGAAGAGCAGCATCACAGCAGAGCAGGTTAGCACTGAAGAGCATCATCACAGCAGAGCAGCATCACAACAGAGCAGCATCACAGGAGAGCAGCATCACTGAAGAGCAGGTTAGCACTGAAGAGCAGCATCACAGCAGAGCAGGTTAGCACTGAAGAGCAGCAGGAGAGCAGGTTAGCACTGAAGAGCAGCATCACAGGAGAGCAGGTTAGCACTGAAGAGCAGCATCACAGCAGAGCAGGTTAGCACTGAAGAGCAGCATCACAGGAGAGCAGGTTAGCACTGAAGGGCAGCATCACAGCAGAGCAGGTTAGCACTGAGAGCAGCATCACAGGAGAGCAGGTTAGCACTGAAGAGCAGCATCACAGCAGAGCAGGTTAGCACTGAAGGGCAGCATCACAGCAGAGCAGGTTAGCACTGAAGAGCAGCATCACAGCAGAGCAGGTTAGCACTGAAGAGCAGCATCACAGGAGAGCAGGTTAGCACTGAAGAGCAGCATCACAGCAGAGCAGGTTAGCACTGAAGAGCAGCATCACAGCAGAGCAGCATCACAGCAGAGCAGCATCACAGGAGAGCAGCATCACTGAAGAGCAGGTTAGCACTGAAGAGCAGCATCACAGCAGAGCAGCATCACAGCAGAGCAGATTAGAACTCAGGTGAGGAGAGCATGTTAGCACTCAGTGTGAAGGTGCCTGCAACCTGCACTTGGGGGCAGCTCACCCTGTGGGCGGGGCAGCTCACCCTGTGGGGGCAGGGCAGCTCACCCTGTGGGCGGGGCAGCTCACCCTGTGGGCGGGGCAGCTCACACTGGGGGGGGCAGCGCACCCTGTGGGGGGTGGGGCAGCGCACCCTGTGGGGGCGGGGCAGCGCACCCTGTGGGCGGGGCAGCTCACCCTGTGCTCAGGAGCAGGTAGGTGCACACCAGGGACAGCAGGATGCTCATCAGGCGCTGGAAGAGACGCGTGGAGCTCAGCAACGGCACGACCAACGAGGAGGCTGGAGAGAGGAGGGAGAGGAGGGTTACAACCAGCAAAAAAACAACAACACACGCGCACGCACACGCACACACAAACGCACACACGGACACACGGACTCACCCTGTGGGGCCACATCAAGGAGGGGAACACCGTTTTGATTACTGACGTTAGTGTTTGGCAACAACATCTGGATTGATGGTCCTTTCATTTTGTCCCATACCAGTTTCATGTTTTTTCTGCCATCTGTTTTGTTTGTTTGATATTTCATTTGATCTGTTTGATTTGTGTCCCTCGTCTTTGTCTAATTTACTCAATAAATTAAAAAAAGGTCTGATCACAACAACAACAACAAAAAAAGCTCATCAGAGGACCAAAGAATTACACAGAATGCTCACGGACTCGATAATAAAACTAAATATATACAGAGCATTCATCTGAGGACTAACGCAATGCTGGTGAGTGTGTCACAGTCAGTCTGGTCACATGTCCAGGTCCAATGGACACCTTGATGACAAGAAACGCGGGTCTTTTCAACAAGAGCTGTCAGTTAACAGAGAGCAAAGTGCATGGCCAACGAACAGCCTAGAAACAGGCAGATACTGGGAGAAAACTCTAGACTTTCGACTGTGATGGAGAGGAGACCACAAACAGTCTGGTTTCCACATGGCCGCTTTCTGAGACCCACCAAGTCAAATTCACCATCTAAAAGAGTCCTTACTTCTCCAGAACATCCAGGACCAACCACCTCTTTTTACATTGTAGCTTTAACTTGGTATACAATATATATACTTTCTTAAATCGACTCCAAATGCTTTGCCTCAATGTGCGAAGTTAACAGAAACACTAGATGTATTTACTTTCATTATTTTAAAGTAAAAATTGAGCAATACAAACTATTCAAAATTGATTTTTTTGGTCTATTTGTTATAGGGCATGCAACGACATGCTGCTAAATAAACAGACACAAGCATTCCCGGTACTGCAGTAGGTGTGTGTGCATATGCCTGCAGCGAACTCCCACCTAGTGTTGTCCAGCTGACGATCTGGTTGAATATTGGCAAACCCTGCTTCAGTTTGAGACTGGAGTGGGTGCTGTTCAGCACATAGGCACACAGAGCCACATGGACCATCTGCAACAGCAGGAAACACAGACAATACTAATGTTACAAAAGACCACAATTAAAACCCTGTATGGTCTTATACATTATGTAATGTGCTTGTGTGGATCAGGGCTTTGAGTACACTGTATGTATAATACTGTATTATAAAAAATAATTATAGCTTTTTCTCTCCCTGTGTTACAGGTACGGTGTGCAGCTGCTAACAATGATGTCTACTACAATGTTACTACACCGATCTCTTGCACTAACCATGATTGATCTTACCATGTATTAATGCACTTTTTGTAAGTCGCTCTGGATAAGAGCGTCTGCTAAATGCCCAAAATGTCAAATGTAAATGTACTGTAGATCAGTGCATTTTGAAATCTTCCATCACCCTGGATAAACTTCATATAAACCTACAGGTGACTAAAAAAGCAAGAAATGATCCGTTTAGACAGACCGCTTGGCAGTGCCTTGAACTGTAGGTTTTGTTTTACATGTTTCATAAGAGGCCTCACCCTCTCGGTTTAAACAAGCCACCTTCAGAGTCCATACGCAACAGTCTGCCTTCAAAATCCTGCTGCTGCAAGTTGCCTATGACAGCTCTGGTTCTAAACCTGTCTCTACAAGACCGGTCCTGGTCGTCAGCCCCGATCGAGGGCGGTGTTTGGCTGTCCCCCCCGGGGGGAGGGGGGAGGGTGAGCCAGCTCGAGCTCGCCGAAAAAGTAGGTGGGTGAGTTCCGTCTCATCGCTGGCCTCTGGGAATTAGCTTGGCCCGTAGAAATGGACGGTGAGTTCGTGGAGGAGGGTGAATTGAAATAAATAGAGGGGATAATTGGCTACAAAAATCCTGCTGTGTCAACGTGGGCAGGCCACAACCTTCTGCTCAAACATACAGGTCACAGCAGGAAGTCCACAGGGGAGGGGGGCAGGCGGGGTGACAGACAGACAGACAGACAGACAGAAGGCGGGTGAGACGACCTGAGAGACGGACAGCCTCCAGTCCCTCCAGTGTAGGGGCGAACGTCTCCATGACAACCACATGAAGCAGGCGGTGGAGAGGAGGGTGAGAACACCAGCACACGTCCTGGAGAGGGACAGAGAGACAGACCTGAGCACACGAGAGGGATGGACAGAGAGACAGACCTGAGCACACGAGAGAGGGGGCAGGCCGCCACAGAGAGCAGGAGCCATCGCTCACAACCAACGCAATGAACAACCCCAACGGCACAGAATAGAAGACAGGGATAAATTTGCTCTGAATGTCCAGCAGGGGCGCTCAAGAGCAGGCAGACGATGTGGGTTCTGGAACGTGAAACGGAGGGAGAGAAGGGCAGCAGAGTATTCTCCTGTCAGTTTCATAATTCACAATGAATATAAATGTAATTCCTCTCAGATGTTAAATGTTAAGAACGACCTTTATTTGGGGACCACTTAAAGAGAAATAACGTAATGAGTGTGTTGCTAGTTCAGGGGGGAAGGAAGAAGGAATTTAGCTAGCTTTTGATAACATAGGTTAACTTTTATAATGTGTTTAGTTTTCATGTTTTGATAATGGCCAATTAATGCGAGAACGTGCCAAATTGTGTGTCTGAATAAAACATTTTTCACTTGCGGTTATGAAAATCAAGGACAAATGATGGTTAGATACAGGCCGCTGCATAAACGGCACGTGTGAAGTGAGTGAGAGAGAGAGAGAGAGAGAGAGAGAGAGAGAGAGAGAGAGAGAGAGAGAGAGAGAGAGAGAGAGAAGAGAGAGGAGAGAGAGGAGAGAGAGGAGAGAAAGAGAGAGAGGGAGAGAGGGAGAGAGAAGAGAGAGGAGAGAGAGGAGAGAGGAGAGAGAGAGAGACACACACACACACACACACACGCACAAGGTCCACTGAGTGTGCTCTTCAGAGAGGGAGGGGTGTGGAGGCTCTTACACGAGGTGCACGTTGGGCTCCCGCCCCACCACGGGCATCAGAGGAAACAAGGCGAGACACAGACAGCCCAGGACCCAGCTCAGAGACCGGACCTGAAACACAACAACACAAGAATACATACATTTAGTAGATTCCAATCTGATTCTAATTAAGCCACACAAATAAAACGCAGAGGCAATCTGTTACTTTTTAATTTGTTTAATAATTCTGATAATTTGCCAGTGCTAATGTCTCACCTTTGCTTGTGTATACAGCTGAGATGCGATAGGCCACCCTGACAGGACGACGAGTCCCAGAGTTAGCATACCTCTGTAGAAGAAGCTCACAACCTGGAGAACCACAGACATGCCATTCATTAATCAATTAATCAATTACAGGATTAATTACAGCCTTTCCTCCTTACATGAAACAACTGCCACTCATTTTAGCACAATTGTTTCAGTTGGGTCAGAGACAATTCTGCATTTTCTTAAAGATTTTTTTTTGTTTGTTTTTTTACGTTTTTCTCCTAATTTAGTGGTCAATTATACTCTGTATTTATTTTGATTCGCCCTCTCCACACAAACTCACTCTCCACAGGGCAAGCTAATTCCCTGAGACCAGCAATGATCCACCTCCTCTGAGACGGAACTCGCCCACCTACTTTCTGAAGACACCCTTTGCGCTTCTCAGTGAGCCTCCCCTCTCCCCCTGTGGCAGACAGCCAAATGCCACCCCCGATCGGGGCCCTTGGCCAGGGCCGGTGTGGTACAGTGGGGTTTTGAACCGCGGCTGTAATAGGCAACACGCACTCGCTTTGCAAGTGCATTAGACCGCTACACTATCCGAGGCCCTGACAATTCTGCATTTTGATGAGCGAGAGGAAACAGAAATGGGAGCTGTGTCGATGCAGGTGGGTGGCGCTAAGCGTTACTCACCAGCAGCTCAATGCCAAGAATCACCACTGCGAAATACCCCAAACATCTGCTCAAAGGTAGAGAGGGAGCCGAGCGAATCAGATCTGCAACGGTTCCAAACCTGAAGGAAACCAAACACACACAATCACTGACCCGAAGAGACATCTCATTCACTGCAGTGCATTTTAACCCTAAATTAGCAACACATTTAATACTGGGGCAACACTGTGTATGGATCCGTTTTTTACATTTCTTAAACATTTCTACTTAATTTCTGCAACCTCCAAATGCACGTTTTAAAAGGAAGAAATTAACAGGCAACAATATTAATAATGATCCTGTTCATAATCATAATGATGGCACGCTTGCATTTGTTATTAAAAAACAAAAAAGGACAAAGCACTGGGGCTACAGCCAGACCGCAATGTTTTTAAAATGATTAAAAGGTCGTTCACATCCTGGGTTAATACACAAGCACCAACTCCCTTTCAGGCCTTATCACCCTACATTCATAAATGTGCTTCAGATCACTTCAAAGTAGCTGATGCATAAACCCTTCAAAGCGCTTTGCAAATCAGCTTGATCGTTTCCCCGCTTTTATATGGAGACCTTAACAAGATAACAAAAAAGAGCTGCCTTCTGCTTCAGATCAATCAAATTAATTTGTAATTATTTATAATTTTTAATTTTTAAGATTTTGTTTCAGATTTTCTCCCATTTTCTCCCAATTCAGTAGCCAATTAGACCCGCTATTTTATGTCAATCCCCCCCTAGTAATGTGAGTTCGCTGCCGTAGTCCTGCGACCGATAGTGACGAAGGCGAAGTAACGTCTCCTCTGAGACGGCACTCACCAGGCCGTCGACTGTAACCCGGTACTACAGGGCCACTCTTATTCCCAGTGAATGTCCTGTCAGCTTCCCTCCTCCCTCCCTCCCTCGGGCAGACAGCCAATCGCCGCCCCCTGGTGGCACTCCCAGCTGGAGCCAACTCTGGCGGGACGGGGAATCGAACCACGGTCTCCGTGGCCAGCATCGAACGTTGTAACCACTGGGCCACGCGGGAGGCCCAACTTTACGCAAATTAAATTTTTACCGTGATGTAATGTTTTTTTTATTGTCCACCAAGTTTGCGTTAGTTACAGAAAGGGCCGGGGCAGACTGTCATTGAAAATGATGGAAAATACATCATTGAGTAAAATTGTCATTCGAGTTCTTTTTTATTATTTTTTTTTTAATTTTAAAATCTCTCTTAAATACAGTATACAGTATGTCCCGACTTACAGAGAGCCTTCAGGAATGGAACCCTACAGACATTCAGCTCTGTGTTCTTTGAAAGTTCCACCTCTGCTGTTAATGAAGCTTGTTGCTCTGATTTGCTGGCTCTTTTTATATATACACACATGAAGGGGTGTGGCTGACTCATCTGTAACAGATCATCCGTAGCTGGCAGGAAATCGAAGAAACACCGGAGCTGAATATCTGGTAAACATATCGTCATCTTCTTAAAATAATGGTCACAACGGCATGTTCGTAAATTGGCCTAAGTAATCTAATCCTCTTATGTTACATAATTGACAGACAGCGTTATTTGTATGTCAATAGTCATATATTGTCATAACCTTTTTGTGTGAAATGATTAATAAATATCATATATTCTATATTTGGTTCAGTTTATTCAGTTTTTTTTTTTTTGAAAAACGTGAAAACATGACTTAGGCCATTATTTTAAGATATTGAACATCTTTACAGCGAGCCTGGCTCCCGATAATCACGGAGAAGCAGAACGGGTGCAGTTCTGCGCCTCTCACTCACTCTTTGAAGACGGAGTACCACACAGGCACGGGGAGCAGGCAGTACACGTAGTGCGTCCAGGGGCTGCTCTGGAGGAGCAGGAACACGGAGATCACCGCCCCCACGCAGAGGAACACCCTCCCGAGGCTTCTGGCCGAGGCCTGCCACACGGACACACCGTCCATCAGTCACCATCATCAGAGCTCACTGATCTCACTGCACTGTCATGTGGAATCTGTGCTTCCTTATTACAGGGTTCCCACGCAAATCAAATGTCCATTTCACATTTCAATGACAAATTAAAAGTTTTCAATGACATTTCTTTTTGGGACTGATGCAAACATTTATTTTTACTTTATTTATTCTACTTTCATAACTAAACATGTTTTGTAATAACATCTCATTGTGTGTGTGTGTGTGTTGTGTGTGTTTGGGTGCGTCTCCCTCACCAGGTCCTAGGGGCGAGGGGGCAGGTTTAAAGGTGTGTGTGTGTGTGTGTGTGTGTGTGTGTGTGTGTGTGTGTGTGTGTGTTTGAGAGCGTGTGTGTGTGTGTGTGTGTGTGTGTGTGTGTGTGTTTTGTGTGTGTGTGTGTGTGTTGTGTGTGTGTCTTAGAGAGCATCTCCCTCACCAGGTCCCGGGGCGAGGGGGCAGGTTTAAAGGCGGGTGTGTGTGTGTGTGTGTGTGTGTGTGTGTTTGAGTGTGTGTGTGTGTGTGTGTGTGTGTGTGTGTGTGTGTGTGTGTGTTTGAGAGCGTGTGTGTGTGTGTGTGTGTGTGTGTTGAGAGCGTGTGTGTGTGTGTGTGTGTGTTAGAGAGCGTCTCCCTCACCAGGTCCCGGGGTGAGGGGGGCTTGCGTAGGCCTGCGTGGGTCTTCAGGATCACCACGACGACGTAGGAGGTCCAGCCACAGAAGCCCAGAACCACGCTGGCGCCCAGGAAGAACCGGTCATATGTGTGGTAGTAGGACAGGCCCCGCAGAGCCTCGGCGATCATACCGTCACACAGATCAATCTGGAGAACAGGACACACACACACACACACACACATCATCAATCAATCACACACACACACACACACACACACACACATTTTTACATTTACATTTTAAGCATTTAGTAGACACAGAGCACACACATGCTATGATCAATCATTGTTCACGAGACACGCACACACACACACATAGAGCCCCAAGTCCCACACAGGTTCAATCTAACCTGCTCAACGCCTGAGCCCCAAGTCCCCCAGGTTCAATCTAACTGCAAGGCGCTTGGCCGTCTCTGAACACGGCTGCTGATGGTACTCACAGCTTCGTCGTGGCTCCCTTGCTCGATCAGTGATCTCACGCGCCGAACAAAATCCAGCTGGTTAGATTCGGTCAGCAACCTGGAAGAGAAAGCAGTGGAGCTCAATCAGCTATGTGTGTTACAGACCCCTTAAAGAAAGAGGAGACAGAGACAGACCCCTTAAAGAAGACAGAGACAGAGGCCTTAAAGAAGGAGGAGACAGAGACAGAGGCCTTAAAGAAGGAGGAGACAGAGACAGACGCCTTAAAGAAGGAGGAGACAGACACCTTAAAGAAAGAGGAGACAGAGACAGACGCCTTAAAGAAAGAGGAGACAGAGACAGACGACAGAGGAAAGAAAGAAAGAAAGAGGAGACAGGAGGAGACAGAGACAGACCCCTTAAAGAAAGAGGAGACAGAGACAGACGCCTTAAAGAAAGAGGAGACAGAGACAGACGCCTTAAAGAAAGAGGAGACAGAGACAGACCCCTTAAAGAAAGAGGAGACAGAGACAGACGCCTTAAAGAAGGAGGAGGAATTCTGGGGCCTTGCTCCTTTAGGATCCACAGCACTGTAAATGTCTCCCACAGACATGCACAATTTTGGGTGGCTTTGAATTTCTGACCAGGCAATCCACTGATGGAGAAGAGGAACTATATGTCTCCCTGGCCTGGTATGAAACAACCACTGCACTTACAGTCAATCAATGTCTGAGTGATTGTAATCAAAATAAGGCATTTTATACCTTTCCAAGATGCAATGATTAATGAAAGTTCAGTCTTTAGGGAGCCTACTTTAAAAGTCGCCTGGTTATAATTTCTGACTTACGGGTATGGAGTGAAAAGAAACGACAATGTTGTTTCCTTTTTCTGGGCCATCTTCACCTGGGAGAAGAACACAGATCATCCATATTGAGTGTTAAGCATTATTATATTGTATTACAGATATTGAGCATAAGTATTAAGTGTGTGGATTAGCACGATAGAGTGAACACCAAATTCAGCGAAGTTCTGTACCTTGAACTGCTCCAGAACCTGAACAGCGTTGGCGTACATGCTTTCTGCGTGGAAGAGTTTAGTGTTGTCCAGGTACTGCAACGGCAGAACACCCTGAAACACAAATGTGTGAATTAATAAGACCCAGAGGAGCACGCCAATGAAACGATCGTTAGGAAATACATAATCTCTATCAAATAATGCTAATTTAGAGAAAATGTAAGCATGCCATGTGGGGTAATGGATAATTATGTCATATACATTTCAGAAAATTTAAATGTTACAGTTCACCAAAGACATGGTAGTTACAGGCAACCATGTTTTTTCCACTATTTTTCTTGAAAAATTTTGTTTCTGATTTTTCTCCCAATTTGGTAGCCAATTATACCCTCTATTTCTTTCAATTTACCCTCCCCCACGAGCCCACCGCTCGTCCTCAGAGGCAAGCCTGTTTTTCCTGTACAGGGCCGCCTTTCGCACTTCTCAGTGAGCCCGTACCGGCTCACCCTCCCTCTGGGGCGGACAGCCAATCGCTGCCCCCGGCAGGGCTCCCAGCCAGAGCCGGGCTGGCGTGGCTGGGTTTCGAACCACAGCCGCAGTGGGCAACTTGCATTCTGGGTGAATGCTTAGACCGTTACGCCACCCGAGCCCCCTTGGAAACCAATTTTTAAAAATACAGACATGTCTGTGTCTGATAATCGCTGTCAATTCCTTCATTAGTTGTTGTTCAAATAGGCATTGCTTAGAAACCACGGTTGATGTTATATGAAGGTGATATAGCGCCACGCGCAGTCTTGTAGAGAGCTGATGCTCACCACGGAATTCAGGGGAATGGGCACACCGATTAAGGAGGACATCAGGGGTGCGATGTCAGCCTGGGGACATTTGGAAACACAAATATTAACTCTACTGATTTAACACTACCGTTATATTCTCAATTAAATAGTTACCAATCACATTAAATCTTCCTTTACTTGCATTCTTACAACTTCCACTGCTTTTTCAACAGAAACTCTATATATTATTTTAAATTGATAGATTGAAGATTTAATTAAAAGCAATACTCCCCCCTCCCCCGTCTGCCAAAATGTGACACGGTCATTACTCACCTGACTGACGTCCACCCTTCTTAAGGTTTCAAGATTCCACTCTGACAAATGGGAAAAGGTGTACAGTAAAACACACAGTGGACACACACACACACAGAAACACACACAAGCAGAATCCACTTTTCTTTCTGTTGCACTAATCTAGTCCATGAAATCCAAGACACATTGCACTTAACCACTTGTAAACCAATTAAAAAAATTACACACTCAAAATAATATGACACTTTGAAACCATAACAGGCAGTCGAGTGTCAAAGTTCTCATAAGCATGTCGAGCCAGCTCTTCAGTATATGGGTCAATAATCGCACAGGAGATCAATTCACCAGTTAAAATTGTGGCTGTTTCAGAGCCACTGACATAAATAATCCATAAAACTCCTTAGATTGTGGTTCACAGTGTTTATATGTTCAAACATATTTCAATTTTACTTTTGATCTGGCCATCATCACCATCCCTCCAGTTTTATGGTAATATCATACATTGGCCACTAGAGGGACCCTGAGCACAAACTAATCAAAAGGGCAAGATAATTAATCTTCAATGAAATGTGTAGACTTGTAACATTTTACACTTAAATTTCAGGTATTTAGCAGACGCTCTTATCCAGAGCGACTTACAAAAAGTGCATTAATACATGGTAAGATTAATCATGGTTAGTGCAAGAGATCAGTGTTGTAACACTGCAACAGACATCATCGTGAGGAGACGTACCTTGCAGGAATTGGTCCTCGAAGTTCTGAGAAGTGACCCTCTGAGCGGTCTGGACCCCTGCGCCCCAGGCCACCAGAGGGGTGAGAGTCTCAGAGGGGTGGCCAGCTCCATGAGTCCCTGCCAACACCACACCCACACATTATATCATAATATAACATAATATACATGCCATTCAGCAGACACTTTTATCCAAAGCGACTTACTGTAGTGAATGCATACATTTTTCAGTATATGTGGTCCCCAATGGGAATCGAACCCACAACCTAAGCGTTGTCAGCACCATTTTATTTATTTATTTAACCAATCTTTAACCAGGCAAGTTAATTGAGAATAAATTCTCATTTACAATAACGGCCTGGCCAAAAGGCCAAACACAGCAAAAACATCTCCATCCAGTCTCAGGGTTTTCTGCAGCTCATTCCAGTCTGAAGCTGTGGCTGGATGTAGCTGGCGGATCTGGTTTTGTAGGCAGGATCAGATTAAAGCCATGAGCCCTGCTCTACCTACTGAGCCACACAGAACCAGCAAAATAACCTGGTCACAATGCGGGGGGGGGAGCCGGCATGAGTTCGCCGAGAAGCACAAAGGGTCTCTAGAAAGTAGGTGGGCAAGTTCCGTCTTGGAGGAGGCGGATCATTGCCGGCCTCGGGGAAAACGGGGTCGAGTTTGTGGGGGAGGGCGAATCGAAATAAATAGAGGATATAATTGGCTACTAAATTGGGATCAAAATCTGAAACAAATAATGTTTTTAAATTTTTTAAAAATATTTTTTAATGCTAAATCAGGGATGGGCCTCGATCTCGGCCCAAATAAATATGCGTCACTGAAGCGTGACGAGGCGAGGCGACTCTTACCCCAGTTGGTCATGCCGTGGTCAGACGTGAACACAAACGCCGTCCGTCCGTCACTGTCAAAGAAGTCTTCGAAGACAGAGACCATCTCTTCAACTCCAGCGTCAACGAGTCCAACATTTTCAAAGTATTCTCTGCGTCGCAAAGAAAAACACAGCACATTTTACAGTAAACAGACTCCCATCTTAATACGTCTATATTAGCACTCTTCTATGGCTGTCTAAGTCCTGGAATCTTCAGACGATTCGCAAAAATATACTTGCTTTTCAATATCACACTCTACATATGTGTAATGTAGTTTTATAGCATGCAAGAGTATGCAGCATTGTCATTTTTCTGCTAAATGTAGTCTGACGCAACAACAGTTTGTAACTGTACACTAACTGATAATGATCAGATCATATCATATATTGTTACTCAAAAAGGAGGGTGTTTTTTTAACCATACATAGATTCAAAATTCACAGTTTCTAGCAAAGTCACTCTGATTTGGCATAGCAGTAACAGCGTCTGACCAGGATGCATGTTGCCACGGCGACCGGGGTTCGATTCCACCGGCCACACCAGTATTGGCTGTGGCTGGGAGTGCCACTAGGGGGCGGATATTGGCTGTTCGCCCCAGGGAGGGGGAAGGGAAGCCGATATCAGCTCGCTGCGTATAGGAGTGGCTCTGTGTGTACCGGAGTTACAGTCGACGGCTTGGTGAATGCCGTCTTGGAGGAGGCGGTACATTGCCTTTGTCGCTGCCGGCCTCAGGGCCTCAGCGAATTCGAGGGGGGAATTGACATGAAAAATAGGGTGTAATTGGCTACTAAATTGGGAGAAAATGGGGAAAAATCGGAAACTAAATCTTTAAGAAAGTCACTCTAATTTCAGATGCACCTTGACATGGGCCTGTGGGCGTGTCCGTTCGTGTCTATCCCAAGCAGATGCAAGAAGAACACAAGATGGTCGCCGCGCAGCTTCGAGAGCAGGGTGTCGTTTCCTCTCGCCTCTCTGAAGAAGGCCTGTGGAGTGGAGTGTGTCATTCTGAGCATCCACACCACCGATATGGACTGCTCACTAGATACTGAGTGCCTGTTAAATACAGACATCGTCTTTGAAGCACTGTGAATGTGGTACAAAGACGCTGCCTCTAGTGGCTGGAGGCAGGAAGAGTTTCACCTCATCGAGACCCATTATACATTTCCCAATTTTGATAATAAAAAACTCTGATCACATTTTGGGCCATTTTAATTTTAATTATAATAATGACCGTTTTTATTTTATTTTAAGGTCATCAGAATTGTTTTAATATATGTATATATACATATCTTATATTAATATATAATAATATAATATATGCCATTTAGCAGACGCTTCACTTACAGTAGTGAATGCATACATTGTTCAGTATATGTGGTCCCAGTGGGAATCGAACCCACTACCTAAGCGTTGTTAGTGCCATTCTGTACTTGCTGAGCCACACAGAACCACAACTAATTAATCCACCATTTAATCCACTAACAGGCTGACCTCAGGTAACCCCTGAGCCATGATACACAGGGGCATTAAAGCAGCCTTAAATAAAAAGGTGCATCAGTGTTGAAAGATGCACAAAACTGAAACCAAACGTTTGTTTTCAACAGTGAGCACTGATCGCTCATATTTATTCTTTCCTGTGTGGATTATGACTCATTACTGAGTCAAACTAATGAAACTGTTTTAACTGCACTGTTATTGATACTGCTGTACATGCGAACGTACGCATGTGAACGAAAAACACGACCTGCCTGATTAAATCACAATGAGCCAAAATACTCTACTCAATCAACAATTGTGACAGTAACAAAATGCTAATAGGTGACTCACATTTTATCACGGATGTCTTGAATATTTACAAATGACCTTTTAACTCAATGCAGCTCTCTAGATGGCTACATTTTCATCAGTAGCAAGGTGAAGCGAAAATTTCTCATTTATTTTCCTATGTTTAAAATGAGCGATTTGTTGATCGTGGGCCAAGTCCAAAACCCAGACATACTTCCCCATTCTGGCATCATACGCCCTTACGTTATTCAGTGGTTGTGTACACTACGGTGTAATGCACTTGGCTGCTCTCTGTGATATTCTTTATCTCTAATGAATTGGCTACAACGGTCTAGGTTATATTTTATGTCCACACGTATCGCAACGATGGCATGTGTCACACTGTCCTCCCAGAGGTGAAATCAGGCCATTTACACGCGCATGAAGTCAGAGCAACAAGCAGGTGCTCAGGGCTAGTGGATAGCGTAGCGGTCTAAAGCACCCGTATCTGGCTGGTCCTGTACGAGTGTGAGCTGCCTATCAGGGACACGGTTAAAAACATGTCTCTGCCAGACTGGCCCTGGCCATTAGCCCCGATTGGGGGCGGGGTTTGGCTGTCCGCTCCTCAGGGAGGGGGGGAGGGTTATCGGCATGAACTCGCTGTGAAGCATGTAAGGGAGTCTCCAGAAAGGGGGTCGGTGAGTTCCGTCTCGAAGGAGGCGGATCATCGCCGGCCTCAGAGAGTAGCTTGCCCCATAGAGACAGGCGGCGAGTTTGTGGGGGAGGGTTAATTGAAATAAAGGGTATAATTGGCTTCCAAATTGGGGAGAAAGACAGGGAAAAATCTGAAACAAAACTCATAAAAAAGATAAGCAGGTGCTCGAAGAGAAAATCTGAGCTTCTTCATGCCTGTCTGTGATATTATACAATATCATACGCTATAAATTTCGTTCATCGTCTCACGAAGATACCCATAGTGCCACAGAACAACTTGCAGCATGATAAGGAGTGTGTTGGATATCTCTCTCTCTCTCTCTCTCTCAAACTTTTTATTACAAATTGTATTGTCTTGATTGGATATTGTTGTTAGATATGAGAACATAGCTTATTTGAATTGTGATTGTGCATATTTTCTTATTTTATCTACCGATGCCCTGAGCATTTCTTTTCCCAAGGAGGCATCGTGATTTCTGTCTCAAAGAACTGATCTCAGAACAGCTTTGCATAGTGACTAAAAAGGTCAGCCAAATGCATATTTCAGTGCGTAAAAAAATACATGATTCGGCTTTTTATATTTAGGATAACATTTTTGATCGCATATAGAGATAAAACTAATGGGAATGATGCAGATTTTTCCTTAAACATTTTAATTATAAATGAGCTCCCTGCAGGAAGAAAATCTTGCTGCCACCAGCGTTTAGGGGCAGAATATTTCCGGGTCCTTCTGTCCCGGGGGAAAGGCTGGATCCAGTTCTACACAGACCTCACTGTCAGCACACAGGGGTCTGCGCCATTCACACTGAATTGCTTTTAAATAATTAAAGCAGTCCAATTTATTTTATGCTGAGACGACTGCCCTGCTAAACCTCAGAAATCAATACAAGCAAACGGTAAAATGGCAAATATGATATTCTCCACAGTAGATCAAGTTGTCTGAATACCTTCACTTTGTCAAAGACCCAGGTGTCCAGTTTAGAGGCATCTGTGGAGGCAAAGTCCTGGTCCTCTGTGGAGTATGTGTGAGTGTAAACGTGGTCCCCACTGGCACCTGCAGTAAACACAAACTTACATTAAGAAATGTACCATTTGGGGGCCTTCAATAGCGTAGCGGTCTAAAGCACCCGTATCTGGCTGGTCCTGTACGAGTGTGAGCTGCCTATCAGGGACACGGTTAAAAACATGTCTCTGCCAGACTGGCCCTGGCCATTAGCCCCCGATTGGGGGCGGGGTTTGGCTGTCCGCTCCTCAGGGAGGGGGAGGGTGAACGGCATGAACTCGCTGTGAAGCATGTAAGGGTGTCTCCAGAAAGGGGGTGGGTGAGTTCCGTCTCGAAGGAAGCGGATCGCCGCCCTCAGAGATTAGCTTGCCCCATAGAGACAGGCGGGTGAGTTTGTGGGGGGAGGGTTAATTGAAATAAAGGGTATAATTGGCTTCCAAATTGGGGAGAAAGACAGGGAAAAATCTGAAACAAAACTCATAAAAAAGATAAGCAGGTGCTCGAAGAGAAAATCTGAGCTTCTTCATGCCTGTCTGTGATATTATACAATATCATACGCTATAAATTTCGTTCATCGTCTCACGAAGATACCCATAGTGCCACAGAACAACTTGCAGCATGATAAGGAGTGTGTTGGATATCTCTCTCTCTCTCTCTCAAACTTTTTATTACAAATTGTATTGTCTTGATTGGATATTGTTGTTAGATATGAGAACATAGCTTATTTGAATTGTGATTGTGCATATTTTCTTATTTTATCTACCGATGCCCTGAGCATTTCTTTTCCCAAGGAGGCATCGTGATTTCTGTCTCAAAGAACTGATCTCAGAACAGCTTTGCATAGTGACTAAAAGGTCAGCCAAATGCATATTTCAGTGCGTAAAAAAATACATGATTCGGCTTTTTATATTTAGGAACATTTTTGATCGCATATAGAGACAAAACTAATGGGAATGATGCAGATTTTTCCTTAAACATTTTAATTATAAATGAGCTCCCTGCAGGAAGAAAATCTTGCTGCCACCAGCGTTTAGGGGCAGAATATTTCCGGGTCCTTCTGTCCCGGGGGGAAAGGCTGGATCCAGTTCTACACAGACTTCACTGTCAGCACACAGGGGTCTGCGCCATTCACACTGAATTGCTTTTAAATAATTAAAGCAGTCCAATTTATTTTATGCTGAGACGACTGCCCTGCTAAACCTCAGAAATCAATACAAGCAAACGGTAAAATGGCAAATATGATATTCTCCACAGTAGATCAAGTTGTCTGAATACCTTCACTTTGTCAAAGACCCAGGTGTCCAGTTTAGAGGCGTCTGTGGAGGCAAAGTCCTGGTCCTCTGTGGAGTATGTGTGAGTGTAAACGTGGTCCCCACTGGCACCTGCAGTGAACACAAACTTACATTAAGAAATGTACCATTTGGGGGGCCTTCAATAGCGTAGCGGTCTAACACACTCGTTTACGAGTGCGAGCTGTCTATCACGGTCACGTTTCTAAACCCGACTGTACCAGTCTGGCCCTGGTGGGGAGACCTGATCGGGGGCAGCATTTGGCTGTCCGCCCCAGGGGGAGGGGGGGAAGGTGAACCAGCACAGACTCGCTGAGAAACGCGTAAGGGTGTCTCCAGAACGTGGGTGGGGGTGAATTCCGTCTCGAAGGAAGCAGAGTTCGCTGCCCTCTGAGAATTAGCTTGCCTCGTAGAGACCGGGCGGGTGAGTTTGTGTGGGGAGGGCAAATCTAAATAAATAGAGGCCACTAAATTGGGAGAAAAACGAGTAAAAAATCAGAAAGAAATACAAAAAAATAAGGAATGTATAATTTACAAAGTTACAAGTAATAAGGCCCTCTTCCTTCTTCCCATCAGCCATGCTCACTACCTTTGGCAAACATGGGCAGGATGTCCGGACTGCCCCAACACCAGGTGTGTCTGCTCTCATTGAACACGGAGTCAAACTCGACCGGGTTCTCCTTCCAGCCTGCAAACAGGTGAGACAAAAACAGCACAAAACACAAACACAGGCTGACAAGGGTCACACGAGATTCACAATATCTGGCCTGTAAGCAGGTAACTACATTACAAAAGGAGCATTTGTTCTGGCGGATGGTCTATGTACAGTACATGATAAATACATTTGCGTTCTGCAGCAATAAAGAGCCATAATCCAGGGCCACATAGAACAGTAGGGACAGTATTAACGCAACTCATTTGCATTTTGGTGCAACAATGAATCAACACCAGATGATAAAATGAAATTTTTTAAAACTGTTCTTAAGAAAGAGGGCATCCTGCACAAATACATGATCCCTTCTGTAAAGGCACTAAAGCGAATGTATAATTCTAATTATTATTATTATAACAACATATTCAACAATGAATAGTGTCCCAAGCCCTAGCTATGCAGCATGGTGGCACAAAGTGTATTTTATAGGTACAATTAGGCTGTACAGTATATGAATCTGCAGAGAGGACATCCTATATTCAAGCAAACAGAGGAAACGTGTTAATACTTTATGGATTAAAATACTGCCATGTTGAATAGCTGAATATATCAAATTACATTACATTAGTGGTTCTGTTTGTCTCAGGAGGTAGAGCATGGTTCTGTGTGGCTCAGTAGGTAGAGTGTGGTTCTGTGTGGCTCAGTAGGTAGAGTGTGGTTCTGTGTGGCTCAGTGGGTAGAGCTTGGTTCTGTGTGGCTCAGTAGGTAGAGCGTGGTTCTGTGTGCCTCAGTAGGTAGAGTGTGGTTCTGTGTGGCTCAGTAGGTAGAAGGGTGGTTCTGTGTGGCTCAGTAGGTAGAGCGTGGTTCTATGTGGCTCAGTAGGTAGAATGTGGGTCTGTGTGGCTCAGTAGATAGAGCGTGGTTCTGTGTGGCTCAGTAGGTAGAGCACGGCACTGACAACGCTTAGGTTGTGGGTTTGATTCCCACTGGGACCACATAAACTGGAAAATGTATGCATTCACTACTGTAAGTCGCTTGGATAAAAGTGTCTGCCGAATGGCATATATATATATATATTATATATAAATTTAGCAGACGCTCTTCTCATCCGTATGCAGGTCTAAGAAAACAAATATCAGATGGCATGGTGGATCCTCTCTGTTTCAGCACCCGGTGACATTACATTACATTATTACATTACAGGCATTTAGCAGACGCTCTTATCCAGAGCGACTTACAGTTTACATTTCTTTACATACAATACATTTATACAGCTGGATATTAACTGAAGCAATTCAGGTTAAGTACCTTGCTCAAGGGTACAACAGCAGTGTCCCACCTGGGGATTGAACCTGCAACCTCAACGTTACAAGCCCAGTTCCCTAACCATTATACCACACTGCCGGCAACGGTGAGGAGGTTCACACTGACCTTTAGCGACAGCGCTGACATCCTCGTAGAACCCGGCAATCAGAGCGACGTGGCCGGGACGCGACTCGGTGGGGACGTGGGTGTGGGACACGCCCCAACTGCCCTTCTCCTCCATGATTCGCCTGTGAGTTAACGAGGAAGCACACCACTGCGTCAAGTATAACAACTCGTCAAGAAACATGACTGTCATATGCTTTAGTTAGTCTAGTTCAGTACCAACCGTCTGTGTGTGTGGTGGACACTAACAAAGTACATTTACTTTAATTCATTCATTCATTCATTCATTCATTCATTCATTATCTGGCTGGCAGTGTAGTGTAATGGTTAGGGAGCTGGGCTTGTATCTCAGAGGTTGCAGGTTCAATTCCCAGGTGGGGCACTGCTGTTGTACCCTTGAGCAAGGTACATAACCTGAATTGCTTCAGTAAAATATCCAGCTGTATAAATGGATTGTATGTAAAGAAATGTAAACTGTAAGTCGCTCTGGATAAGAGCATCTGCTAAATACCTAAAATATCAAATGTAAATGTCTATATCTAACCTGCTTATTACTGGTCAGGGTCACGGGGGGGCTGGAGCATATCACAGCATGCATTGGGCGAGAGGAAGGAATACATTGTGGACAGGTCGCCAATCCATTGCAGGACACATACACCATTCACTCACACACTTATAACTACGGACAATTTAGAATCTCCAATTAGCCTAACGTGCATGTCTTTGGACTGTGGGAGGAAACCGGAGTACCTGGAGGAAACCCACATGGATACGGGGAGAATATGCAAACTCCAGACAGAAACCCGGGACCTTCTTGCAGTGCGGGGACAGTGCTATCCACTGCACCACCGTGCCACCCCAAATGTACTTTTACTTATTTTTAGTTTCACTTCCCCTACATTTCAAAGGCAAATGGGGTTAAATGTAGGACTTTTACTTTTACTGGAGTAATATTCTATCAGGGTATCTGCACAAGTAAAGGGTTTGTATACTTCGTCCAACACTGCCCACTTTTAAAAGAACAAAGTCAGTGTTGTGTAGATTGAGGACTGCAGTCCACACACCTTTTGAGTATTCACTTAAATAAATGGCCCGCGAACACATAAGGTGAGTGAGGCCATGCCTATAAGCCATACGGTCAGTACCTTATGTAAGGGGCACTTATAGTTCCATTGGCAGCAGGCTTAAAGAGGGTGTCCGCTCTTAGGCCATCTGCCACAAACAGCACCAGGCGCCTGGCTGGGGGAGGGAGAGGGACGCGCTGGGGGCTCATTCCGTGCACCAGGGGAGAAGTGAAGTAGATATCAAATATGGAGATGAAGAAGACGACGTGGACGCCAAGGCCCACTATGAAAAACGTGATCATGTTCATGTCGACAGTAACAG
This sequence comes from Aldrovandia affinis, assembly GCA_029706075.1. Lineage (NCBI taxonomy): Eukaryota > Metazoa > Chordata > Actinopteri > Notacanthiformes > Halosauridae > Aldrovandia > Aldrovandia affinis. The sequence continues at coordinate 9,086,110 of JAINUG010000016.1, forward strand.
GTCTGCAAATGAAGACAAACACAAATCGATATGTTACCATTAACGTCATTTGTTTGGCAGGAGAATTTATTCTGTGCAGGACAGACAGCATTATTATCCATATTATTATATATATATATATATTATAACAGCATTATAAACTGTGACGAATGCGCAAGCAGGTAAGTGCAGTACAACGCAGAGCTGCACTGTAGACACAATTAAACACATTTGTAAAAAAAAAAAAAAAAAAAAAGAATAAACAAGGCTGAATAACTGCATCTACAACTAAATCAACCAATAAAACATGTCACGAATGTCACGAAAAACTAAATGTAGCAATAACAACTAACAACCCTCCCCCCCCATTCTAATCGAGCAAACTGACACTAGCAAGCGAAACGAATATAATGAATTAAAAAACATGCTAGTCAGTACTTAGCTAGCAAGCTAAAACATTTGGCATGAATCAACGATTCCGTAACGTTAATTAAAAAAATATAGCACGAAAGATATTATAGCTGGCTCAACACACTTTTAAAATAAAACGAGCAATTAATAGTCTGCTTTTTAGCTACCGTTAATTATTTACAAAGTCAGGAAAAAAGTGACACTATCTGTAAGCGAAGTTGCACACTAAATCTTTACAGTAGCGAAAACGTCCAGGGGCTAACTTTCATATACACAAATCAAAAAGCCTTACCTGGTGCCAATTCGTTGCTAGAAACAGTAAATTCGCGAGCATATTAGCCAGCTAGCTCTTTATTTTGAAAATGAATGAACTGTCATTGAGCATCCATTGCCTTTCACTGCAGAATCAATTAGTACCTGCACAGTTACACAACATGAACAAATACAGATTACGCTCGGAAACCATCAAGCAACGCAGTTTCATGAAGGAGAGACGTTTTAGGTGTTAGGTTAGATACTATAGCATCTGCTATCTAGTTAGTTAGTTAATGTGACATCAACTAAGCCACTTACACGTTTTGGCTTCAACTTCCTGCTTTAGCAATTTAGCCACCGTTGACCTGACGTGACGTAACGTAAACGCTACTATCACTGGGAGTTGTAGTTCTAATTTTTTTTTTTCCTACCCAAAATGAGTTGTTAGTTGTCGTAACAAATCATCAATTTTTCCGTTGGAATTAAATATATATTGAGACACTTAATGTACTTAATTCGCGGTCTTTGTCATGTCCAGCTAATGTGGGTGACTTGCACGATGTGACTGTGTATCTTTTGCAAACTAACAAGCCGACTACAACTCAATTTCCACTGGAATGCAGATAGTTAACTTCGCTAACGGTAACCAGTCGAACGACTTCATGGATGGATGTTTGCCGGTGTAAATGTTGACGATGGGGACAAATTCGCCGTTAATTTCCCCCGTGCAAGGCACACAGTCCCCCTCAGCTGTCAAACTTGTACTTCCCCGTGTCCACATCCCAGCCTCCGTGTGTCCAATCCCACCGCGCAAACGTGGGGTAAGGAGGCGGGTTTTGGGGAGTGACATTCAGGGTGAAGCCAAATCAAACTCTCGCGTTTTTCTGATCGATCGGGAGGCAGCAGCAGCAGGCAGGCCGGGCTGGGCTGGGGGCTGGCCCATCCATCCATCCAGGAAGACGGCGGTGGCGGAGATAATATAGCCGTCTAATATTAGGTTAGCCCTGTAAAAAAAAACCTGTATTGTGGGAAAAAAAAGATGGCGGCGACGGGGAGCGTCAACCCGTTCAATCTGAGCGATTCCGAGGAGGAGGATGAGGCGGAGGCTGAGCGGAGGCCGGACGACGGAGCACCGGTCCGGGGCAGCGGTCCACTTTCCCCGCAAGCGGATTCGGAGCCCTCGGCGGCGCTGCTGCTGCTGTCGTCCAGCAACAGGACGAGTCCCAGCGGCGCGGAGGGCATCTCCGTCTCGGCTGCAGCAGCAGCAGGAACCGCAGCAGCAGCAGCTCCGGGAGCCAGCGCAGAGACCCGGGTGTCTGTGGACTCGATCGCGGCTCAGCTGCTCCGGGACCAGTACGTCCTCACGGCCCTTGAGCTGCACACGGAGCTGCTGGAGGCCGGGCGGGAGCTGCCTCGGCTGCGGGATTACTTCTCCAATCCGGGCAACTTCGAGAGGCAGAGCGGAACTCCGCCCGCCTGCAAGGACCAGGGACTCGGTCCTGGAGGACCGCTTAGTAAGTGTCCTGGCTGCCCGACCTGCCCTAGCTGGCTCCCCGCACAAAAACGCACCAAACCGTGCATCTAGCAGCGATGTTATCTATCCAGTATAAATACTAGATCACTCCGTATTGACAACGCATGGACCAGTTTGGTACATAATCTTGCCACCTATCCGTTTCGTGATACGATTTAGCTACTCGTGTTTTGTGAAACTTGATTTCGCTAGTTAGTGTGGTGTATATTGATTATGTAATGAAAATGGTGTCTGCTACTTGCAAGCTACAGTAAATTAGCCTTTAATAAGACAGGAGCTGTAGGAGTGAGCTGCGGGGACGAGGTTGGATTTACCGCTGAGAAAGGCAAGGACATGTACGGAAGTTTCTCTGGGTTGACTAGGAAGCTAGCTCGCTGTCTCTGGCTGTTTTCCCCCATGGATACCATCGAACAGGGCTAGCAGCCTTGTGATCAAAACGTGGTGACCGCAAGTAACTTCAATTCTCAGTGATTATTCACTCACTTAACAGTTTTAATAACTGTTCGTACGAAATTAATATGAAAAGTGTCCCTTCTATATGAAAAACGGCTGAGAGTAGTTTAGTGTCAGAATATGCGGTAGACTGGCCAATTATGGTATGGAAATGTGCCGAGTTCTGTTGGCACTATTCACCTTTGCGGCTAGGTGTCAATGTTATAATTGTGTGTTAATTGCAGACTTAATTTCTCCAAATGCACACACATAAATTATGGGCAGACAAGTTGTAACTGTAATGTACATCATCACATTATTTGTAACCTTTTGAAGCTATTAGGCATATAGTTTTGCAAGTGAATAAAAAACAAAAAGTTGAAACAGTACACTGATGTCTAGACATGGGAGTTATTTTCAAAGTTAGTGATTTTTAAACCAAAATTCAGAATTAATTGCAGTATCTCAGCTGATAAGTTCAGCTCTGAATTTTATCTGCCATTAGGCTAAAAACCATGGTAGGCCACCAGCAGCACAAGGGCCATATTTGGGCCACACTGAGTCCAAATTACTATAGATGTGTGCATTTGGGTCACATAACTGGAACTGATGCCAGGGAGGTTATGCCAGTTCACTTCCTGGGGCACTGCCCAAGTGCTCTTGAGCAAGGCACTGAACCCCTAAACTGCTCCAGGGGCGCTGTACTATGGCTGACCCTGCGCTCAGACCTCTCTGATGGCGTGTGTGCATCTAGGAGAGGTGTGTGGAAAGATACATTCCAATTACCCTGTGTACAAACTGTGTGTAACATGGCAAATAAACATCCATATAATCCTTAATATAAAAGAATAATATAATAACCATGCCCTGTCACCTTCTGCTGGGACAAATAGAAAGGTGTCTTGGCGGGCTGGCAGTGTAGTGTAATGGTTAGGCAGCTGGGCTTGTAACTCAGAGGTCGCAGGTTCAATTCCCAGGTGCGGCACTGCTGTTGTACCATTGAGCAAGGTACTTAACCTGAATTGCTTCAGTAAACATATCCAGCTGTATAAATGGATTGTAAAGAAATGTAAACTGTGTAAGTCGCTCTGGATAAGAGCGTCTGCTAAATGCCTAAAATGTAAATGTAAATGTAAAGCTGTCTGTGCCTGAGTTCTTGTGCATGCTTACTATGTTCTCCCTCAGTGTTCCTAACATTGCATTTCTCCGGTGGAATACCTCAGTGTCCCAGTTTATCCTCTGTTAGCCTTTTTAAGCTGTACTGTAGGCTACACGCTGTGACATTATGTATAAGAGCAAGATGCTGCCTCAGCAGACTTTGGAATGAACCTTAACGAAGCTAATGCCTCCATCAGTAAACGTGACAGAAACAGAGATTTAACATTGGCTTATGTCTGTACATAATTTCAGGCAAGGAGTCTTATTTAAAATGGTTTTGTTGAGATTATGATTATGTTCTCCCAAAATAACACAGTAGACCTTTATTTGCAGTTAATTTCTTTGCCAATTTCTTTGCAGCCCACAGAGGATAGAGCGTTGTTACTGTGCAACGGTTTCAGCTGACTGTGGGTGGTTACTAGACAATTGGCTGACATATAAAAATCACATGATATTCATCTATCTTGCACTGTAGTTTATCATTCCCATACTTAACCCTTCAGTGTGATCTTCATATTCTGTATACTCCACGTGTCCACAGGGTCCAAAATGACCCACACTCTCCGCACCCCTATGATAAAGACTCTTAATTGAATTTAAAACCCCAAATCTATTGTACATGAAGAAACAACCTGTCACTCATCAACAACTTGGTGAATAACTGTGTTTTTCCTACTTCACAGTGCAGAGAGACTGTATTTATTCAGTGTACACCATTCGTTTTTACTACAAAACACACATCATAATTGATTTTTTTTGCTGTAGTATATGTGACAATCTTTGTACCCTGATGGTTATACAGCTTCTATAAAAATATAAAACTCTTCACTTTTTATAATGGTAGGGTCAATCCAGGAGAAGTAATCGGATTTCATGGTGAAAATAATTCATTTAGGAGGCTTTCACTGCTGCTAAACTCAGAAAAGGGTCTTTTTTGACCCGAGGACGACACAAGGGGTTTAATAGTTGAAAATAAGGCCGAACATAGAATTGGTCATTTGAGAGTTAATGGAAGATCGTACTTGTATCGTTATACATTGTTGCATGTATAAGATAAGCACTCGGCATGATTTAATCCCTGTTTTTTTGTCATAATAATGTTTGGGTTGGTTGGTAAATCACCTTGCTCCCCCCTATGCAATCTACTGTAATAGTTGGAGTGGTTCAGTGAGTGCTTTGAGCATTACGCCGAGCTCGAACCTTCATTCATCCCCTGTTTCACATACTAGAGGTCTGGCACATCCAAGTAAAGCTTCATCATTTCTCATTCAATAGATGAACCTCACAATAAAAACTCGATTGAAAAACGTAGTTCTAAGACAAAAGCAAAAGCACGTCCATCTTGGGACAGGTGGCGATTCTAAGCTCTAAGACTCTAAGGAGTCTTTCCTTTATTTGATCAGAGAAGACATTGATTCCCCCCCATTTACATTTTACATTTACATTTTAAGCATTTAGCAGACGCTCTTATCCAGAGCTACTTACAAGATGTGCATTAATGCATTGTAAGATCAATCATAGTTTGCGCAAGAGATCAGATGCACTAATCTTTAAAAAGGCATTCTGTTAGCCGTTTGACATTCTATTGTGAGAGTTTGTCTTTAGGCCCACCTGCCAATCCAGTGAATGGTACCTTCCAAGGCCGAACGGATGCCTAGAGGTTCTCCGTGATTGAAATAGCCATACGGCTTGGAAAGGTATTGACTGCTAAGCAAATGGACGAGCAAAAACAAATCGCCAGAACAAGGAAGACCACAGCTAGCTCGTTTAGACAAATAAGGTATGAGAATTGAGAAGGTGGACTTGTCAGCTAAAACTGGAAGCATAGGCTGAGGTCTAGACCTACATCCTGAGGAACAAGTGAAATGGCCTGTGGTTTTTCTGAGGTTGGAGCTCATTGTGATCTGTACGGGCCTGAGTGTCTGTGCTCATGGTTTCAGGTGTCTAAACTAAATCAGAATCTTCTCATTGAGTCTCCCGGGTGCTCTAGTGGTTACAACGTTTGACGCTGGCCACTGCGACCGGGGTTAGATTCCACCGGCTGCGCCAATATCGGCTCTGCCGGGAGTACCACTAGGTGGCGGCAATTGGCTGTCCGAGATCGCTGGATATAGGAGTGGCTCTGGAGTACTGTAGTTACAGTCGATGGCATGGCGAGTACCGGCTCGGAGGAGGCGGTACATCGCCTTTGTCACTACCGGTCTCAGGACTACGGCAGCAAACTCACAATACGAGGGGGGGGGGATTGACATGAAAAAGAGAGGGAGTAATTGGCTACTAAATTGGGAGAAAATCTGAAACAAAATCTTTAAGAATCTTGTCATTGACCCGCTCGCCCCAGGAGAGTTCAGTGGATACTACAGACGGCTTCTTTGGCAGTGACAGACCCGTTATTGAGCCGCCCATCCTCCTGTATGGCTGCGAAAGCTGGACCCTGACGCCCACCCTGCAGAAGTCCCTGGATGGGTGCTACACCAGAATGCTACGAGCAGTTCTGAACGTAGACCAGAACATCCACATTACCAACAAGGACCTGTACGGGCGGCTGCCGAGGCTCAGCAAGAAAGTAGCATCCAGGAGGATGAAGCTGGCTGCCACAGACATCGGGAGCTCCCAGTCAGTAGGCTGGTCCTGTGGGAGCCAACACACGGGCATCGACGTCCCGTGCTAACGACGTGGGCGTGCTGAAGACAGATGTGGGAGCTGAAAGCTCTTCGGAGCTGGCCGGGTGTATGGAGAACCGAGAAGATTGGAGACTCCGATGGAAGCTCGTCTGAGGACGACCTAGAGAGAGAGAGACATCAGCGTGGGAGCTGGGAGACTGAATGGAATTAAACATTGGATTTATATTGTATTTTTTTCCAAGGAACCCAAAGCGCTTTACAATAATAGGGGACAACTCACCTCAACCACCACCAATGTGCAGCACCCACCTGGGTGAATGCGACGGCAGCCATAGTGCGCCAGTACAAACTCACTACACATCAGATACACAGTGGAGAGGGAGTGACTGCCGTTTTGGTCATTTGAACACTGCAGCTTTTTCAGACTGCAGTAGCGATGAGAGGTTCTTAAAGCATTTTTGGAATATTGGGTCTTATCACTCACAGCCTCTTCATGCTTGTATGTAAAGAATGTGGGCCTAGACCTACTTTATAAACAGTGGAACACTGTGGGACATTCATCGCCTTCACTTTGAGGGCTAGATTCTTATCCTCCTTCGGCCTTTCTGTGTGACCCTGCACAAGGAACAGCTATGTGGGGTATAGCGTTCTTCACTTTAGTTTTTTCTGCCTTTGGAAGAGCAGACATTCTTGCACTGTGCGGCAGGTACGCATGCTTGCTGATGGGAGACTGGGGGCAGTTTGAGTTGGCTGGCCAGCGACTTTATTGGTACATGTATGGATACCGCAGGGCTTCTAGCCCTTTTCTATCCATTATCTATTTTCCTTTCTTCTATTATTTCTATTATAAGATGTCAGCTTCCAGTGCAGCGACTCACTCTAGAATAAAATGCTAAATGCCTAAAATGTCAAATGTAAAATATATGAAATATGAGTATAAAATGTTTAAGTAATGTATATAAAAGCGGTATGTAAAAAACAAGCACGTTTAGTATTTAAGAAGCACAGAGAGGGGAGTGCTAGTTACAAATCTGGGGGGGATTTGGTTTTTCCTCTTCTGTTACTTTTTAAGGGTTTTCAGCTGACCTGATGATAAATTTGCACCCCTGAACCACTATTCGCTGCTCCACTCTTCTGAGTCCAGATAGCTCATGAACGTATCGGGTATTAGAGTAGGTGGGAAGCCTATATGGTTTTTGCACATTGCACCAATGCGGGTATGGCATATTCGAACAGAGGTCTGATGTAGCTTTGATATACTCTGATTTCTGTTCCAGGGGTGGCTCCAAGTTGGCAAGGTGGCTTGAGTTGGCTAGGTTACAAGAGTGGCATTTAATGAATGAATCAAGATGCATTATGGGGCTTTGGTTGCACCCTGAATTGACCTAGTATATCCTCAGTACATCCCCTCCCATTTCTGTCTGTACTCTGATTTGTGGATATGAAGAAAAGCCTGGATCCTCGGTGGAACACAAACACTTTTATCCAGAAAAGGAACGGGTAGCAGTTTCTTTCCCTCCAAATGAATTATTCAGCTCTTTTCTTTTCCATTTCAGCACTTCTGATGCAACAACAGTCATATAATCCAACCGCGCTCCAAAGAAAACTCCTAAAAAAGCCAAAAACTGTGTAGGGCAGATCAATGAAGGGACACTTTGTAATAAACGTCTCCAAAACTCGCAAAGCCAGAGGAGGGTGGGAGGGGGTGACACACGGGTCACGCTTGAGAAGCGCTGTGGTTCGGTCCCTCCGGCCTGTGGAGTGGAACACAAAACCCCACACACTAGAGTCAAAGAGATGTAGATGCAAAAAGGCTAGGCCAGTGCGCTTTAGTATTCCTTAGACCTTACGCTCCTTTACGCTCCTTTATGCTCCTTTTGTGTGGCTCAGTAGGTAGAGTGTGGTTCTGCGTGGCTCAGTAGGTAGAGCATGGTTCTGTGTGGCTCAGTAGGTAGAGCATGGTTCTGTGTGGCTCAGTAGGTAGAGTGTGGTTCTGTGTGGCTCAGTAGGTAGAGCATGGTTCTGTGTGGCTCAGTAGGTAGAGCATGGTTCTGTGTGGCTCAGTAGGTAGAGTGTGGTTCTGCGTGGCTCAGTAGGTAGAGCATGGTTCTGTGTGGCTCAGTAGGTAGAGCGTGATTCTGTGTGGCTCAGTAGGTAGAGCGGGGTTCTGTGTGGCTCAGTAGGTAGAGCGTGGTTCTGTGTGGCTCAGTAGGTAGAGCATGGTTCTGTGTGGCTCAGTAGGTAGAGCGGGGTTCTGTGTGGCTCAGTAGGTAGAGCGTGGTTCTGTGTGGCTCAGTAGGTAGAGTGTGGTTCTGCGTGGCTCAGTAGGTAGAGCATGGTTCTGTGTGGCTCAGTAGGTAGAGCATGGTTCTGTGTGGCTCAGTAGGTAGAGCATGGTTCTGTGTGGCTCAGTAGGTAGAGCATGGTTCTGTGTGTCTCAGTAGGTAGAGCGTGATTCTGTGTGGCTCAGTAGGTAGAGCGTGTTCTGTGTGTCTCAGTAGGTAGAGCATGGTTCTGTGTGGCTCAGTAGGTAGAGCATGGTTCTGTGTGGCTCAGTAGGTAGAGCACGGCGCTGACAACGCTTAAGTTGTGGGTTCAATTCCCACTGGTACCACATATACTGAAAAATTTACGCATTCACTACTGTAAGTCACTTTGGATAAACTCATCTGCTAAATGCATGCGTGTGTAAGGCCTGAATTGGAGCCAGGCTCTTGGCAGAGAGGACTCTGACTCTGTGCAGTTGTTTGGCAGATGTGGGGTTCTGTGTGGGACAGTAACTCTGTACTCAGGTAATCGTCTTTGTCTCTGTTGGGTGTTGTGGAGGACACCTGAGCTCCAGGTGGTGGCACTGCTTTATATCAGCGTGTGTGTGTGTGTGTGCGTGCGTGTGCGTGAGACGAGGCATTGTGCCTCCTCGACCAGCCTTTGGTAAATAAATGCCACCATCCCCCCTCCGTGTGGAAACGCTGGTTTCTTGGTAAACAAGAGCAGCCACTGTGAAGATGGCAGACGTTCCCCAGTTAGCATGTGCCCATTAATGCCGCGTTATAAACCATCTTCTGTGTAGCCGGAGCTCTTTTGAACAGTCCAGCTCTGTACAGCTGTCTGATGTCAAGGAGGTCCATTTTATTTTTATTTTTATCATTTATAATTTGTCCCTGTTTTTCTCCCAATTTGGTTGCCAATTACACCCTCAATCTCAATTCACCCTCCTCCAAGAGTCCGCCGCCCATCCTCCGGGTAACGAGACGGAACCCAACCGCAGACACCCTTACTGCTCCTCGAGAAACCAGCCCTCCCTCCCCTCTCCCCCTGGGGCAGACAGCCAAACGCCGCCCCCAATTGGGGCTGAAGACCAGGGCCGGTCTGGTAGAGACAGGTTTAGAACAGCATCTCTGACAGGCTGTATCGGACCAGCCAAGATATGGTGCGTTAGATCGCTGCGCTATCCACCAGCCACAAGGAGGTCCATTTTAGACGGTTTTGCTTCTGTGTTGTGCTGGTCTCTTACAGTATGTTAAAGTAGCAGTTGTCATTTTTGTCTTTGAACCTATTTGCAAAACTTTGTGTGGGTGAAGTGTTGTACATATTGTCCTGTTACTTTTCGTAGTTCATCGAGTGCCAGTAACAGTGAAATGTACAGTGTAGCAATGACAGCAGGTACTCTAAAGCATATTGAAAGGAAAGAAAGCAAGGTTTTGAAATGTCAAAATACTTCCTTGCTCTCAGAAAGTTGTGTATGAACTGAGTGCAAGGCCTGGCATGGTGTTTTTAATGATCAATAATGCCCCAGGTGACTCTTAGAATGATTTCTGCAGCACATTCCTTGTTTTTCACAATGTTTCCTGGGTCCACAGTGGCCCATGGCACACTGACTGGCTTCTGGACGTGTAGAGTTGGCTCTGGTTCATTGTCTGAACTGGCGATTTGCGAGCGGACTCCTGTGGCCTCGCTGAAAGTAATAGACTTCACTTGTGGCTCGTGGTCACGGACACTCCAGGTCCAGACTCACTCTGATTGCACTGCTCTTTGAGTGGAAACAATGTGAACATGATATGTTTTTGTTTTATTCTTCTTGCACAACATTTAGCCTGCTGCTCTGTGAATCACCGCCAGCACCCTCCAGCTTGTGATGTTGTAAGTATCGGGAGGAAGAGTAACTTGCTTAAATGTGTTTCGCAAACTCAAGGGCAACAGCAGTCCAGCATTAGATTGAATGTTGGCCTCAGCGTTGGGCTCTCCTCGCTGGTAAAGATTAACCTCCACCACCCCCTCCCTCCAGATTCCTGGGATTCTGGTGTCCGCGCTCCAAACATCTGAAACATTCATTGGGCCTCACGCAGGCCGTTGATGGTGCTGCTCGTGATGTGATGACCTCACACTGGGGTGCTGTGCGATGATGAGTCTCAAAAACAAGCGATCCTGTGCAGTGGTAGAAAAAGGACCGGAATGTTGTTCTGCGTGAGCTGTTTGTAGATGTAAACAGTTTTTTGTTTTTTTATATATATGTCAGAGGTTGCGTCTTAATGAGAATAATTGGCTCCTTTTTTTTTTTTTTTCTCCCAATTTAGTAGCCAATTCAATTCTCTATTTCGATTCAACCTCCCCTCACGAGCCCGCCGCCTGTACTCCAGGTCAAGCTAATACTTTGCCCACTAATACTTCATGTACTTTGGTCAAGCTAATAGGAACGCCCTACTGCTCCTCGGCGAGCTCGTGCCGGCTTTCCCTCCCCCCCACTCCCTGGGGTGGACAGCCAAAAGCCGCCCCCGATCGGGGCTCCCCACCAGGGCCGGTCTGGTAGAGACGGGTTTCGAACCGTGACCGTGATAGGCAGCTCAGGAATGTATCTAGTTTTGTGTTCATTGTTCTCTGAAGCAAAGCACCTAATGTAACAAATTGAGCATTGGACCTTTTACAAAAACCGTTAAAAAAAAATGAATCATCGTTGTCAAGGCAAAATTAGGACATTGGTGGGTAATGGCGATATTGTCCTCAATTTTACAGTTTTGTCATGATATTCCTGTCTCACAGTTTGCATATTTCATCACTGAGTGGCATTGTTTTTGTATGTAATTTGTATGCCTCCTTGATGCCTAGCTCTATATTAGGCCACACTTCTCAGTTTTGTGACATTAATTTGTGTGAAATAATGTAGACACTGTAGAGCTTTAAAATGAAGCTGCAGTTCCGTAAAGGTTGTGTTTTTAGCAGCGCACACAATGTTAGCCAGGCGTAGCACCCCTCCATTAACGAGGAAGGCCCCCCCACCACATTCACCCCCTCCGTTAGACACACAGCCGCAGGAGGAGAGGCGATGGGTGACGGGTTTCCACTCCGAGAACGACGGAGGAGGAGGTGCCCTTGGTTTGGCCTGGCAGGGAACCACCACAGGAGCACGGCCTTCTCCTTCTCCTGTACCCCTCCGACCCTCTATCTTTCCCTCTCTCTTCCATCTCTCTCTCTGTCTCTCTCTCTCTCTCTCTCTCCTCCCTCCCTCCCTCCCTCTCCCTCTTTTGTCTCTGTCTCTTTCTCTCTCTCTCTCTCTCTCTCTCCCCCCTTTCTTTCTCTCTTCCCCGGCAGACTGACAGACTGTTGATTCTCAGTGAAAGGCTCAGCCTAAGATCCTGGGTGTGAGGAAGATTAAATAGCTACGGGACACAGTTTAAATCAAACCTTATTCCTGAACACACCTGATTTAAACACAGCAGGAATCTGTCTTGCAACTTAGGCTGGAGAATGCTAATGTTATTTTTGTCTGTTGGATAGCCATTCATGCAAAGTATATGCAATTATAATCAATTTTAAGAAATATACTTCTTAATTGTATCACAGAATTGGATACATTTGAGCAGTAATGTCTAAAACTATGGGCAAGGCCTACACAAGCATTGGCTGTCCCTAAAAAAAAAAAAAAGTTTTAATAACCTATCTAAAGCATGAAAGGGGGTTAAACTTAGGTGAAAATCGGTAATCTGATGTTCACCATCGCTTCCCGTAACCAGTTCGACAAGCCGTTCGGATGTTCCATTCTCACATTGTTCCCTCCCTGTGAATGAGCTCCCAGAACTGTTGCACACTACACCAGCGCATGCCCCTCATTATGACTGAGAGGCGGGGCTCTCTCACGCCACGCCCCCTGCGATAGGGAGAGGCGCGGTTGTCATGGAAACTTTTACATTTAGCTTCACAACCGCATTCTTTGTGTAAATCCGGGACGGCAGTCTGAGCTAACTGTGTGTGTGTGTGTGTGTGTGTGTGTGTGTGTGTGTGTGTGTGTGTGTGTGTGTGTGAGAGAGTGTGTGTGTGTGTGTGTGTGTGTGTGTGTGTGTGTGTGTGTGTGTGAGAGTGTAGAGAGAGAGAGTGTGTGTGTGTGAGTGTGTGAGTGTGTGTGAGTGTGAGTGTGTGTGTGTGTGTGTGGGAGTGTGTGTGGGAGTGTGTGAGGGGGAGTGTGTGTGTGTGTGTGTGTGTGTGTGAATGTGTGTGTGTGTGTGTGTGTGTGTGTGTGTGCATGAGTATGAAAGAGAGAGCACGTAAACAAAGTCTGGGTAAATTATAGGACATTGAGTCTGTATTACTTCTTTAAAAAAACCTTTTCATGTTTTTTTTAAGGCCTGAGAAAAATAAGGGAAATTGCTACTTGGGCACGATAGACCATACCACAGATTAAACAAATACTACATTACAATCGCACGAACCCACGTAATCCATGACAGTGGTTAAAAACAGGTCTGGACATGTTTATTTAGTGGCAGATAGTGTATACATTGCGTGTGCACTGTGCTGTGTGCGCACACTGGCTCATGGTTTCTGTTGCTTGACAGCTGTGTGAAAGTGCTTTTTAAGAAGGCCTCTCCCCATGGTGGTTCTGCTGGGCCTGCTGGTGAGAATAGGCGTGTGTCTGTGCTCCCTCCCAAAGGGTAGATTGGGAACTCATCGACCCTCCTCAAGACAGATTTTTTCCTTGTTTTTCTCCCAATTTGGTAGCCAATTATGCCCTCTATTTCTTTTTGATTTACCCTCCCCCACGAACTCGCCGCCCGCCTCCACAGGACGAGCTGCTATCTCGAGGCAACCTTCACCTCCTCCGAGACAGAACTCGCCCAGCCCTGTTTACCAGGTCGCCCTACCACTCCTCGGCGAGCTCGTGCCAGCTTTCCCTACCCCCTCCCCTGAGGCAGACAGCCAAACGCCATCCCCGATCGGAGCTTCCCACCAGGGCCGGTCTGGCACAGCCGGGTTTCGAACCACGACTGTGATAGGCAGCTCACACTTGTAAAGGACCAGCCAATACAGATGCGTTAGACACCTAAGAATTAATTAATCATTTTTTATCAGTATTTTTACTGGTTGCAGGTTATTTCAGACTGGGGCTTGGTTTGACTTTCCTCCAAAGTTTACTGTGACTTCTGTTTCCTGCTGACGTGTGCGTTTTCTAGGCTCTGGCCCAAATTCTTGTAATTTACGAGCAGAAATAAAAGTGGGAAGAGTCCAGTAGGGTGATTACCTCTTGGTGCTCTCTCTCCTCCTGACGTATCTCTAATGAAACTTGTAGCAGATGCATTTAGGCACGGTTCTCAGAATCAGTGTACCCTGTAAACAGAAGCTGTAAAATAGGCATTAAACCGCTAATGCATAATCCTAACGGCATGCGCCCACAATGGGAATGGAATATTCATTAAATAATTCTTCCACAAAACTGTTTCATTAGAAAATATCATCAATTACAGTTGGCAGATCAACAGTGTGCCAAGAGAGCACCAAGACGTACAGCCACTGCTGCTAGTCATTTCTCATCGGAGGAGTAACAAGTCTTAAACAGACCAAGAGGCGGGCTGGTGGACAGCGTAGCGGTCTAACGCACCCTTATTTGGCTGGTCCTGTACAAGTGTGAGCTGCCTATCAGGGATGCGGTTTGAAACCTGTCTGTGCCAGAACAACCCTGGCCGGGAGCCCCGATCGGCGGTGGCATTTCGCTGTCCTGTCTAGGGGGAGGGGAGAGGGTGAGCTGGCACAAACTTGTCGAGGAGCGGAAGGGCGTTCCTGTAAAAATAGTAGGTGGTCAGGTTCCGTCTCGGAGGAGGCGGATCTGCCAGCCAGCCTCAAACCAGAGAAATGGGTGGCAGACTCGTGGGGGAGGGTGAAGTGAAATAAATAGAGGCTATAACTGGCAACCAAATTGGGAGAAAAACTGGAAAAATTGGAAACAACATTTAAAAAATTTAAAAAAATAAATAAACATACCAAGAGGCAAAGCACAACATCAAAGCTAGAAAACTGATGGGGTCTCTGTGTTTGTTGTCTGATCTGATGGGGTCTGTTTGTTGTCAGATCGAGCCGGCAGCATCAGCACGCTGGACTCCCTGGACTTCGCACGCTACTCAGACGATGGGAACAGGGAATCGGACGAGCGAGTGGCAGGTAAGGAGCGCTGTCTGTCTGTTTGTCTGTCCGGGAGCGGTAAGTATAGAGGGCAGTGCCGTGGCCTGAGGGTGGGCCCTGCTGGCACTGAGTTTGTGACAACGATAAACAGGGCCGGCGTTTTGCTGTGGGTTCATTTGATACCAACGTTGTGGAATACAGCACAGTCACATGATAACGGTAATCACTCGAGCTTTGCGCTGTTTCATTAAGTACTACCCGGCTCTAGGGAGTTTTATTTCTGTAAGATTTAATATGAATACACTGGATTCAGGTTTTTATGAGTTTTGATAATATCACCTAGAGCACTGAAAATATATTGTGTAGTATAATTGAACTTGACAGGCATACATTTGTATGTTTATTTTTTGTTTCAGATTTTTCCCCCTTTTTTCTCCCCCAATTTTGAAGCCAATTATATTTATTTAGATTAACCCTCCCCCCACGAACTCGCCGCCCGTCTCTACGGGACAAGCTACTCTCTGAGGCAGGCGATGATCCGCCTCCTTCGAGGCGTGTGCTTCACAGCGAGTTCATGCCGACCACCCTCCCCCCTCCCTCAGGAGCGGACAGTCAAATGCCGCTCCCGATCGGGGCTAACGGCCAGTCTGGCAGAGACAGGTTTCGAACCACATCCCTGATAGGCAGCTCACACTCATACAGGATCAGCCAAATATGGTGCGTTAGACCGCTATGCTATCCGCCAGCCCACAGTAGTATGTTTCTATAGGAGCTCAAAGACAGTTGCTGCAAAGCACAGAATCCTCCAAGTTTGCTCACACTTCCGCCTCAGCCATGCGAGTGCCCGTGTCCAGACGCTACGCACCTTAAAATACTGTGCTTGTGAGGCGTTATTTCTACAGCGTCAAACCGTGAACCGTCACCATCTGCTTCTCAAGCCCAGCTCCCTCGCACTCTCCCCGACGTGAGCAGAGAGCGTCAGCTGACCAGGGTCATTCCTGAATGTCGGTCTGTCCTGTCTGAGAATCTCGTGTGACTGTAGGTCACATGGCTGTCCTCGTAAATATGCCAGGGTTTTCATCTTCTCTCTCTCAGGCAGCTCTCTCCCCCTCTCTCTCTCCCCCCTCTCTCTCTCCCCCCTCTCTCTCTCTCTCTCTCTCTCTCTCTCTCTCCCCCTCTCTCTCTCTCTCTCTCTCTCTCTCTCTCTCTCTCTCTCTCTCTCTCTCTCTCTCCTCTCTCTCCTCTCTCCCTCTTCCTCTCCCTCTCCCTCTCTCCCTCTCGCGCGCGCATCACGCCGCATCGTAATTTATTTCCAAGGGCGTCCGAGAGAGAGAGTGTGCGTCCAGCCTTTGCGGCGTTGCCCTGGGGCGTCTCCGTTGAGCGGTGTCACAGGCCCGGCCCCCGTCCTGCTCCTGTAGCACGCCCGTTTGCATCTGGGAGACGTCCCGGCACGTCAGCGCTTTAATGAAGTGGGGCCGCAGTGGCTCAGTGGTTAGAGACACGGGAGCGTTGCTGGTTCGAATCCCAGGAAGACCAACGAAAAGATAATGAACTGGAAACCGGAGGGAGGCTAGTTAAGACCTCGTTAAGAATATAAGCGCTGTTTCCGTGTATAACTGGAGGTTTTAAGGCTCATTTAATTCTGGCCATATTCTCAAACGGGTTTGACGACATAGTGACCAGTCCAGTCAGCAGTGACTCAGCTGCATGATGTCTGCTCTATTGTTTTCCGAGTTGTTTTGAAGTGTGGTTAACTGTGGTAACTGTCTTCGGTTATATTACACGGTTTTGTGTCAACTTCCCTCGATGCACTGTAAAGGAATTGTACCTTAACTGGCCTAAATGTGCTACTGTTTGATGTGATCATTTAGTGAAATTACATACATTTAAAAAATATAAAGTTGTGAGAGAAATAGATGTTTCATTTTAAATCAGTTGTTAGGTAGATGAGTTGTGCATTTTTAGACAGAGGGAGAGCTTTAGGACCCATGCAGCAGAGAAACCTCAGGCCTCGTCGTGGGTTCGAGCTGAAAGCAGTATGGTGCCTCCATTCTGGCCAGGAACAGATAAATGCTTTTGCTCCACACACTATTTCCTGCCCTGGCTGTCTGACTCTGGGTTTTCCGGCTTTCTGATGTTTCTGTTATAACACACAAGTATTTCTCTTTCCAATACTGGACCACACGCCATGCAAGCTAGCAACCCCTCCGCTAACTGCCACCTCTTTTTATTCTGTTTTGTTTGGTTTTGTTTGTTCTGAAGTCGTGCCATCTGTTGCGTTTGCATTCTGCGCATTGTTGATCCGCTCAGAAATCCGGTTTGTGTAGCGACCTGCCCTTGAGGTCAGCCCTCCTGGACCCCATTTCCCATTTCCTTTTTCAAGTCACTTCACTGCTGGCCCGAGAGTGAGAGAGAGAGAAAAAGAGTGAGAGAGAGACAGAGAGAGAAAGAGGGAAGGAGTGAGTGAGTGAGGGAGAGAGAGTGAGATGCTTCTTCTTTTTTTTTGATCTATTAATTTCTTGCTGTGTTTAATTGTATGAATGCTTTGACAATATTTACTTGTAATTCATGCCAATAAAGCTAATTGAAATCGAATAGTGAGATAGAGAGCAAGAGAGAGGGGGGAGAGAGAGATAGATAGTGAGATAGTGAGATAGAGAGTGAGAGATAGAGATTGAGAGAGAGAGAGAAAGAGTGGTGAGTGAGTGAGTGAGTGAGTGAGTGGGAGATTGTCTCTCCACTGTGGGACAATACGATGCCTCTGGAGTAGAACAATGCTTAAGAAGGAAATGGGACATGGGGGAGGCCCCTTCAGTGTTGCCGTGAGACGATGAGGGAGTTCCCTTCTCTTCGAGGCAGAGGGGATTCTGATTGGTCGTGGATCACCGGTGCCCAGCCATGCAAAGTGTCCTCTGCTCTCCATGCTTCTCTCAAAATACGTTGGTTTTTTGTTTGTTGTTTTCTTTCTTAAACGTTGCTGTCGAACCCTGACGGGGGATTGCTGCTGCTCTCTCAGCCGTTCTACTTTCATGTTTAATCCCTGTTTCTGCTCAGCTTTGCCGTGTGACCACACTGTGTGCCCTGAATCAGCGCAAAGCCCATTTCTCCTCGTTCTCAAAGTGCTTTACTGAAAACCTTTCACCGTGCTTCCTGACAGGAAGGCCAGCACAGGGCCTCAGGGGTGACAGTGTAGTGAGAATATGAAGCTGTTTCTGTCCGATGCCACACTCAGAAAGATGAAGATGTTTAAATATGTACAGGAGCAAGTATGAGTTGAGTTGCATGTAAATTTACAGAAACCACTCATCTTTTTTTTTTAATTATTTATTTATAAGAGATAGAGATAGATAGAGCGAGAGAGCAAAATACTGCAGCATAGAAAGCATCACACTAAAAACATGACAGGTTCAAACTACTGCTAATTCTGATACCTCAGGTGCTGTGCATGTAAGAGCATTGAGCACATGCAGGTACAGCTCTCCTGCAGACCCCAGTGTGACTCACAGGGTACGGTGTGTACGTGAGCAGCAGGAGGAGCCGAATGCAGAGACTCCGAAACGGCTGCCCAGCTCAGTGCTGAGTAATGACCTCTCAGCTGTGGGTCGACCCACTCGCACACAGCGTCCTGCTCGGTAAAGGTCCCTGGTCAGACAGCTCATAGCTTTGTCCCACGACAACAACAACAACAAAACCAAAAAGTCCCGTCGGCGAGAATGGAGACTTCACCAGCCTGCTTTCCCAGCAGCCTCTGCTGCATGCGTTCATGAGTTCCATAGTTTGCATGTTCCTCTGTTTTATCTTTGGTTTTGGTTTTGGTTTTCCTTGTTTCCTTGTTTTGGCTTCTTAGTAGACTGTAGACACTGCTTTTTTCCGTTTTGGTTTGGTTTTTCATGCCCATCCTTGTTTTTTTGTTTCTTTTTTTGTCGTTTGTTTTGTTGTTTCTTTGTTCCCGTTTCTTGGTTGGATGCCTGTGTGTGTGTGACCCACCCCCTGTCCAGTCCTGGAGTTTGAACTACGGAAAGCCAAGGAGACCATTCAGGCTCTGCGCGCCAACTTGACTCAGGCAGCAGGTGGCGTACTTTACACTTTTACTACTCTAGTCCTTTGTGCTTTTGAAAGCTCCCTCAAGCCTCCCTGGGCTGGCTCTGTGGCCGGAGACCAACCTGTGGGTGTCCCTTCTCTTTCTCTGCAGAGAGTGAAGTTATATCGCAAGAGCGGAAGAACCTCAAATCCAGCCCTGAAATTCAGGTGGGAAATCACATCAGAATTTATCCGTTTAAATTATTTTTTTTTTGGTTTGGTTTTATATGAAACGCTGGAAAATGCTATTAAAAAGACATTAGAAATTGGTGATAATTGATGTAATTCATACTTTTTTGTTTCCTCCTGCCAGGAACCCATCCGCTCTCTTGAAAAAAGAGCACTGAATTTTTTAGTCAATGAATATTTATTGAAAAATAATTACAAACTTTCGTCCATCACATTCTCAGATGAAAATGATGATCAGGTAACTACTAAAAAATATATACTGTATATTGTCCTGTTGTGACTGACTGCATGCGCCACTCATATTTCCTCCTGTTGTCTGGGAATCAATAGAAATTCAATATTGTTAGGATATTATGAATGAATCAGTTCAGTTCAACTCTATTTCACCAGGATAGTTTGCTGTTTTCCAGGGAGTCCTGGGTACATTTACTAAGACAACACAAGACAAAAATAAAAACTATTAAAACACATCAATAGCATGACATTCTATGCATCCAATCCTGTGTGCTAAAGTCCAGCTTTGAGTTTATATCTGAAAGCCTGAAGATTTGTGTGTTCCCTGGTAGACATGTCTAGCTGATTCCATATAGTGGCTCCATAGTACTGTAGGCTGCCTTTAAATGCAGTGATTCTGGCCGTAGGGATTTTCAGGAGATGTTGATCCCACTTCCCATGAGCCTTAGTTGCTGACCGTGTCACTGTTGCCAGTACCAGGATGTGGAGTATTCTATTTGTATATTAATGCTTTGTTGTTATGTACCTCTGGGGTGTGTAAAGGTGTCTTGGTTGTGCCTGCAGGATTTTGAGCTGTGGGATGATGTGGGGTTGAACATCCCGAAGCCCCCAGACCTCCTGCATCTGTACCGGAACTGTGGCACCAGCCTGACCCCGCCCAAGGAGACCGTGGACATCGGTGTTGGCGTGGAGGCCGAGGAACTGCTAGGGAACTCCATTACCCAGGAGACTTTGCAGAACGCTGAGCTTGTGCAGGTGTGTCATCAAAGACAGTGCTTAGCCATACCTCACATACCTTTATATAATATTATATTGTTTTTTATATATATATCATGTCACAGATATATGAATGCTAAATCGCACTTTGAGATTTACTTATAATGAAAAGTGCATTATAAATAAAATGTATTATTATTATTATTATTATTATTATTAATAATAATAATACATATCTTTCATGGCATGTCTTGAATGAGTCATTGTTGCATTGTGGAGTATCCTCATCTCTTACTTGGCCTAAAAGACCTAAAACAAAATTAAAATTGTGCCAAGTCAGCAGCTTAGTGCAGATGATGTGTTCATCATAATTTGACATATTCATCCTGAAATTCCCTACATAAAGATATTTGGTAAATGTTATCATAATTATATTAATAATTATGAAGAACAAACACAAAATCTGACAGCATTTTTTTCCACGCGTAAATGCAAGGCATAAAGTCATTAGTGGGGGCCTCAGATAGCGTAGCGGTCTAAACATTCACTTTGCGAATGTGAGCTGCCTATTACAGCCGTGGTTTGAAACCTGACTGTGCCAGACCGGCCCTGGCCGGGAGCCCCGATCAGGGGCGGTGATTGGCTGTCCGCCCCAGTGGGAGGGGGAAGGAGGGTGAGCCGGCACGAACTCGCTGAGAAGCGTGAAGGGTGTCTCCAGAGAGTGGGTGGTTCTGTCTCAGAGGAGGCGGATCATCGCCGGCCTCAGGGAATTAGCTTTCCTTGTAGAGACGGGCGCCGAGTTTGGGGGGAAGGCAAATCGAAATAAATAGAGGATATAATTCGCTACTAAATTCAGAGAAAAACAGGAAAAAATTTAAAACTAAAAAAAAACAGTGCCTTAAATGCTCTGACCACTCCTGTTGGAGAGTTCTCTTGATGCCGTGCCAACGTTCTGCCACCTCTCAGTCCGCAGTGGTCCAGGACCTGGAGCAGCAGATCAGCCAGCTGAACAGCGAGAAGCAGAGTCTGGCCGAGCAGATCCAGAGGCTGCAGAGGTAGGCTGGTCAGAGAGGAGCCGCGTGGGCGCGTGGGACCCTGATTCAGCACCGTCGCCCTCTACTGGCACCAATGAGCAGTGGGCAAGCACTCCACACCACAACAGAGCAGCCAGAACCCTTCATTTACACAAGCGTTTTCCGTTATTTGGGCAGTTACATGGAGGTAGTCACGCTGCTAATGTTAATGATGGCTTATATCACTGGCTAGCTAACTACACTTCAGTAGTAAGTGAACGGCCAGAAGGTAGCAAGCTAACCTATGTTTTATTGGTTTAAGAGTATAAGTTTAGCCCAGGGATGTATGGCCAACCTATGGCCATGAAACAATATGATGCATGCAAAATGATAATAAATACATTATAGAAATGTATAATGCGGCTCCCCGTGGCTCAGTGGGTAGAGCGTGGCGTTGGCAGCGCTTAGGTTGTGGGTTCGATTCCCACTGGGACCACATATACTGAAAAAATGTATGCATTCATTACTGTAAGTCGCTTTGGATAAAAGCGTCTGTTAAATGGCTTATGTTATGTGTTCTTATTTTTTGTTGACTGTAGAAATTATATATATTATTCGATAGCAAGCAAGCTACTTCCCACAGAAAAGAAATATCTTAGATATCTTTTTAAGAACATACTAACACACGTACATGCTGCACAGACATACATTTCCTTAGAGACCCAATCAGTGCTGAAAAAACTGCTTAACGGAAAAAAGCATTGGAAAAAGTCATAATGTGCTCTACCAAAGGGTCGAGGGAGCATATGCCGCGGCCATTTTGGCAAAGTTACCGTTTCTGCGTAATCTGGCGGGCTGCTTGTGTGGTGTAACGGTGACCAGACAGCAGCGACTAAGCAGGTGACCTGAAATCTCCCCCTTCCCCCCTCTCTGTTTCCCAGCGACATCCAGGCCCTGAAGAACAACGTCTCCGTCCCTCCGGCCTTTTGGGCGGCGCCGGGGAACCTCAGACCGGATCGAGTGCCTGGTTCCCCGGGAAACGGACAGTACCTGGACGTCAGGGGGACCAGGGGGCGCGACGATGACCTCACACACTACCCAACCCTAAACTCTAACACGGACTGTGCCCCACCCGCCACTCCGCCCACACGCCCCCATGCTAAGTTAAAATACCAGGGTACAGGGCCGGTACGCTTTGACCAGCCCAACAGGTGAGACCCCCCACACAGCGCCCCCGCAGGTCACACTTCCAGAGAGAGGCACTGTTGCCTCCCGAACTTCTGTACATTCTGATACTAATTAACTTTTTTGTTTACATTTTTTAATATATACACTATATGGCCAAAGGTCAGTGGACACCTGACCATCACACCTATATGAGCTTGTTGGACATCCCATTCTAAAACCATGGGCATTAATATGGAGTTGGACCCCCCTTTGCGGCTATGACAGCTGCCACTCTTCTGGGAAGGCTTTCTACAACATTTTGGAGTGTGTCTGTGGGAATCTGTGCCCATTCAGCCAAAAGAGCATCTGTGAGGTCAGGCACTGATGTTGGACGAGAAGGCCTGGCTCACAATCGGCGTTCTGATTCCTCCCAAAGGTGTTCAATGGGGTTGAGGTCAGGGCTCTGTGCAGGCCAATCGAGTTCCTCCTCACCAAACTTGTCTAACCATGTCTTTATGGACCTCGCTTTGTGCACAGGGGCACAGTCATGCTGGAACAGCAAAGGGCCTTCCCCAAACTGTTGGCACAAAGTTGGAAGCGCCCAATTGGTTAAGATGTCTTCATATCCTGTAGCATTAAGAATACCCTTCACTGGAACTAAGGGGCCTATCCCAAACCCTGAGCATTCCGGAAGGTAGCGTTCTCCTGGCATCCGCCAAACCCAGATTCGTCCATCAGACTGCCAGATAGTGAAGCGTGATTCATCACTCCAAATAACACGTTTCCACTGCTCCAGAGTCCAGTTGCAGCGTGATTTACACCACTCCAGCCGACGCTTGGCATTGAGCATGGTGATGTGAGGCTTGTGTGCAGCTGCTCGGCCATGGAAACCCATTCCATGAAGCTCCCGACGCACAGTTCTTGTGCTGATGGTGCTTCCAGAGGCAGTTTGGTACTCTGTAGTGAGTGATGCAGCAGATGATAGGCGATTTTTACGCGCTATGCGCTTCAGCACTCGTCGGCCCGGCTCTGAGTTTGCGTGGTCTACCACTTCGTGGCTGAGCTGTTGTTGCTCCTAGGCGCTTCCACTTCACAATAATAGCACTTACAGTTGACCGGGGCACATCTAGTAGGGCAGAAATTTCACGAACTGACTTGTGGCAAAGGTGGCATCCTATGACAGTGCTGCGTTTAAAGTCACTGAGCTCTTTACGAACCATTCTGAATTCTAAATGTTTGTCTGTGGAGATTGCATGGCTATGTGCTGGATTTTATGCACCTGTTGGCAATGGGTGTGGCTGAAACACCTGAAGTCAATAATTAGTAGGGGTGTCCACTGACTTTTGGCCATATAGTGTATATATACATTTTGTTTCAGATTTTTACCTAGTTTTTCTCCCCATTTTGGAAGCCAATTATACCTTCTATTTAACCCTCCCCCCCACGAACTCACCGCCCGTCTCTACGGGGCAAGCTACTCTCCGAGGCCGGCGATGATCCGCCTCCTTCGATACAGAGCTCACTGACCCCCTTTCTGGAGACACCCTTACATGCTTCACAGCGAATTTGTGCCGACCACCCTCCCCCCCTCCCTCAGGAGCGGACAGCCAAATGCCCGATCGGGGCTAACGGCCAGGGCTGGTCTGGCAGAGACTGGTTTCAAACCACATCCCTGATAGGCAGCTCACCCTCGTACAGGACCAGCCAAATAAGGGTGCGTTAGACCGCGATACAAGTGATCTCTTGACAGACTGCGTGTGTGTGCATGCACACGCATGCAAGTTATTGTGTGTGTGTTTTTTACCCCAAACTGGCTGGAGCGACCGGTTTTCCCAGCCCACTCTAACAAACAATACTGCTGGAATCCTCACTGCCATTCTCATTCAGCCTTCACACGAAAGAATGTCATTCTTGCTACTTATCGCCACTAAAACTAAGATAATCTTTGTCATTACCTCTCATTTCCTGTGTCTCACATCTTTTAGAAAAGGCATTTCATGTTTGGAGGAGTGTCAGTATTGAGAATGCTAGCGTAGCACTTTTCAGCAACAGGAAGCAGGCCCAACTCAGGCCCAAAGCCCTTACAGATGTGATAATGTGACATGTCACATGTCCGCCACTAGAGGGAGGTACAGTTCTTGGGGAAAATAGAAGGGTCTGGAATTAGTTTGTGAGGGATCAGTTCTTTTGACCTGTTTTAAAGAGTCGCACTTAAGATTTTCCTTTTGGGTTGGTAAGTGGTAAGAGAGGCTGGTTTAAATACATTGTGTAGATTGTCGCCATGCTCAGTAGCTGATATATGCTTTCAGCGTTTGTTTTGTTTTGGTTTGGTTTGTGTTCTTTCCAAACGACGAGGATAGCGTATTGCACTTTTCAGACGTGCTGTAGAAGAGGAGGAGGAGGGACGGATATTAAACACTGATGTTTTTGTTTTTTTCAGAAAGCTGTCTCCCGCATTTCACCAAGCACTTCTGTCCTTCTGTCGAATGTCGGCAGACAGCCGGCTTGGCATCGAGGTGAGAGCACTCACATTTCCCACACTGGACACGGGGTCACAGCAATGATCCGCCTCCTCCGAGACGGAACTTTGCCCAACTGCTCTTTTAGGAACGCCCTACTTTTCCTCGGCGAGCCTGTGTCGACTTTCCCTCCCCCTACCCCCTGGGGCAGACAGCCAATCGCCGCCCCTGATTGGGGCTCCCGGCCAGAGTCGGACTAACGCAGTCAGGCTTTTAACCAAGACCGCAATAGGCAGCTCACACTCGCAAAGAGCCAGTCAATGCGAGTGCATTAGACCGCTACGCTATCCGAGGCCCCGTAGATTTAAGCATCTTCAATAAAAAATGGTATTCAGACTTTCCAGTCCAACTGATTGGCTGAGAGAGGTTTTTTTCTGCAAGTTTGACGGTGTGCTGCATTTCGGAGCGTAAGTCTCATGTAGACTCACGTGTCTGATCTGCTGATTTGATTGAGCTGATTATTCACACGAGTCCTCAGGGCGCCCATCCCGTTTCCAGCATCTCTTATCAAGCAGTTTATCAACGAGCTCAATTTTCAGAGTCACCCGCCACCTCGTTTTCTTCTTTTAGAACATGTATGGATGTGGTGAATCTGTTGCTGTGGAAACGGCACAAGGAGTAGAACATCCATTTGTATGTTGCAGACGAGTGTATTTGCAAATGGAGTGAAGTAGAAAGATGACTTTAGCAGTATTTTAGAGGTGCGTTTTACAGTTCTCAGACGGTCCTAGAACAGCATTGTTTATGTAATGCCTGTTTGGAAATTCAGGATATTCTCACACGTCCGTGACTCCGTAATACTTCCCTACACATACTAAACGGCCACAATGGGCATTCTTTTTTGGGTGCTACATTATTGAATTGAACATTGGATTTATATAGCGATTTTTTATAAAAAGCTTTACAATGATAGGGGACAACTCACCTCAACCACCTACCAATGTGCAGCACCCACCTGGGTGAACACGACGGCAGCCATAGTGCGCCAGTACAAACTCACCACACATCAGATACACAGTGGAGAGGCCAGGAGGGAGGAAATGAGTGAATTTTGAATGAATGTATATATATTGTCTTGGTTGGGAATTTGGCCAGGACACCGGGTTAACACCCTACACTTTTTAAAGTGCCATGGGATCTGTCCACAGAGAGTCAGGACCTCGGTTTTTACCGTCCCATCCGAACAATGGACATGTAGTCCCGTAGGATCTAACCCACAGCCTTGGCATTGCCAGTGCCATGCTCTACCAACTGAGCTACAGGACTACACTTTAAGGCATTCAGTTTGTCCTTACTACTAAGGAAAACTCAGCAGCTTACCTTTGCTTGTAAGTTTAAGAATGGAATTTAAGTTGTGTATTTAAGTGTATTATTATTATTGACATTTATAAGTACATTACACAGTATGCCTATTAATATATAAATAATACAGATATTTTTTCTCTACCTTTCCTTAAATTTACGAACCAAGCTTATCGTAGTCCAATTGATACTGAGTTTGACTGGGCATGTCCAATAATACTACATTACATTTTAGGCATTTAGCAGACACTCATCCAGACTTACACAGTTTACACTTCTTTACATACAATCCATTTATACAGCTGGATATTTTACTAAATCAATTCAGATTAAGTACCTTGCTCAAGGGTACAACGGCAGTGTCCCCACTTGGGAATCAAATCTACAACCTTTCGGTTACAAGCCCAGCTCCCTAACCATTACACTACACTGCCACCTACAATAATAGTCTTGTGTCCATGAAAAGGTCCAAGTCAGCAAATGCGACTTACAGTAGTAAATGTATACATTTTTCAGTATACAGTGCATCCGGAAAGTATTCACATCGCTTCACTTTTTCCACATTTTGTTATGTTACAGCTTTATTCCAAAATTGATTAAATTAATTTTTTTTCCGCAGAATTCTACACACAATACCCCATAATGACAAAGTGAAAAAAGTTTTCTAGAAATTTTTGCAAATGTATTCAAAATAAAAAACGAAAATATCACATGTACATAAGTATTCACGCCGTTTGCTATGACACTCAAAATTGAGCTCAGGTGCATCCTGTTTCCACTGATCATCCTTGAGATGTTTCTAGAACTTCATTGGAGTCCACCTGTGGTAAATTCAATTGATTGGACATGATTTGGAAAGGCACACACCTGTCTATGTAAGGTCCCACAGTTGACAGTGCATGTCAGAGTAAAAACCAAGCCATGAAGTCCTAGGAACTCTCCATAGACCTCCGAGATAGAATTGTGTTGAGGCACAGATCTGGGGAAGGGTATAAAAACATTGCTAAAGCATTGAAAGCACCCAGGAGAACAGTGGGCTCCATCATTAGTTTGGAACCACCACAACTCTTCTTAGAGCTGGCCGTCTGGCCAAACTAAGTAACCGGGCAAGAAGGGACATGGTCAGGGAGGTTAACAAACAAACAAACATCTCTGCAGCACTCCATCAATCAGACCTTTATGGTAGTGACTAGACGGAAGCTACTTCTGAGTGAAAGGCATATGACAGCCCACCTGGAGTTTGCCAAATGGTACTTAAAGGACTCTTAAGAGCATCAGGAAAAATATTATCCGGTCTGATGAGACACAAATTGAACTTTTTGGCCTGAATGCCAAGTGCTACCATAAAGGTCTGATTGATGGAGTGCTGCAGAGATGTTTGTCCTTCTACCAGGTTCTCCCATCGCTGCAGAGGAACTCTGAAGCTCTCTTAGAGTGGCCATTGGGTTCTTGGTCACCTCCTGACCATGGCCCTTCTTGCCCGTTACTGAGTTTGGCCAGACGGCCAGCTCTAAGAAGAGTTGTGGTGGTTCCAAACTTATTCCATTTCACAATGATGGAGCCCACTGTTCTCCTGGGTGCTTTCAATGCTTTAGCAATGTTTTTATACCCTTCCCCAGATCTGTGCCTTTCACAGCTGGACTCCAATGAAGTTCTAGACACCAGTGGCGGGCCGTGCATTTCACACCTAGGCCTTCAGTAGTGCTCCGTCTGAATCAATCCACCCCTCAATAACTATTTTATGGCTATAAAAACCATCTTATTATGCAGAAATGCAGTATAAAGAGCCGTTGAATCGCAGATAGATAACTCGCGTAGCCAGAATAAATGCCTTTACTGAAGAAACAAACCCGGGGTGCACAAGTCTCCTTGACACACATAAAAAAGCATCAATAATAGCCTCATAAAATTGCAATATTATTTAGGAAAATAGCAACATTTTACTCACCAAAATCCTTATTATTTGTACACAAAATCCATCCTCCTTTCTTTCCTCAAAAAGAGTTCAATTACTCTGTCGTACAGATTATCTATGCGTTTCAGTTCCATCAAGAAGTCCTTTTCTATCGCCATCGAAGCTAATGCTGAAAGTTGAGCCTGCCCTGTCGTATTTCTGGCATAAGTTTTATTTCGCTTTAGGGCTGAAAATGTCCGCTCGCTAGCTCTGGCTACTACACTCTCTGACTATCCAATCAAAGGGTGTGAATACGCTGACGTTACCGTACGCCTGCTAGAAGGCCTTGCTGTCGCCAACTCAAAATCTGATTGGTTGAAGCAACAGTTTGATCGACACTTATTTTATGCTACAGGGCCCGCAGAACTGATTGTGAAGGCCTCCAGGCAGATTTCTTTGACCCTGGCAACAAATGATGGTTGAAATGTGATTGGTTAAATGCTTTAATATGAAAATACACATCTGGAAGCAGCGCAACCAGGGGAAAAGCTATGAAAGGAAGCGGACAGACCATTTGGAATTATTTAATAAGTATTCATGGACAAAATATAATTAACATCAGTCTGTGATTCAGATATTTTTTAGGCCAGCAGAGAAGGCCTTGCAGGCCCTGATGGCCCACCACTGCTAAACACATCTCAAGGATGATCAGTGGAAACAGGATGCACCTGAGCTCAATTTTGAGTGTCACAGCAAACGGCGTGAATACTTATGTACATGTGATATTTTCGTTTTTTATTTTTAATACATTTGCAAAAATTTCAAAAACTTTTTTCATTCGTCATTATGGGGTATTGTGTGTAGAATTCAGATTAAAAAAATGAATTTAATCCATTTTGGAATAAGGCTGTAACAACAAAATGTGGAAAAAGTGAAGCGATGTGAATACTTTCCGGATGCACTGTATGTGGCCCCAGTTGGAATTGAACCCACAACCTAAGCGTGTAGCCTATGCTCTACCTACTGAGCCACACAGAACCATGCTCTACCTACTGAGCCACACAGAACCACGCTCTACCTACTGAGCCACATAGAACCACGCTCTACCTACTGAGCCACACAGAACCACGCTCTACCTACTGAGACACACAGAACCACGCTTGACTGTGCATGTCCAATAATAGTCTTGTGTCCACTAAAAGGTCCAGTCAGCAATATTCAGTTGCCGTTTGTGAGACAGGACTCAACTCCTGAACGAGCAGCACAAAAATGGTGAGCGTGACTAACCCCCTCTTTTCCCCACACAGGTGTCCCGTATCGCGGACAGTGAGGAGAGCGTGATGCTCATGTTGGGCCGATGCCTCCCCCACATCGTCCCCAACGTGCTGCTCGCCAAACGAGAGGTAAACCCCCCCACCAACGCCCCCCCCCTCCTGACCCTCTCCTTCCAGTTCCGCGCTCTCTCCTTCTCTCTCATTGGCTTTAGGTTTTAAATCTTCCATTCTGACTCTTTGCTGCATTACAGGCATTGCTGCCGTGATTTGACTGTGTTCACCTATGCTCATCCCCCCCCCCTCCCCACTCTGTGTCTTTCTTTACTTTTCGATCATTTTCTCACTTTTTTGTGCATGCCTCCTCTCTGCTCCTAGAGAATGGTTGTGCACCTGTGCCAGGTGAGTGGAACGGATCTTGCATGCTGCTGCTGTCACCTTTCATGTTTGGTTCCCCGTTTTCGGGCCAGCTAGCTGCTTTGCTCTTTGCTTCCTGCTTTGTTAATTAAGTGATCAGCTTAATTGTTTGATTGGCACCGACTACCTCTTTAATTGCTTATTGGCTTTTACAGTCCCGACCAGCTAAGGTTTATTAACCTGACCTTCCAAGTGTGTTCACTTGTGTCAAAGACCAAAGTTTTGTTTCATCTAAAACCGGGGACAAAAAGTTGATAGAAAAGCCACAATACTCGTTCTGTTACTTAGAAACGCATACTAACGGCCTCCCGGGTGGTCTAGTGGTTAGAACGTTTGATGCTGGCCACTGCGACTGGGGTTCGATTCCACCGGTCGCGCCAGTATCGGCTCTGGCCGGGAGTGCCACTAGGGGGCGGCGATTGGCTGTTGGAGAGGGGAGGGAAGTCGATATGAGTTCGCTGCGTAGAGCAGTGGCTCTATGTGTACTGGAGTTACAGTTGACGGCATGGCGAATGCTGGCTCGGAGGAGGCAGTACATCTCCTTTGTCACTGCTGGTCTCAGGACTATATATATATTCCATTTATATATATGCCATTTAGCAGACACTTTTATCCAAAGCGACTTACAGTAGTGAATGTATACATTTTCGGTATATGTGGCCCCAGTGGGGACTACAGCAGTGAACTCACAATACGAGGGGGGGATTGACATGAGAATGAGGGTATGAGGCTACTAAAATGGGAAAAAATCTGAAACAAAATCTTTCAAAGAAACCCATACTAACAATAAAGAGTAACATATTAATGTATTTATTTATTACATAGTAGTCATCTGTCCTCTTGCTCTATTTGATTATGTTACTTAAAATCTATACAATGTTAACCCTTTAACTGGTTGTGTGGCAAAGACGAAGGCCCCATTATAAGTGCTTAATCACTGATGTTGATAATGCAGAGCGATGTTTCCTGCTGATGGCCAATCGTAAGTACTTGTGTAAAAGAAAGCAATTCGACACCTGCACTATTTTATCATTTTTTGACAATAAACCAAGTGATAGCATTTATTATAATATGTACTTTTATATCAGAAGTAAAGGTGCTGTACAATCATCTATTTTAATATTAAAAGAAAAAAGGTTTAAGCATTACGTCTCCAAAACATTCCCCATTTGATACATCTGGGTGTTATGGCTGGCTTCTCCGTCTCTCGTATGTCTTACTTTAGCAGTAGTCTTCCTGGGCAGTGTACTGTTTTTGGCAGAGTTTTGATGACTTCAGACTTGACTTGCAAAAAATAAAAGTACTTGAGACTTGACTTAGAGTTGCATGTCTATGACTTGGGACTAGACTTGGACTTGAGCTGGATGACTTGAGAGACTTGTTTTGAATGTGACTGGAGAACTTGACACCTGAAAGTTGGGACTTGTGATTTGACTTGACCTGAACACGGTGACTTAGGACTTTACTTGAGACTTACACTTCATGACTTGGGACTTACTTGCAACTTGAAGGTTAAGAGACTTACTTATGACTTGCATAACAGTGACTTGGTCACAACTCTGGTATGCGTGTGGTAAGGGAAGGCACTTTTCTGTACATGAGGTTCAGCCTCTACACACTCTGAGATGTCAATACCAATAACTTGTGAGTACAGTGTTGCATTTTTGTTTTAAAGCAATGGTTCGTTTTGCAGAACAATTGAGTATTACAATTCCAGCCTATCATTGGCCGCACCAGTCAAATGAAAATATTAACCAAACAGTCTGACATGCCTTATTTGGCAGTGCATGGCAGTTTTTTTTAACTATTTTTTTTTTTTTTTATCCCATCCTGGTATATTGGAAATTAGGTTTCAATAGAAAAGTAAATAAAGAGCTGAAAACAAATACCGCTGCCCAACACCTGGCTGTAACCTCTCCCCCCCCACGGCGCATGAGGTGTTGAAGGAGGACCTCTGTTCAGAGGGAACAGTCCGCCCCCGGCGGACCTGCTGAATTTGCATAGCGCAGTTATGCTTTATAGTCGGAGTGACAGTTTAGAGGGATTTGGAATATCTCCAAAGTCTTTGGAAAAACAAACTGTCTGGAAGCGAGAAGCTTCCTCATTCCTAATTGCCAAGCGGTGCGAACAACCTTCGAGAGACCGTATCGCTGTTTCCAAACTGGAGTCTGTCTGCTTTGAGAAACTCGCTCCAAAGTTTTTAAAGGTTTATTTGTAGATTACTGTTGTTGGCATTGATTGAATCGCCTCGGGGGGATTTGTGTTGCGGTATTCCAAAATACTGGAATACTAAAAACAAATACTGGTACAACACTTTAAACACAGTGCTGGTGGTTTGATAAAATAACGTTCAGTGTAGTTAATGATAATCGAATTAAATTTGTTTTTAATTATGTGTGTAAAGTTCCATTTAAAATTGAAACTTAAAAAATCACAGACATAAAGTTACACTACAGGACAGCCTGGCAATTGGCTACTGTCAACTTAAAACATGATATAGCTACACATTGGGAGATTTAATGAAAGAGTATTTCATGATTCTGTTTTGTCAGTTTTTTTCCTACATACACCTCATTATCTTACGTTATTAATCCTTACAAAAAACTGAAAGCACACAATGTGCAAAGGCGTGGAATTTGGGAACATGGCACGAAATTGACTTCGATGATTGCGGTTAACCATGGATGGGACAAATAAACGTTACGGCAAAGTACATTTACATTTCAGGCATTTAGCAGACGCTCTTATTTACAAGATGCGATTTACAAGATGTGCATTTATACATGGTAACAATAGGCCTATGTGCATTTATACATGGTAAGATCAATCATTGTTAGTGTAAGTGATCGGTGCAGTAATACAGTAATGGACACCATTGTTGGCAGCTGCACATCGTGCCTGTAACACTGGGAAAGGGTGAGAGCGTTAAAGAGCGAACGTTAGAGCTTTAATTAACGTTTGAATCAGAATGGCACTGCATGACAGGATGAATATATGTAAAACGATCTCTCGGGCAAATGACAGTAATTCATCTTCAGGGGTTGACAGTGCACTTATCGGACATAACGGAATATTGTTGTTGATGGAAGGCCGTAAGTGTGTCTGGCTGCCGAAAACAGAATAACACATATTGGATTCTGAACTGCTTACTTTTTATGCATTTAATAATAGACATGTCACGAGTATGGCACTCGCTTTCTTCTAGGGCAAGCTTTCTTCTAGTCAATTAAATGCGAACAGATGTGCGTGTACGTGAGTGAATTAACCCTAAAATGCTGTAACGTCTTCGTTTCACTGCCAATTCGCCTTCGCCCTTTTGTGTAAACTAAACAAACACAAGCACAAACACGTGCGCCATGGGGGAGACGGGTTATGAAGGCGATTGAAAAAGAAGCATCGAACTTTATATTCCGTAATGTCAGGCTGTAAACGTAGCCTGTCCTTAACCCCCGTAGCTTTCGCGGTGTTTTGACTGAAACAAGACACGGAGCGGTTGCCAAATAAAATAGTCGATGGCTTTTGCGAAAACAAGTTTCCTCTCACATGCGGTATTGTCACAATGGGCTTATCTGTCCCTCAATGCTGCGTTTGTGCGCTTCTCGCCAGAGTTAATAGACCTCAGAGCGCAGTTCCTTTATTCCGCGTTTGTCCTAACCGAGTGTACACCTCCTGACCGTAAAGCCACGGTTTGAATAATGAGTCTTCTGTCAGAGAACGGGGCAGGTGGCTTCTCCTTAATCGGTAAAGCATTAATGCGTTACGCCCAAACCAACAGAAACTGTGGACTCTGAACTGCCGGCAGACTTTCTCCATATTTGCCGTGCCCTGTGGTTCGTTTTGTTTTTGAGTTATTAGGTATTTCGTTCCGCACGCCACCATCAAAACGAAGCCGTGCGAACGGTGGACGAAAGGGCAGGACTCCCACCGTTCCGTGTTAAATCTGAAGCAGCACAGGTGTCGAGGCAATTTCCACGGTGCTTAATGTGCTGTGGGTGAAATCTGGGGCTCAGATCCATAGCCGCTAGTGGAAATTGAACGTGCAATAGTGTGCCTCTTTAAGAACACGGGGAAGAAGAAAAAAATCATACTGTCTAGTGTAAACGACATTTTGAAAAGTTTGTCTCCACATTACAGTCGAAAAAATGGTTATGTTTTTCATAATGTAATTCCCTTTATCTATAAGTGTGGTATGTGTCACGGCAGCTGCGTGTAGAGGCACATGGTGAACATAAGAGTTTGAGCAGAGTCTGGTTTATTGTACAAACAGATCAAAATCGGAGCTCCTGACCAGGTTGGCGTGGGCCTCAGTGCGTATGCGCTGGATCCGGCTGATATGAAATGATATGTGAAATTAGGAGTTTTTTTAAAACGAATTCCTTGGAACAGGATGTGGCTCCCATTTGATATTAAACGGTAAATGTAATCTGGGCTGGCCATACCCCTACGCTAAACACCGGACTTGCGCTCCACAGACCATTCTAAGAGTAGGAGTGCTGATCTAGGATCAGTTTAGCCTTTTAGCTCATAATGGATATGGACAGGGGAAACCTGGGCCCGTATGTACAACGATTCTAAGAGTAGGAGTGCTGATCTAGAATCAGGTTTCCCCTGTCCATATCCTAACCACATCCATTATGAGCTAAAAGGCTAAACTGATCCTAGATCAGCACTCCTACTCTTAGAATCTTTGTACATACGGGCCCAGCTGTAAAGCACAGCGCCGGGCTGGCAGCGGGGATGTTTACTCTGTTAGGCGTCTCCCGCCCACTGCAAGTGTTCAGCTGCTGCGCGCACCAATTACCCAGCTCCCCCAGGCTTTTAACAGCGATAAAACTAGATTACAACACCCTTTATCGAGACACTGATATTCACTCTGCGAGGCGAGGAGAGAGAGGCGAAGTGGGAGCTGTCCCGAAGGTTCGTTAATCTTCCAACGACCTGTCTGTCAGTGGGGAGAGCGCGCAGGTGTGCTCGCCTGCAGGTGTGCTAGCCGCGAGCGCTCGCTCATGCGCAGAGGCGGTCCAGCGCTGTGGTGTTCGCGCGTTAGCGGGAGAACTGATATCCCCCTGAAAGATTAACCAGCGTGACCACCCTCCTCCTCCTCCCTCCCTCTCACGTGTCTCGTTTGTGATTCTGTTGTACGCTCCAGTTACTCGTGTGTTGAAGTGCACCCTCCCCCCCTTTACCCGTAAATGAAAGTATCCTCAAGTTGACATGACCTGGGATCAATGGCCAACACGGATATGCAGTGTTAGCCGCCAAGGCCTTTTAAGGGAAAGTTAAAGTGAGTTAGTTAAACGGCTATACTGGTGAGCTATATACACTATATACAGATCTATCTATGATGGTCAGGGCCACCTATAAAAAAGAAAAAAAAGAAAATCTTAATTAAAATCTTTTTTTTTTTTAAGTCTTATTTTTTCCCAGGTTTTCCTCCCAATTTAGTGGCCAATTATGCCAGTTAGAGGGTTGAATTGGCCACTAAAATGGGGAAAAAATTGAAACAAATAAATAAAATTAAAAAACACTCCATGCCTCCCGATGGGGTGGTAGGCTGAGATGACTACTTTGCTGTATAGTATTTTCATCACATGCACAGGGTTAAGATGGCCTGGTCAACCATCACACTGAAGAACAGTGGGAAGTCTTTTCCTTTTAATGATTTGAATAGCACTTTCCCCACACAGTGACTTGACACTGATTCAATCCAAGAAAGAGGAACATACAAGACTAGTTTATATTCTCTTGAGAAATTGACAGATACTGTACCTGGTGATCTGCATGAAAATATATCAGGCTTGCTACTCGACATACACAGTCTGAGTACTTCATTAACGTTACCGGGAATTGAGTCGGAGGCCTTTTCATCTTACGAGACGCTTGATGCTTCAGTTCATTTAAACGGAGTGATGACAGTAAAGTCTGACTGCATCATCCATGCCAATATCTGTGTGCGGTATTACAGCAATGCATATTCAACTTTGGCTGAAGCAGTAACAGGTCGGCAATTTAGACACACACACACAAACTCATTCTCACTCCTCCTGTTATTGATTCATTGCAAGACCAGAGACAATCTCTTTCAGGGCTCCTAGTGATGTTATAAACGATAGACTAGTGGAGTTGTATTTACTTTTTGCTTTGTACACTTGTACCAAATTACATGCAGTAAATAAAAAGTAAAAAAGCTTCAATATTATATGAAATATCACGTTAACTCAGGTCCTCCCGAAGCTAAGATCATGTCAACTTTAGCCTGTTGGTAGGCGGTGGCCCTCCAGTGTGAGTTTTTCCCAGCAGCCTTTGCCCTTGCAGACCCAATGCTGTGTCAATGTGACCTCTGACCTCTGCAGAGTTCCCACGCATCATGGAAAAACCTAGAAAATTATTTTGTCATAGAAAGGCATAGACATTTCTGTCTCCATGTGGTGTTATATATATTTATTTTCTTATTTTCCGATAACGTTACCGCAAAATGTCTGTTCCCCTGCCACCGTTGTTGCTACCTTCCACGGCTGTTCTCACACACACACACACACACAATGAAATGTGTATTTGCACTGGCAACAAAACATGTTAAGTTATGAAAGTAAAGTCAATTGTTGCACCAAAAAAAGAGTCATTAAAACCTTAAATTTGTAATTGAAATGGCATGGAAAATGGTTTGAGTGGGAGCCCTGCCTCTGACCTCTGACTCCTCCCACTAACCCCCTCTCCCCCCCAGGAGCTGATCCCCCTCATCCTGTGCACCGCCTGCCTTCACCCCGAGCCCAAAGAGAGAGACCAGCTTCTGCACATCCTCTTCAACCTCATCAAGAGGCCGGACGATGAACAGAGGTGCGTGAGCGTGACTCCCCAAACTCTCCCCCCTCCTGCCCCCTGTGCTGACCGCTTTACCGCAGTTAACGGGATAGTGTGAGGACGCTCTTTATCTCCTGTGGTGGTTTGGTTGTGGTGGTGCGTGAAGCAGGTGTGGTTTCAAAAGCTCACAGATGTGTGGTTGTCTCTCTCCAGAAGGTCACAGACGTGTGCTTGTCTCTCTTCAGACGTGTGGTTGTCTCTCTCCAGAAGCTCACAGACGTGCTCTTGTCTCTCTCTCTCCAGACAGATGATCCTGACGGGCTGCGTGGCCTTCGCCCGGCACGTCGGTCCCACACGCGTGGAAGCAGAGCTCCTGCCACAGTGCTGGGAACAGGTTCGACCATCCCCCCCTCACACTCACTCTTTTCACTCTCTCTCTCGCTCCCTCTCTCTGTCTCTCTCTCTCTCACTCTATATATCTCACTCTTTATCTCACTCTCTCTCTCTCACACACACACACACACACACACACACACACTCTCTTACTCTTTCTCTGTCTCACTCTCTCTGTCTCCATCTCACCCCCTCTTTCTCTCTCTGTCTCTCTCTCTTCCTCTCCCTCACTCTCTCCCAATCGATCTCACTCTCTCACATTTGCCTTCTTTCTCTTTTTTACTCTTTTCTTTTTGATCACAATGTCTGAATAGTTTCAACATCAAACCCTGTGTGGACCTGAATCATATTGTTTCCAGCTTTGAGCAGCACCATAATATCTCACATGAGCTCAGCTCGACTCTCAGCAGAATAAATCTGTTTGGATTTGAGCAGAAAAGGCCGTCATGGGATTCTGAAATCGATGCAAACAACCTGGAGGAAAAACCCAAGCAGCGTCTACAGCGACCGAGCCGGCCCTAAACACAAGCAGAGAGGAATGCAGACGTGCGGTTTTCTCTGACGACACAGAATGTCATGTTGTGTGTGTCTCTCTCTTTTCTCTCTCTCTCTCAGATCAACCACAAGTACCCCGAGAGACGGCTGCTGGTGGCCGAGTCGTGTGGAGCGCTCGCCCCTTACCTGCCCGTAAGAACCGCCATCGTGTTTTGAGTTCACCACGCCGTAACCACGGGGAACGGGGGGGGGAAATGCGGCCGGCGTCTGCATCCGACCTCGTCCCACTGTGGGGCTGTCACGTTACGTTTGAATTTGAATCTGATTTTGAATCTGCATTCCATCACCGCTTTCGAAGATGAATGGGGAGATTCAATATTTAAAAAATAATATATTTTTATTAATTTGTAAAAAAGAATGGGGGCCTAGCGTAGCGGTCTAACACACCCGTATTGGCTGGTCCTTTACAAGTGTGAGCTGCTTATCACGGTCGCGGTTTGAAACCCGACTGTACCAGACTGGCCCTGGTGGGGAGCCCCAATCGGGGGCAGCATTTGGCTGTCCTCCCCAGGGGAAGGGGGGAGGGGAAAGGGGGAGCCGGCACAGACTCGCTGAGAAACGCATAAGGGAGACTCCAGAACTTGGGTGGGTGAATTACATGTCGAGTTCACTGCCCTCAGAGAATTCGCTTGGGCGGTGGACTCGTGTGGGGAGGGCAAATCAAAATAAATAGATGGTATAATTGGCCACTAAATTGGAAGAAAAACTGAAAAACATTTGAAAAAAATACAATAAATTTATAATAGAACCGCTTGTCCATAATCTAACCAAATGGCAACTCAAATGACCAATAATGCGATAGACATGTTTAACAGTAGCCCACCCTATTCTCTGCTGAGATTTAATGTTTATGATGCTGGTATGTTTGTCTTCATATTTTGCACAAATACATTCTCCTCTGGGAAAGATGATCTGCTTTGTCCAAACACGCAGGCATCACTTTAAACGACAAAAAAAATACGGGACTTCAGTTAAAACGTAGTTACACAGAATTCATATTTGGCCCGGAGCCCAAAAAAGTTTGGTCACACGAGCTGGCATTTTCTCACGCTTCGCGAGAAAGTCTAGGTGACTTCTCCAGAGAATACTGAAGAAGCTTTTTAACAACCCAAAGGAATCCCTCTGCCCCACCACACCCGCTCGACAGTTTTTCCTCGAGTGCTAATAAAACCATTTGAATACTATCCCAACAAATCTCCACGTTTCACCAGAATATCAAACAGGATATTTTTTCTTGGTTTAAGTGACAGCCCTGTTCCACACAAACATGGCCTCAGTCCATCACGTACATTGGCGAGCGCACACTTATGTAACTCATTTTTGCATATCGTTTTACATGCCCTTCCTGAAGGAGTGTGCAGGTTAATTAAGACGTCCTGAGCGCAGCTGGATCAGCTCCCAGCCTCCTGGTTATAAACTCATCTCCTGCAACGTGACGCTGCCACACGGCACCCAGATTTATGGGGGTCGGTCTGACAAAAGAGGGGCCCTCAGAACGCTGTTACTCAGACGTCAGGCCCCCCCCCCCCTCTCTCCCCGCTGTGCCCCCACTTCCCCGGCCCCCCCTCCCCCTCTCTCACAGAAGGAGATTCGCAGTTCTCTGGTGCTCACGTCCTCCCTCTCCCCCCCCTCACAGAAGGAGATCCGCAGTTCTCTCGTGCTCTCGATGCTGCAGCAGATGTTGTCGGAGGACAAGGCCGACATGGTGCGGGAGGCCGTGGTGAAGAGCCTGGGCATCATCATGGGCTACATCGACGACCCAGACAAATACACTCAGGTGGGCTGAGCTACATTTAACATTTCAGGGTGTCATATCAAAGGGTGTGCACACTTGTGTACATATGATATTTTACATTTTGATTTTTAATAAATTAGCACAAATGTCTAAAAACCTGTTTTCACTTTGTCATTATGGGCTATTTCGTGTAGAATTTTGAGACAAAAAATGAACTTAATCTATTGTAGAATAAGTCTGTAACCCAATGAAACGTGGAGAGGGTGAAAGGGGTGTGCAGACTTTCCGGCTTGACTGTATATAAATGAAGACTGCTGAAAACTTGCATGGACATATTTTCCTGTTGCAAACTCAATATACCCACGTTTAAGAGAACATCTTATTCAGAGGAAACCACAGTCTTCAGATTACTGTCCGGACCTCTGATTAGATATCGAACGCTGAGTATTGTGAGGTAAGGAAGCCACATCATACTCTGAACAAAGCCATGACCCTCTGCCCCGTCTTCAACCGTGACTCCCACCGCACGCGCCGAACGACGAGCCAACACGGCCTCCACCACCTTGACAAGCCGACTTGACCTTGACAAGCCAACTCAACCTTGACAAGACAACTCGACCTTGAGAAGCCGGCACGAACTTGAAAACCAACTCGACCTTGCGGTTCATTGCGATAGGTGGAAGGGCAATGGGTCAGTGTGGATGGAGCTCGATCTCTTGCGCAAACTATGATTGATCATACCATGTATTGATGCACATCTTGATAAGAGCGTCTGCTAATTGCCCCAAAAGTGAGCTGAGGTGCATTTTGTTTCCACTGATACTGCTTGAGATGTTTCTACAACTTGATTCTAGTCCACCTGTGGTAAATTAAATTGATTGGACATGATTTGGAAAGGCACAAACCTGTCTATATAAGGTCCCACAGTTGACAGTGCATGTCGGAGTAAAAACCAAGCCATGAAGTCCTAGGAACTCTCCATAGACCTCCGAGCTAGAATTGTGTTGAGGCATAGATCTGGGGAAGGGTATAAAAACATTGCTAAAGCATTGAAAGCACCCAGGAGAACAGTGGGCTCCATCATTGTGAAATGAAAGAAGTTTGGAACCACCACAACTCTTCTTAGAGTCATCGTTATAGTTCTGTATGTCTGTAAATTAAAACGTTGTCGCCTCTCTCTCACCTGTAGATAAAGGCACCACGTTTTCCGTTGACTCGCTGAAAAGCTCATAGCAGCTTCAGAGTCTGCACTGGGTGGAGTGGCTCTTGCGCGGTTTGTCCTCCTCTCGTAATCCAAGGCAGAGGTTCGAGAATAAGCTCCCTGTCGCCACAGTAACCGCTATCGACTCCGCCCCTCCGTTGATGAATCCGTTTGAGAGTTAAAAACAAAACAGAGAAAACAAAGCGAACTACAAAGCCCCCACCATCCGTTCCTCTCCCTCCGTCATCGATTGATCGCAGCTCTTTGGTGTCCCAGTGATCAAGCTGTTTATGATTACACAGAGCCTCAGTGTCTTCTGCAGCGTGCAGGCCCCTAACACATGGGAATGTGCCTCACCGCCTCTGTGTTGCTGTTTGTACGGGAGGTTTGTTGGCACATTTTGGCTTTAAAAAAAAACTTTCACATGTCTTGTTCCAAACGGCATGAACTTGGCCTGTTTGTCGGGGGATATCAGGTCAGTAGGTAAACGGTGTGACAGTTTGACCGGGTGAGACAGAGACCTAGTTTAGACCTGACAAAAATTTCATGCCATCCTCTGAAAGCCGTTTGCAGGCTCCCGAACCATATACACCATATATAACCAGCTATAACATATGATTAATGACAGTTATCATTAGAATAACTATCACTCACTATCACTGTGTGTGTGTGTCTGTGTGTGTGTGTGTGTGTGTGTGTGTGTGTGTGTGTGTGTGTCTGTGTCTGTGTGTGTGTGTGTGTGTGTGTGTGTGTGTGTGTGTGTGTGTGTGTGTGTGTGTGTGTGTGTGTGTGTGTGTCTCTCTCTCTCTCTGTGTGTGTAGGGGTTTGAGCTGGTGCTGCTCTCTCTGGGGGACCCATCAGAGCGAGTGGTCTGTGCGATCCACCAGGTCTTCATCCCGGCCTTTGCTGCCTGGACCTCAGAGTTGGGCAAACTGCAGTCCCAGCTTTTCCCCTCCCTGCTGTCCCGCATCGAACGCCTTCTCAAGGTCAGAGAGGTCACCGGCCTCACATTCCTGTCCTGTCCAATATTAAACTGCCTCGCCCTCCTTCACCTTCATTCACCACCTCTAACGGCCTTCACTTTCAGCATCGTGTAACTATGCAAATGTCTCGTGTAGTTAAACAGTCACTAGTATTTAACTATGCAGTTTGGTACTGAGTGATAGATATTTTACTATTTTTGCTGTGTGTGTGTGTGTGTGTGTGTGCTTTGTGTGCTTGTGTGTTTGTGTGTTTGGGTGCTGTGAACCTAAGGTGTTATGGCCACTGTTAACCTCTCCTGAGTGAGAGAGTGTGTATCTCTGTGTCTGTGTGCATGTGTGTGTGTGTGTGTGTGTGTGTGTGTGTGTGTGTGTGTGTGTGTGTGTGTGTGTGTGTATGCGTGCGTGTGTGTGTGTGTGTTAGTGTTCTCTGTAACCCCTCTCTGTGCTCTGCAGGATGGGGACCGCGGTCTGGACGAACATAAGCTGCACATGTTCCTCTCCGCCCTGCAGTCTCTCATCCCGGCCCTCTTCTCCGTGGTGCTCCAGAACTCGCCCTTCTCCAGCCGGGCCAAACTGCAGAGCGACATACCGCCCATCGAGGGTGAGGAACCGCCACACCCGCCTCTCTCTCTCTCCGGCCCAAAGGCAGCACACACACACACACACACACACACACACACACACACACACACGACATTGCTGACAGAAACCCCAAAGATGGCGCCGCAGTTTTAGCAGAGTGCAGTCGGGCTCCACGTTTACAGTTGGCTCCGGTACCTTGGGGGCCCTGTAATTATGTATGTTGGTTCCTGGGTGTGTTTCAAAGTGATTCTCTGAGCTGTGGTGAGTGTGCTGGGATAGTATCCGCCACTTTAGAGGATATTTTGGGTCTGGACCGGGCCCACTGCTTCAGAGGAGCGCTGTGGCCTGCCTGGGCCCGTGTGTGACCCCGGCTCTTCTTGGCGGTCCTCCAGTGACCAGGTTCCCGCGGCCAGCGTCGCCCCTGCAGGACGTGGCCATGGTGGTGGGGAGCCGGGAGCAGCTGGCCGTGCTCCTGCAGCTCTACGACCAGCAGCTGGAGCACCAGGGCACCACCGGCTGGGACACACTGCTCTGGGTGGTGAACCAGCTGTGAGTGACGCACACAAAGCACACACAATACCACACACACACACACAACACACACACACACACACATTCTCAAAATAGTCATGACTGCCCCTTAAATGCACATACAGATGTATCATTAGCATTTTCTAATAAAGTCCCAGCGATGTGTTCAATCCTGAACTAACTCTACCCTAACCCTAATGTTAACATTAACCTTAACCCTGACCCTAAACCTTAACTAACCTTAACCCTAACCTTTAACCCTAACGTTAACACGTTTCCCGCTCTCCCGTCAGGCTGCCCCAGCTCATCGAGATCGTTGGCCGGATCAATGTCGCCTCATCCACCTGCGTCCACGAGTTCTCCCGCTTCTTCTGGAGGCTGTGTCGAACGTTCGGGAAGATTTTCACAAACACCAAGGTGAAGTTTAATACTCCCACTGGGACCACAGATACTGAAAAATGTGTGCATTCACTACTGTAAGTCGCTTCGGATAAAAGCATCTGCTAAATGGCACGTTATTATTATTATTATATTATGTATTATATTAAATGTATACGTCTGCATGCTTTTACTGTCAGGTGTAGCAAACGTGTGACCAGCACTGTGTCACGTTGTGTTTCAGGAAATACAGAAACCACGTTTTACTGTACGTGTGCTCGTTATTCTGTCTTCCAGGTCAAGCCACAGTTTCAAGAAATCCTCAGACTATCTGAAGAGAACGTGGGTGAGTCCCGTAAGTTTGACCTGCAGTACGACCTGACAACGAACACTCCTGGTGTTAGGGTGTGGGCTGATCTTCTAGTTGGTGATAATTATCACTTTAAACGTATTGTACACAGTGAAAATGTTTGTGGGTTTTTTAATCTGTATTGATGGGGAAATGGGAATTTTACGGTTCCTCTTTATGGTTCTCCTGTGTTTGTGTGTCAA
Organism: Aldrovandia affinis; assembly: GCA_029706075.1. Classification (NCBI taxonomy): domain Eukaryota; kingdom Metazoa; phylum Chordata; class Actinopteri; order Notacanthiformes; family Halosauridae; genus Aldrovandia; species Aldrovandia affinis. Next base: position 9,129,402 of record JAINUG010000016.1, read on the forward strand.
ATTGAAATTAGGATGTAGATATTATTTGTTTACAAGAAGGCCTTCCTGCAGGAGCACGTGTCCTTAGTGCATTCTGCATTGTGTGAAGTATAAAAGTATAAAGAGGGGATCATTTTAATTGTGTTTTAATTTAATCACTGCGTTAAAAAACAAGTGTTAAATAGTTTGCATTTGCCTGTATACACACACACACACACACACACACTCTGTCCACATAGGGCAATTCTCTATTGTTTTTTCCATGGTTTTAAATATAAACTTTCTGTGGCCTGATATATGGTATGTCTATAATTGTCCAGCCACTAATTTAAATGATTCTTCATGTTTTGTTGTTTATGATTATCGTTGTGATTCTAGACACTGCAGCTGGGAACGGCATTCTGACCAAGGCTACAGTGCCAATCTATGCCACCGGCGTGTTGACCTGCTACAACCAGGTACGGACGTCACTGGATTTACACAAGAACTTTGACACAATTGTACATAAGATTTACACAATTACTTCATAGCGAAAGCAGCACTTTTTCAGTTTTCAGCGACTGTGTTTTCCTGCAGGAAGAGGACCGTAAGCTTCTCGTGGGATTCCTCGAGGATGTCATGACCACCTTGTCGTTGTCCCATGCTCCGTTGGACAGCTTGAAGGCGTCGTTTGTGGAGCTGGGGTAAGGAGTGGGAGACGAGAAGGGTACAAGAGTGTGGACTAAATAATGGAAACACCAGACGAATACGGACTTTGAAGTGACTGAATTGAGCCTACACGTGTGTCATATCAATGTCAAAACTAATGAGCAATATGTTTCAGCTGTAAAATCCAACACTTTTAATATGCAAGCTTCTAAATCAACATGAGAGATCTAACACATTTTGAAAGAAGCCCGAATTTCAGGTGCATCAGTCACAGAAACGGCTAAATTATGTCATGTGTTGGTGAAATAGCTAACGTATTATACAGGTATCAGGATGTAACACTGAACATAACATCAGACCCCTGACAATGAAAACACACTTCATTCAATGGAAATGCCACTATTTTGTTTTCAGTGGATGTACCTCCAATATGAAAATATTGTGTGGACCTTGGATAGCATAGCAGTCTAAGCATCTTCTTTGCGAGTGCGAGCCTATTACAGCTGCAGTTCGAATCCCGACTGTGCCAGACCGGCCCTGGTGGGGAGCCCCGTTCGGGGCCGGCGATTGGCTGTCTGCCCCAGGGGAAGGGGGGAGGGTGTGCCGGCATGAACTCACTGAGAAGCATGAAGGGCGTTTCTAGAAAGTAGGTGGGCGAGTTCCATCTCGGAGGAGGTGGAGATCGCCGCTCTCTGGAAATTAGCTTGCTCTCGAGTTTGTGGGAGAGGACAAATCAAAAGAAATAGAGGGTACCGCATAATTGGCCGCTAAATTGACTGCGTTTTATTTGGCAGGATGACTGGTTGAATGCAGATAAAATCCCAAAAGGAGGGAGGGATTTATTTGGCAGGATGACTGGTTGAATGCAGATTGAAAATCCCTTCCCAAATTGACGGAGATCTTCCACGGACTCCATTAACCTTCTCCTCGCGGACTCGTGCCGCTTTCTCCCCGAGTACGATTGGGCATTCCAAAGGGCGTCTGGTAGAAAAACGGGCAGAAAAGAAAGTGCAAATAGAAAATATTCCAAATCGATTTTTTCGTTGTTGAAAATATAAGCTTCAAAAAACAGTCACAGAAAGGCATCTCTTCATTGCAGTGCAAACCCAGCGTATCATGAACTGCTCTTAACAGTGCTGTGGTACGGAGTGGTCCACACCTCTGCCCTGGTCCGCTGCACGTCCGCTCGAATGTTTGAGGTGAGTTACCCCCCAAAATGTGCGGACCCATATCACATCTCAAATGCGTTGTTTGCGGGCGACTCCCAGTAGATTTGCAGCTGGTGTTTAAGTGATTTGGCCAATGCTCACGGAACTGGATTTTCTGCATTAGGTATAGACCAATGTGTGTGGCGTTCAGCCCTGTTGTAGTGGATGAAGAATGGGTGTCCTGGGAGAGTTGGAGCTGGTGATGGCTGTGGTCATTATCGACACATTATTATCACACTATTAATACTACAAGTAACTTAATACGTTGTTAAAACGTTACAGAGAAAACACAGACCATACATGCTTTTTACTGAACTGTTATTCTTTAATCCTTCTTGGGCTGTTGTGTTGGGAGTAGTTTTTAAGAAAATTATTTTCAGATGGGAAACGAGAGGGTGGTTTAATTGTGATCCTTCCAAACCTTTATTTTGCCAACATTTGTGTAGCAATGACTGTTTCAAAAAGCTGTAAAATGTTAAGTAGATGGAAAAGATCAATAGAACCACACCCACTTGAGTTTGAGTTTGCACACTGCAGCCACCTGCTTGCTGTTCATTTAACGGATAAAAAGTGCCCCTCCTCCCTCTCCTCCCCCTCCCCCTCCCCCCCCCCAAAAAAGGTTTAAGGTGTGGAGGAGTGTTCACCCCCCCTCCCCAGCCCCTCCATGTTCAGCAGTAGTGTAGACTTATATTTGCCTGGCCTCAATTTTACGTTTCGTTCGCTCCTCTTTTTTTGCTTGTGTCGGTTGTTTACACGTCAGCTTTGTGTGTGTTTTTTATTTTCATGGTTGTTTATTTTTTGTCCTCCTCCTCTCCTCCCTCTCTCTCTCTCTCTCTCTCTCTCTCTCTCTCTCTCTCTCTCTCTCTCTCTCTCCCTCTCTCTCTCTCTCTCTCTCTCGTGGCGCGCCTTGCTCGCTCTGTTCCATGCACCCCGTGTGACATCACCCTTCTCTGACCAATCAGCTGTTGGTGAAGGGGGTGAATGAAACTCTGGTAGCTCAGAGAGTTGCGCCGGCTCTTATCACTCTCTCCAGTGACCCCGAAATGTAAGTCTCCTCCTGCCCCGTTCATCTCGCGCGTCGTTGCCCCCCCGGCTTCCCCCAGAACCGAAGCCCCTCCTCCACGGCACCGGTATTCAAAATGCATTTACGCACTTCGTTTAAACCAATTACCTTGTGAAATGTTTTACATTTGAAACCGAAACCATTTTACACACTGTAGGTGTGTTAAAGTTTATTCTGAAATTTAAAGTGCATCTGAAAATTGCTCACAATCACACAATCTTGAGCGGTTAGAAATGTGTCGTAGGGCGGCGGATAGCGTAGCGGTTTAACGCACCGTATCTTGGCTGGTCTGATACAGTGTGCGCTGCCTGTCAGGGACGTGGTTCGAAACCCGTCTCTACCAGACTGGCCCTGGCGGCGTTTGGCTGTCCGCCCTAGGGGAAGGGGGGGAGATGAGCCGGCTCAGGTCCGCCGTGTAGCACGTAAGGGAGTCTCCAGAACGTGGGTGGGCGAATTCTGTCTCGAAGGAAGCCCAGTTTGCTGCCCTCAGAGAATTAGCTTGACTCATAGAGATGAGCGGCGGACCCATGTGGGGAGGGCAAATCAAAATAAATAGAGGGTGTAATTGGCTAGAAAAGAAAAATGGCAAAAAATTGTCTGAAAAACAAGGGGAAAAATCTGAAACAAATCAAATAAAGAAAATAAAAATGTGTCGTATTCAAATTCAGAGGACACACTTGGAATCTCTGCACACGTCCCTTGGCACACGTCCGTTTGCGTGTGTCGATTGTTGAAATGTGTGTGTGGGTCGGTGGTCCCCGGAGATACCGCTGTGTGGGCTCGTTCTCGTGAAGCCGAGGTGAGAACGACTGTGCTTGTGTGTGTGTGTGTGTGTGTGTGTGTGTGTGTGTGTGTGTGTGTACATGCGTACTAACATTTCTCACAGATAGGGGCCTTCACTAACTCCGCTGGCTTGTGCTGCTGCATGGTTAAGCGTCGAAACCCCGCCCGCTTCCCAGCATGCTCGGCTGCGCCCCCCGCCCCAGTAGAGACCCCCCCCCCACCCCCTCACTCCTCCCCTCCCCTCCCCAGGTCCACGCCTGTGTGTGTTCACCCTTCCGTCTCTCTTTTGCATCTGACCGGTTGCAGCTGGTTCTCCGAGGCATGAGTGAAGCCTTAATTCACAAGCGAGTAGCCCCGGCCCTTATTACCTTGTGCAGTGGTCCCGAATTGTGAGTTAATGCGGATGTGTGAGACTCTCCTAACACCCAAAATGTGTGTCTTCAGCATTCTGTTGGTTTGTGTGTGTGTGTGTGTGTGTGTGTGTGTGTGTGTGTGTGTGTGTGTGTGTTTTTTTTTTATTTATTATTATTATTATTATTATTATTTATTTTTTGATTGACATCGGAATGACAGTCTGATACAGGGATGGGAGACTCCAGTCGTTTAGGGCAGATGGGGCGTGCAGGTTTCATTCCGCACTATTGATCGTTTACTTCCTGTTATTCTTTGTATAGGAAAGGTCATAACAATGTCGACTCATTTAAATAGAGTAACTCCTGGGGCTAGTGGATAGCGTAGCAGTCTAACACACCATATTTTGTCTGGTCCTGTATGAGTGTGAGCTGCCTATCAGGGATGTGGTTTGAAACCCGTCTCTGCCAGGCCGGCCCTGGCCATCAGCCCTGATCGGGGGTGGCGTTTGGCTGTCCGCTCCTGAGGGAGGGGGGAGGGGGGAGGGTGGTCGAGACAAACTTGCTGTGAAGCACGTAAGTGAGTCTCCAGAAAGGGGGTCGGTGAGTTCCGTCTCGAAGGAGGCAGATCATCGCCAGCCTCGGAGAGTAGCTTGCCCCGTAGAGACGGGTGGTGAGTTCGTGGGGGGAGGGTTAATCGAAATAAATAGAGGGTATAATTGGCTTCCAAATTGGGGAGAAAAATGGGGAAAAAATCTGAAACAAAATGTATAAATAAGTAAGGTAACTCCTAAAACCTGCATGACTCCGGCCCTGGATGACTGCTACTGCCCATCCTTGGATTAACACAATCCATCCTTGCTTACTTACGTAATACATACAAACTCAATCTTTATCATGTTTATCATTATATTACAAAGAACTTCACCGATAACGTTGGACAGAATGTGACGACCTTTTCCTTGCAGCTCGGTGAGAATATCAACGATACCAGCATTCGGTACGATTATGGAGACCGTAACGCAGAAAGAGGTACGAGTTTCACCCGAGTGTTCACTGTGCTTTGACGTTAAGCGAGCGGTATTGGATATGGAATGAAAAGCATCGCTCTGTGAATGTGGGCAGAGGGTAACACGCAGAGTTGTGACCAAGTCACTGTTATGCAAGACATAAGTAAGTCTCAAGTCTTAACCTTCAAGTTTCAAGTAAGTCCCAAGCCACCGTGTTCAGGTCAAGTCCTCAAATCCCAAATTGCAGGTGTGAAGTCCTCAAGTCACATTCAAAACAAGTCTCTCGAGTCTTCCAGCTCAGGTCCAAGCCCAGTCCCAAGTCATAGACATGCAAGTCTAAGTCAAGTCTTAAGTACTCCAAGTCAAGTCTCCAAGTCATGTGACTCAAGTCCACAACACTGCTTAATAGTATGTATAGACTTAACACTAATGGGCCCATCTTTGAGAGGGGGCAGACTTTGGGAGTTCTGAAACACATGTAAGTCACGTGATGGCTTCTCTCTCAGTCCCAGCTCCTGTGCTGCAAGGCTGTAGCAGGCAGGCCACCGATTTCCTCAAAGCCAGAGGACTTGCTCATCAGCAAAGAAAGATATAGAAGCTCTTGAAAAAGTTCAAAGGAGGGCAACTAAATTGGTACCTGGTATGAAAGGTAAAGGTTATGAGGATAGACTAATCTATTTCAGCTTAGCAAACGGAGAGGGGGGATGTGATTGAGGTTTTTAAATTCCTAAAAGGGATTAACAAAGTGAACTACCAAAGATTGTGACTGGAGTCCACCCCTCTGGTAATGTGGTCATGCGTGCCCCTCCCCCCTGTTTCAGCTGCTAGAGAGGGTGAAGATGCAGCTGGCCTCGTTTCTGGAAGACCCCCAATACCAGGACCAGCACTCTCTGCACATGGAAATCATCAAGACGTTCGGCCGTGTGGGGCCCAACGCCGAACCCAGGTTCAGGGATGAGTGTGAGTGTTCTGGTGTCCTGAGGTCCCGCACTTAATGCGTCCCGTTCTGTTTAACAACCCTTGTGTTGTCCTCGGGTCAACAAAGACCCTTTTCTAGGCGGTGGATAGCATAGCGGTCTAACGCACCATATTTTGACTGGTCCAATATGGTGTGCGCTGCCTGTCAGGGACACGGGTTGAAACCCGTCTCTACCAGACCGGCCCTGGTCATTAGCCTCAATCGGGGGCGGCGTTTGGCTGTCTGCCCCAGGGGGAGGGGCTCGGGTCCACCATGAAGCGTGTAAGGGTGACTCCAGAACGTGGGTGGGTGAATTCCGTCTCGGAGGAAGCGGAGTTTGCTGCCCTCTGAGAATTAGCTTGCCTCGTTGAGACGAGCGGTGGACTCGTGTGGGGAGAAATCGCAACAAATAGACGGTGTAATTGGTCACTAAATTGGGGGGAAAACTGAAAAAAATAAAAATGTTTTTTTAGACCCTTGGTCAACAGCAGTGAAAACTAATGAAACATTGCCCTTTTTGATAAAAGCTGTACACCATCAGGGTACAAAGACTATCACATCTATTACAGCAAAAAAATCCATTATGATGTGTGTTTTGTAGTAAAAACAAATGGTGTACACTGAATAAATACAGTCTCTTTACACTGTGAAGTAGGGAAAACACAGTTATTCACCAAGTTGTTGATGAGTGACAGGTTGTTTCTTAATGCAGAATAGATTTTGGGTTTAAAATTCAATGAAGAGTCTTTATCATAGGGGTGCAGCAGGGTGGGTACTCACAGTTGATATGAACGTGGTGTATATTTCACAGAACACTGCGTCTGTTAATGATGTTATATATTTTCGTAGAACACTGTGATTGTCATTCCTGATTTTTAAAAATATTTTAAAAATAATTTTAAAAATGTTCTGCATATTGATATCTCTGTCAGATATTGTACTTAGTAGCAGTGGTAGTGATAGGATTAATGGTAATATAAGTTAATGGTGTTGGTTGTAATAGCAGCAGTGGTAGTGATAGAATTAATGGTAATATGAGTTAATGGTGTTGGTTGTAATAGCATTCACCTGTTTGGGTGGGAGATGCACTTACACCAGGGCAGTGGAAGACAGAAATGCAGAAGAGATCGAGTCCACAGAGGAAAGCGATGCATGCTATGATTTTGTTTGTGTTTTATTTGAGGAACTTCCGTGCTGGCGCGGCATTGGGACCCAAGTGTTTCTTTGTGTTTCTGAAGCCATGCGTGGTGTTGTGTTCCAGCTTTGTGTCTGACCCTGCCCTGTGTGTGTGCGTGCGTGTGCGTGCGTGTGCGTGCGTGTATATGTGCGTGCGTGCGTGTGTGTGTGTGTGTGTGTGTGTGTGTGTGTGTGTGTGTGTGTGTGTGTTTCAGTTGTCCTCCCTCATTTGCACAAGCTGGCTCTGGGTAATAACATGCAAACGGCGGACCCCAAGAGACTGGACGTCGCCACGCAGCTCTTCGAGGCGTACAGTGCCCTGTCCTGCTGCTGTATCCTTCAGGCCTATGGGGGGGGTTAGAGGTCACGGGTTAGCTTTAGAGGTCATGACCTGCGAGCGGCTTGTTATGTATTTTAGTTTATTTATTTATTTATTTAACCTTTATTTATTCAGGGAAGCCATATTGAGATCAAATGTCTATTTTACAAATGTGCCCTGATTACAACAACAACAGAGTAACACGTGTGAAAGGACATTCCTGCGGGGCCTCGGGTGGCGTAGCGGTCTAAAGCATTCTGCATAGAATGCAAGTTGCCCAATGCAGGCGCGGTTTGAAACCCTGACTGCGTCAGTCCGGCTCTGGCCAGGGGCCCCGATCGGAGGCGGTGTTTGGCTGTCCGCCCCAGGGGGAGGGGCGGAGTGTCAGTGATCCATTGCAGAGCTCAGCATGAAAGCACTTTCCCTCCCAGCTCTGCAAACGAGCATTTGCATAAAGAGCCGTGCACCCCTTCAAACTCCGCTCTCTTAACTGGCTCCGAAGGCAAAGATAAACATTGTTGTTGTTTTTTTAAACAAGAACTTGCCAGGGTTTTTTTTGGTGCACACTTTTAGTTTTAGGCCGTTTGAAATATTCCCGGACGGAAAAGGGGAAAATAAACCTCGGGATGGTTGTGTGCAGCGAAATTGCAGGGCGGAGGGACGGATCAAAACCAACCGCTGCACGACGTTCCCTCTGTAATGACGGAGAGCTTTCCTCTCCGAGCCGGAAAAAGCCGGTCCCTCTGGTCTCAGTTCCCAGCACCGGGGCCCGCGTAGGCAGGTCCGCAGCATAGCAGAGGCGTGAGCTGTCTGGACGCCGGCGTTTGGCGTTGGCACAGCTGGGACAGGTTTGCGCTCCCTGGGTTTATAGTCTTTGGGAGGTGGCTGTGGGCTCAGAGGACACGTGACGTCAGCAGGACTCATCTGTAAATCATAAGACGTGGGTCCGTTTCTGTGGTCAAACTTGCAGCACGTTGTGATGCGAGTCACTTCTGCCCAAAACATTGGTGGAAAGAAATCTCCGCTAACAATCAGACAACAGATAAGTGTTGTAATGCATGAGGGGTTGAGTTAGGGTTAGGGTTAGGGTTAGGGTTAACCAACCTTGCAGCACATTGTGATGCGAGTCACTTCTGGCCAAAACATTGGTGAGAAAAGATTTCTGCTAACAATCAGACAACAGATTAAATAAGTGTTGTAATGCATGAGGGTGCTGGAAAAAAAGTTGTTTGTCTGTAGTGCCGTGTGACATCTACTGCCATCTAGTAAACAGATAGTGAATAGACAAAGCAGGTTGACTACTGCGTAGTTGTAACAAGCAGTAAATGAGTTTCTACGTTTAAAATTAATTATGAAGTTGTTCCATTGCCAAGTTCTGTTTGCGCACACTTAATTAACCCAGAACGGGAGGCCCTTCCAGGTATTTTGGAAAATACTTGGAAGTATACTTTTCTTATACTTTCGTATACTTAAATACTTGGAGTAGTTTTCCTCGCTTCATACTGCGTTCCCATGCCATGGGAACCACATCAACACATGCTCTTTGCGGTTAGAAACCCGGCTGTGCCAGACCGGCCCTGGCCAAGAGCCCCGATCGGGGGCGGTGATTGGCTGTCCGCCCCAGGAGGAGAGTGAGCCGGCACGAGCTCGCCGAGAAGCGCAAAGGGTGTCTCCAGAAAGTAGGTGGGCGAGTTCCGTCTTGGAGGAGGCGGATCATCACTGGCCTCGGAGAATTACCTTGCCCCGTATAGACGGGTGGTGAGTTTGTGGGAGAGGGCGAATCGAAAGAAATAGAGGGTATAATTTGGCACTAAATTGGGAGAAAAACTGGAAAAAATCTGAAACAATTTAAAAAAATTAAAAACATGCTCTTTCTCTAATCATGTTCTAGTCTGTTATAATTTTTTACACACTGAAAATGTTCTGCCTTTTTTTAACAGTACCAAATACCCGTTATGTTTGTAAGTGTGTTATCTGTAGAGTACATTATCAGTGGCTCTCTGAGACATATCCCCTGCTCAAGGATCCCCAGCGTATAAACGGTGTTAATCTTCTCATGAAGTCCTCCCTTAACCGCGGGTCTCCAGTTATCTCAGAGGACGTGATGGTGAATCACTTCCTGCCTGGTCTGAAGTGTTTAAGAACCGACATGGAGCATCTTTCCCCTGAACACGAGGTAGGTGCACTCTAATATCATACAATATCATATAAAATAATACAATATAATATCATACAATATTATATAATATAATATAATATAATGTGCCATTTAGCAGACGCTTTTATCCAAAGCGACTTACAGTAGTGAATGCACACATTTTTCAGTATATGTGGTCCCAGTTGGAATCGAACCCACAACCTAAGCATTGTCAGCGCCATGCTCTACCTACTGAGCCACACATAACCATGCTCTACCTACTGAGCCACACAGAACCACGCTCTACCTACTGAGCCACACAGAACCATGCTCTACCTACTGAGCCACACAGAACCACTCTCTACCTACTGAGCCACACAGAACCACGCTCCACCTTTTGAGCCACACAGAACCACGCTCCACCTACTGAGCCACACAGAACCACGCTCTACCTACTGAGCCACACTGGCTCTGGAGGCTGTGTGGCTCAGGCTGTTGGAGTAGTCAGGTGACCCTTTCCTGTGCCAGCTCATGAACCTGTGATCACCCGCCACCTCGGCGCGGCGAGTGCAGAACTTCTTCCAGGAGAAGACATGAACGTGATCCTGAGGGAGAGTTTAATTTAAACCTTGATCTTGTGCTTCTCTCTGTCTCTCTCCCTCTCTCCCTCTCCCTCCAGGTTATTTTGAGCTCTATGATTAAAGAATGTGAGCAGAAGTTGGAAAACAAGAACATGCAGGAGCCACACGGGTGAGAGCCAATAACTTAACTGGTGATGGGAGACTTTTATTGAGCTCCACTCACTTCCTCTCTCACTCATTCTCCTCTTTCTCACTCCCTCACTAAACCCCCTTTCCCCCCCACTCTCTCTCTCTCCCCCCCTCTGTCCCTCTCTCCCTCTCTCTCTCTCTCTCCCCCTCTTCCCCTCTCTCTCTCTCTCCTCTCTGCTCCTAACAGCTCGTGAGGTTTGAAAAGCTTGCTGCCTCCCCAGTGACCCCTCTCTAAACTGAGTGTGGTTGGGACGGGCCCTTTGGCGGTTCCCATTCACTAACTCAGGGGAAACTAGCAACAGGCCCGTCTTTAGAAAGGGCCAGAACCATGAGAGAAACCACAGGGGGTAAAACAGCTCTCCGCTTCACTCCTCCTGCTTTGCATTTGCCTCTCTCCCTCCCTCCCTCTGCTTCTAACTCCCGGTCCCACCAGACAGCCGGTCCGTCCAAAACTACAGCACGAAACACAGGTCAGCGCTCAGGGCCTGTGTGTGACCCAAATAGGGCCCGCCCCCGGGCGCCATCTTGTTCCCTGAGCCAGCCCAGTCCCAGAGCCGAACAGCTGTGCTCAATGAGAGTTCTAAAAGGCTGTTTGGTATGTCACAGCCGAAAGACCCCCTCCCTGCCCCCCCCAGCAGCGTGGACGATGCGGAAAAGAGATGTTCCCCATCTTGTGAACATGTGTGTCACGGTCATAAGGGGCCTAATGGCCTCGTTGGATCATAAACTTTGGTTCCCATGTCCCTAGTTGGTCTACAGCCCATTGGCATGTTTGACAGTGCTTACACACGTACTGTATGTACATCCATGCACATTCAATATCACATATTCTGTCCTTATGTTCATTAACATTTCCTTTTTACTATATTTTCAATATAATAATATAATATAATATATAATATATGCCACTAAGCAGACGCTTTTATCCATTACATTACATTACAGGCATTTGGCAGACGCTCTTATCCAGAGTGACGTACAACAGTGGCTATCCGAAGAGACATACAGTAGTAAATGCATACATTTCTGTGGTCCCAGTGGGAATCGAACCCACAACCTAAGTGTTGTCAGCGCCGTGCTCTACCTGCTGAGCCCCACAGAACCACAATAAAAAAAGTCTTGATTCGTAGATTTTACTTTTCCAGCATTCGAAATGATCTTCGTACGTATCATTGCTACATAATAAAATCTGTAGTGACGTAGTCGTTTTTTAAAATTGAATCCGTTTGTGTTTATTTTTATACGGTTCCTGTGAAAAGTGAGTCAGTAAAGCCGCAGTATGCTTGTGGCTCTGGTGTGTACCAGCGTTACCACCTTGACGTCTTTCAGAGCAAGAACTGGAAAACAAATGCAGACGGCCGCGTTTCCAACGTGGACGGAAAAACAAAACAGAACTGTTTGGGAGACGTTGGATGTTCTGTATTTATAGTAGGGTGAAAGGCTTTCTTCAAAATTGAAGTAAAATGATTGGCTGGATCAGTGCTCCAGTTTTTCTGTGTGTACTTTTTCACACAGATGTGAGAATTTAATTATTAAAAAAACAACAACAACATACTGTATTTAATTCCAAAAACCAAGTTATCTTTTGTTCTATGCCCTGGTGAATACACAAATTCTAAAAGAAAGAAAAGGTTGTTAGTTGTTATTAGATAAGAGCACAATATACAGTTATGTGCGTACTACTGTAAGGACAGCTGGAATTTTATTGATTTGTTTGTGCGTGTGAGAGGATGATGATATATATCTTTTTTACATTTACATTTACATTTACATTTTGGCATTTAGCAGATGCTCTTATCCAGAACGACTTATAAGATGTGCATTAAGTCATGGTAAGAACAATCATTGTTCGTGAAAGAGATCAGTGCAGTAATACAGTAATAGACATCGTTGTTGGCAGCTGAATATCGTACCTGTAACACCGGGAAAGAAAAGTTAGTCGATTTTTTGTTTTTGTTTTTGGAAAGTCATACTTATTACATAATGCAGTATTAGACATGAAAGTAGTGGTGATGACAATTAGTAAAAATGTACAGAGTCAGTGGAAGTGGAGACTGAAGAGATGGATTTTGAGTCTCTTGCGGAAGATGGCCAGTGATTCCTGACTGAGTGCGGAAGATCATTCCACCACCAAGGGGTCAGGACAGAGAAGAGGCGAGACCGCGAGGAGCGGCTGCCTGGGGCCTGGAGGGATGGGACAGTCAGTTTGCCAGAGGAGGTGGAGCAGAGGGGTCTGGCTGGGGTGTAGGGAGTGATGAGTGTCTGGAGGTAGGAGGGAGCAGTTCCTCTAGCAGCTTGATAAACCAGTGCCAGTGATTTAAATTTGATGCGTGAACAAGATTTTGATGCGGTTTTGTATTGATTTCTCCCCAGCTCTGTGTCAATTGCTGCAAGTCTCGTGGGCGAAGACGCCAAGACAAAGTTTCTAAACAAGATGGGTCAGCTGACCACCTCTGGCGCCATGTTGGCCAACGTGTTCCAGAGGAAGAAGTGAGCTGCTGGGCGCCGTTTCCCATGATCCTCCACTGTCTCGGGCCTCCTACTTGAAGTCAATCATCTGCCTTTCATTTTGTGACATTTGTTACTGTCTGTTTTATTTCTTATTTATGGGTTCTTATAACTTTATTTCAACCTCCAAAGAAATTTGCACTTCACTTGAGTAGTGTTGCGTTTGTTGTTTTGTTTACCGTCTTATACATTTTTAAACTTTTTTTTTTGCTTTTCGTTTTTTTGTAAAACGTGCAGTTGGGTTTAGAAAGGACATTAAGATTCCCTACCTTTATCTTGTTATTGCTCTTCTTGTTGCTGTTGTGTTTTTTCTGGCATATTTTTTTCTATAAGTGGGTGTTAATATATTTGGGTTTTTTCTTTATTTTTTGGGACATATTCCAAAAGTAAATATCTGTATAATACACTGGATTATTAGAATGGTACCCATATTGTGTAAATTGGAAATCGGTGTCATGAAATAATAAAAGATGAAGAACACTTGTGTACTTAAACATATCTTGCCTTCTGACGGTTATTTCATGCCAGTTGTGTTGGTGTGTGTGTGTGTGTGTGTGTGTGTGTGTGTGTGTTGTGTGTGTGTGAATGGACCTGTGTGTGTGTGTGTGTGTGTGTGTGTGTGTGTGTGTGTGTGTGTGTGTGATGTATTTGTCACAATGGACCTAGCACACTGCAGGTGCTGACTGTGTAGGTCTTGTGTTCTTTTTTCATAATGAACACATTGTTAAGAATGTCCATCTGTTTTTAAAAATTCATTTTTTTAATGTTACATTAAATCAAAATCAAAATTCTCATGCAAAGGCACAGTGGCGATTTGAGACCCTATTTAGGGGGGCTTTAGTCTTTCATCTCAGCCCCCCTGAAAATGTTTAGTCATTCTTTTCTAAAAATATATTTTTTAATATATTTTTAAAATTTTACCCCAGATAGAGAGAGAGTGGTATTTCAGTTTTGAGAGCGACCACCATTGTGGTGTTTTTGTTTTGGGGAATGTAACAGTCAATTAATTACAAATGTAGGCTTGTGCTTTCGATGTGTACATCTCACATTCTCATTGGGGGCTGAGCCCCCCTAAAGGTCCAATCCTAGAATCGCCCCTGCAAAGGCGCTTCAGCACTTTTCCTCTTTTTCAGCTGGCAGAGCCAGTGTGTGCTGAAGGTTTGGACAGACCCTGCTGAGGCTCTAAATCGTGCGCGCACGTGTTTCGCGCGATGTGTCCGCACCACGTACAGGGCTCCTCGCTCGCCATCGACAGCGCGTGTAATTTCATTACTCTCCACCGTGAAGCTCAGCACATCCAGCTTTCCAACCCGTCGCAGAAAATGTGAACATTATCAGTCGGGTCTTTTTTCCAGTTTTTCTTGGGCTTGCCAACAACCGTTCCAAAGTTCGTCCCGTGAAAACAGGAGGGGGAAAACGGTCACTCGCCCCCACAGATTTCTGCCTGGTATCGTATCGGCACTAAGATTCCCCTGGCTGATTATGACGAATGGTTGATAGAACAGCAACATCCTGTGTAAATTATTGACAGGCCGACTCCCCCACAAGGAGAATGAAAATTTGCATTTTGAGTTTAATGTTTAACATTTTTACTGATAAGTTCCAGATGTACAAATATTTATGTTTTTTTTTTAATTGTACAATGTATGAGTGGAACAAAGGGGAAAGGCAGGGCCGGCTCAAGGCACAGGCAATACAGGCAGCTGCCTGGGGCGCCATGTCGCCCTCACAAAAAAAAAAAAAAAAAAAAAATCGCTGGTGGCTGGTGTGCGCCTTGTCCTTTCCTCCGAATGAACAAGTCAACAAAAATAAATACACTTTGCACCCCTGTTCTGTTCCTCACAATGTTTCATCTGGCCTGCACTTTGACTAGGGGTGCAACGGATCACTAAACTCATGGTTCGGATCCTATCACGGTTTTGAGTCACGGATCGGATCATTTTTCGCTAACTAGCGTCTATGGAGTTATCTTAGTCCTAAAGTAGCCAAGTACTAGCTAGTTGGCTAACTGATGTTTTCCAGAGTCTGAGTTTTAGGGTAAATAAGCTAGCGGTTAGTAAGCTCGCTAGCTATTGCTAACATTTCTTATACGGAGTTAGCTAACGGTAGCATAGACCTAGTCTTGGCTAACTAGCTACCGTGTATCCGCTTTGGTATGTAGCTAGCCAATTCAGAAAACGTTCATGTTATCTATTGCTCAATTGAGCTAGCTATTGAACTTGAAAACTGCCATAATCTGTTCTACAAACTGTAGAAACGTTTAGTTGGTTGACACCATGAGCTGGCTCGATAGCTCATTTGAAACACTTCACTTATCTTCCCTCTGCAAACAGCTTGGAAACGCATTAGCGAGCCTGGTTAACTAACTATAACTAACAACTATATCAGTGATAATAATGTGGCTAGCTTCCATGGTGATGTCTGATTGCTGTGCTCCCTTTCAATAGGGTAGAGGCCAGATGCCTCTCTTCCAGAAGACAGTCATCTGTGCTTTGCATTGAGATGTGATTGGCCTGTAGGTTTGTTTTGATTTTACAGTGTGCCTGATGTGACTCTTCAGGGCCTTTTAGCTGTGTTTTAGGTTAGGGTCACGGTTAGGATTAGAGCCAGGGTTTGGATTATGGTTACGGTTATGGTTAGGGTTACAGTTAGGGTTAGGGATACGGTTAGGGTTGGGGTTGGGGTTGGTGTTGGTGTTGGTGTTGGGGTTGGTGTTGGTTAGGCAGTGCTTAATTTGTGCCAGGGCTAGCCGGGGCTGAGCCCCGGCAAATGCCAAGAATTTGATTTTGCGCCCCGGCAAATGTCAGAATCAGAGCCCCGGGCTCATAAATATCTGAAGTGCGACAACAACACGTATTTTAACAGACTTAACAGCCGAGAAACAATTTGTGCTTTCAGAGTGTTCACAGAGACATCGGGAGAACAAGTTACACAGCCCTTGAAGGATCTCTTAACCGCTGTTAACACCGTAGCAATTTCCAGCGCAGAGTGTGAGAGAGGTTTCTCACAAATGAATCTAATCTGCACGTCTTTAAAAACAGCAACCATATCATCGCTCCTGTTTTTAACCCTTGTTGCTCCACCACTGGAAAGTTACCATTGGACCAGAGGTAGGAAAAGTTTACCGTTTTTCCTCCTCGGGGTGGGGGGGGGGGGGGTTGGGGGAGGCGAGTTGAGCCCTGGCATCTCTTATTTTACAAATTAAGCACTGTAGTTAGGGTTAGGGTTAGGGTTATGGTTGGGGTTAGGCTTAGTGTTGGGATTAGGGTCAGGGTTATGGTCAGGGTGCAGTAGCTTCAGATGAAGCGATGTGTGAAAACACAGCTGAAGGACCCTGAAGAGTCACGTCATACGTACTGTCAAATCTACACAAACCTACAGGCCAATCACATCGCATGCAGATGATCGTCCTCTGGAAGAGGAGCGTCTAGCCTCTACGCTTGCAATAGGAAGCTCCAGTTGGTAACTATGATTTCAAATGCTGTGTTACAATTTATGCATATTCATGACGATTCGTGTCCAAGGACAAGACCTATTTTACCACAGCTCCTTACTTTCTTTTTTTTTGGTTCGACTTTTTTCCTGTTTTTCTCCCAATTTAGTGGCCAATTATACCCTCTATTTATTTAAATTCGCCCTCCCCACACTAACTTATCGCCCGTCACTATGGGGCGAGCTACCTCCCAGAGGCCAGCCCCTCCTCCAGAGGCCGCCCACCTGTTCTTCCCTTCCACCCTCGTGAGCTCGCCCACACTTACCCCTCCCCTTGACTGCCAATCACCGCCCCCGATCGGGACTCCCCGCCAGGGCCGGTCTGATACAGTCGGGTTTCTAAGCTCTTTCCTTTCTAATGCCCCTTTGTGATTAGTCACAAAATGCCTCAAATCTGAACATTTCAGCATCATCAACGTTAGGCATGAGGCAGAACTTTCAATGTTAAGAATATGAAGCTGACCATCAGGTTAGTCTAGATGATCTGTGGTGCACGTCCATTGGGCCTACTCAGATGCAAAACAAGTGTGGGAATGTTATTTTTTCCCTGTCCTGGTATTCGGTCTGCCTGGTACCTTTTTTTAAAGGACCCTTTTGATTATATTATCCTGATTGCAACCACACAGCTCAAGCAATATTATTATTATTAAGTCTGGAACATGTCGGCAGGTTAACACTGTTTGACGCTGGCCTGTTTTTTTTGGTCAAGATCACGATGTATGCACCCATAACCAAAGGTAACTATTAAGTACTGAGCACAAGCTGACAAACTATACGTGCTGCACGTGGAAATGCCACAAAGAGGGAGGGCTTTGGGCCATGAGTCAGGCATCTGGAGAACATCCAAACCAGGCAGTAGCGCTCGAACCACTGGAACACTCTTTTTTTACGCTTTCAAACGGGCCTGCTGTTGACCCTGTAGCAGGGTTGGCAACTGTCCCATATTAGTCATATTTGGGCCAAATTTGGCTCGTCCCGTATAACAAAATACCAGTCAGATATCAAAATAGAATCCCCTGATATTGTAACGGTGTAAATGAGTTCAGTAGTAATTAATGTTAGCTTAGCCACAGCGTATGCTAAGTAAGCTTGGGGGCTGCCATGTGTTCAGTCTCCCATGATTCCTTGTGTGCCAGTTCCCCATCACTCCTTGTCTCATTGTGTGGATTAGTGTTGTAACCGTGACTGAGTTTCTTGTGTTCTTGGTTGTGCCCTGCGTCTATAAGCTTTGTTGTAGTAAAGCTGGTAGCGCGATCATGGAAAAGCAAACTTTCCTGAGTCGTCCTTCAGCAGTCGCCGTTACAGTATACATATAGGCCTACTGTATATATGTGTTGATTTACATCCGAACAACACCCGACACCCGCTTCGCCCCATGTGCCTTCTGTCCCGTATTTGGATGATAGAAAGTTGGAAACCCTACAGCTACACCAAACCGTTGGTGAAACCCTCGACCCGTATCCAGCCACTTTCAATGCATCGCTTTCGTGACTGATAGCCTTTCAATATAAACCTTCCAAGCTTTGTTTTTCTGGTTTTCTTCTCTCCTTCAGAGGCGTTCATGGGTGAAACTTTTAATTGCGGTTATTTAGGTGGGTGGAGACGCCCTTCCTGCGCGTCCACTAGGGTTAATGCATTGCGTCATCTATAAAACACAAAATGCCTGGCAGATTACCCAATACATTTACTGTCATGTAGAACAAAAACAATAATATTCGAACTAATAGTGATTTCAATTATCTGGTTTGTTTGACATATATTCCGTGACTGGTTGAATAAACAAGTATTGTATGGTTTAGTTTGCCAAACAACAATTTTTCGTGTTTGGTCGCTCACTAATTGAGAGTCCTGCCAGGGCGTGGACGCCGCACACACGGGGAAGAGATGAGGAGAGTATATTCCAGAAAATTGATTTGGCAGGTGATCTTCCAAGGTAAGATCATTATTGGCCAAAAATTTCATTTTCCATTTTCCTGGTTAGTTACACAAAAAGGGAAAATATAAACGAGACTGTTTCCCAATATATTGTTAACAGTCAACTTTAATTGTAGTTACCTCAGTAAATTAAAGGCGATGTAAACGTTAAAAAGAGGTGTTTCCGCTGACTCAGATAAGCCCACACCCACTTTTACCTGAGGCCAAATCGGTATATGTGTAATACATTTGTAACAGCGACGAGAACATATATCTCATATGATGGCATGTTTCAAGATTCCTAGAATATCAGATCATAGAAAGTAAATGTTTGTAGTCCTTCTTAAATTATTGTGTAAATAAAACTACAACAATAGGGTTTTGTGCGTTGTGTGTTTTATTCAAATAATAAAATAAAGACAATGCACAGGAGCTTGTCTGTAAATAAAGTTATGGTAACGCCTAAATCAAGGTTATTTTGGTTCCTGAAAACCTTGCATCCGGTACTGGAAGGGATTGCCTTTTTAGTCGTGAGATCTTTATTTCTACACGTTAGCCACTATGTATGTTTTCTAGTAAATATTACGATAGTTATATAATATCATGTTATGTTTTATTATGTTTTTTTGTTCGCATGTTTCTGATGACAACAGCAGTCCGGCGGTTCTATTTTTGGAAATGCTGACCAAACTACCTGGACAGGAGACACACCTTATGGGACTCCCCGATTCTGGGGTGAGGACTTGTATTTAACGTGCTCCAGAATAGCAGTATTGTGAAATCAGTGAAACATGGAGCCTAGTATTGCCACATGTTTTTTCTTAAGTTAAAACTGTTCCAGCTGTGCTGCTTGGGAGTGCGGATTGTTGTTGGCTTGTTTTTTTACTCGGCGTCAGATTAACTTCACTTCATTATCAATCCCCTCACTTCTAATGATATTGTTTTAACTGCTGTGATTAAACGTCTCCCCATTCCATTCGCAAATTCTCTATTCCCAGAACAGAAATACAAATGAGGAAGGAAACATTTTGCATGCATGGAATCGGTGTTGACATTGGAACATGAATAATGTGGAATATTTAGATGCTCGTCCTTGAAACCCCATGGCACACATCGTAGTTTATGTGGTAATTCTGATTTAATTTAAGATAAACACATCAGTTTATGTACTTGCGAATAGTTTGAAGCATTAAATGATTTGGAGCTTCGAATAAAATACCAAACACCTCTGTATAATGCTGCATTGCTGTTGACTGCAGTTTAGAGCATTCTATGATAGACGTATATATGCCATTTAGCAGACGCTTTTATCCAACGCGATTTACAGTAGTGAATGCATATATTTTTGCAGTAGGCTATATGTGGTCTCAATGGGAATCGAACCCACAACCTAAGCGTTGTCAGCGCTATGCTCTACCTACCAAGCCACGCAGAACCACTTAAACAAATGTACGACTTAACCAAATGACTTATGACAAATGTATTTTGATTCCTAATAAATAGGTCACCTAAGTCAATCAGAATCCATGCTTTTCATCTCATATCCATATCTTCCATTGACAGTTGATTCCGTGTGTGTGCGTTGTGTCTGTTGAGCCGGAGAGGATGGGTGGGGTGGGGGGCGGTTATGCCACCAACAGGCCGTGAGCATGAGGGTTTAATTTGGGTCTTGGCACATGTTTGTCCTGGCGGCACGGCGAGAGAGAAAAAAAAGCAATGTGGATCAGGGTTCAGCGCGAACCTCCTGAGAAGACTGTTATTCAAAACATGGAATTATAGCTCGAAGCAGCTCCATCGCAGAGAGAGGAGGCATCTCGAGACGGCGGTGCGGCGAGAGAGCAGCTGGCGCGGAGTCAATATGTCGAGCTGTACCCACCACGCCTCGCGCATTAACATCTAACACATCACGTTACACGAGCCGTTGGTTCAGACACCCCCAAAGTGTTGCTTACTCAGGAAGAGTTAGACATTAGTGCATTAAAGCCTTCTTTGACAAAGTGATGAACCGCTTAGTTTTGCGTCTGCGTGGGTAACGTGATACTGCGGGATCCCTGTCGCCTTCTCAGGTACTGTGAGTGCCAGATTCATTTTCATGAGCGGACAGCTCAGAGGCACCCGGAGAAAGAGAAGATCAGCCACCTGCCTTACAATCACCATTTGGAACTGTATATGTGTGTAACTGGAACTAGAAATGCATTTGAAGATTTCTATGAAATAAAAATAACCATTTGTACATGATATGTTTTGCTGAGTCAACGGGCCTTGTGGAGAAGATTCATAAAGGTTGAGGCCAGATGCTCCCCCTCCAGAGAACGGTATGCGATTCGAGATGTGATTGGCCTGTTGTTTTTTTAAAGATTTTACAGTGCGCGTGACCGAACCGTAACCCTAAACCTAACTTCTAACCCCTAACCCTAACCCTAACCCCTAAACCTAAACATAACCCGAACCGTCAGTTACGATGGTGAATTTCGCGTATTTTACGTCACTTTTACTTCGCTATTCTGTCGGGTGCATCTAGTCCTCTACCAAATGCTTGGTCTGTCCAACCAAACACTTTCCCTGTGTTTTTATTTTATATTAATAATAATACCATCCTGTAGTGTTTTTAATAGTGTATGGTCTTAAATGTTAAAAAAAGAAAAAGCTATTCAGCCTATCCAATATACCCTTGGTGTATGGTCTTAAATGTTAAGACAACAACAAACCATTCGTTGGTTATCACATGAGGCATATTATTTATACTAAATGTAATATTTACTTAATAATAATAATAATAATAATAATAATAATAATAATAATAAATACATTAAATGTTATGGATTGCTGTTCAATTTATTTGAGACGTTTTTGTTCAATCAAGCTTTCATTAAATGTTCAACGCAAACATCTCCAAAAATAAATGTATCGCTTCAAGGACACATGGTGGCAAATCTTGACTGTTATTCATCCAACATCAGTTTAATTAAACCTCATTCATTAGAGGCAGTTAAACAGAAACATGCTCAATCTGCCCTCAGGCTCAATCTGCCCTCAGGGCCAAATTTGGAAAACGTCAGAATACACTGGACAAAGATCTTTATATACAGTCAGAGGTTTTATCATTTTTATTTAATTTGTCTCATCCGAAAGAAAGAAAATTCAATGTGACAATGTCAATCTTTTACAAACAAAAACATTGTTCCCAAATATCAACTTTGTGTGGGTAATATTTCCCAGAGCATGTCTCTTGAATTGTGTGTGAATTGTTCTTTACTGTGTAGGATATTCTTCATATTAGCATACAGGTGACTCAATTGGAACACACTTAAAACCACATTTCATTTGAGTGTGGGATTATGCAAATAATTGTAATTCATCATTGGGCGCAGTTGTGCTCCAAGAACGCAGGATGTTTCTATCGGGAGTTTTACCTGGTGGGAGGAGCTCTCTGAACTCCCTTCTCGGTTCCCAATAGTGTGCTGTGTTTTTATGTGTGCGCACAAATGAAGAAGTTCACTTTGAAAGCGTGGGTGAGCACACATCGCCGGGGCATGCTGTCTGGGAATGCGCTGCAGTTTGGAAACTCGGCATCAAACAGCTCAGCGAAGCGAAGAGACAAGCTTTCTCTAGTCAAACTTTCAACCAGCTGAAAGTTAGAAGATACAAGTTAAAGAAACTTACTCATTTTGGTTTCGGGAAAAAAAGTTTGTTCTTCAAAACAGAAGACATGCGAGTGGATTTTACAATCAGTTGGATATTCCGAGGCTGGGTCACGCACTTGATTGTCACTCTTTGCGCACAGGTACGTATTCGCGAACTATTTTCACTTTCTTAGTAAACTACGTTGACAAGAGTGACTGTGACATACACTCTCACTGCATACCCTCAACAGATGGGTTGATAAATTCCAATAGAAATGTGGAATTATACGGCATTATATGCACATCCAAATTCGTATATACTCACAACACGTTGTCGTGATCGTAATCGCAAGTGACATTAAACATTTGTATACAGCGTCCGCGCCGTGAATTCACTGTTAAAAAACATGATACGCCATGAATAATATGTTTACGTCTTATGAGCCTCCGCTGACTGGAAACAGTTGCGCTTTGGTGTGCGTCCAAGATTTCTCCTGACCACAGGATCTTAGTCTGAACTTCCCTGCCTCAGTTTTTTCGGGTTTGTGGGAAGTCTGTTAGGTATTCCCGTTCTTCGTCCTTGATTTGATACAATGCGTGTGGTTTAGATGGCGAACAATTTACTCTTGATGAAGACGTCAAACGACTCTCTTTGTTTGCGTTTTTTTTTAAGAACAGTGAAGCGACCCTCGTTTTGTATGTGGTAAATGTTTTATTAGCGCGTGGGAGGGGGGCCCGCTTTACAGTACTTTAAGGATAATGTATAATCTGGGCTGTCCTTATGTATTACCCGTTTTGAACGAGCACACCCGGATGGTGTAAATTTCTCCCCCTTCGTCCACTTCTTCTTGCACGGCACATGGATTTGATTATCTCAATGTGGATAGTGTAATTGTGCTGAAAGTACACTCTGGGAGGGTAAACAAAATATTGCATTGCTGAAAGCAAAGGGAAACAAAGTACACACAAACCACATTAAGTCCTGCAGATCCTGTTTTTGTTTATTTGTGTTTTTTATTTTTTATTTTTTATTTTTTTGGAGGGGGTGTGTGTGTGTGACCTTTTCTATGATTGACATCAACAGATGAATAGTGGAAATGCAATATTTGGGGCATATTGGCATATCTCCCATATGTAGCCTACACACAATATTTGTCATGAATAAAAAGCAGAACTTTTTGTTAGTTACATCTTTAGATTAATGAGTGAATGAATCCATTTTGTGTCTTTGCTATGGAGTCTTGGAGTCTTCCGAGTACAGACTTCTTCTCTGAATGTGAGGAGATATTAACTTTCTGCTCCGCTGAGTATTGCATCACTGCTGCAGGTCCCAGCGTGTGTTTGTAGGACACACAATGCAGTAGTGTTTTGTACCAGAGAATGCTAAATTCCAACTGCCTCATTTATGAAATACCAAGCCCTCTAAGTCATATTGGCAATATCTTGAATATTACTGTAGATGTGATGTTGTATTGTAGGTATTCTATAGTGGTGGATGTTAGCTATAATCCACTTACCTTGGGCCTCTGAGCCATGTGTGGTAGATGAGCGTTTCTCAAAGTGACTTTGGCTGCTGAGATAATTTCAGGCACACTCGACTGCCTGTGGTGATGAAGCTCAACATGCCAAAAATGTCAGGACTCATTTTGTGAAAGCGTCTGTAATCAGAGTGGACCACGGGACAAATGGTGCTCTCAGAGGGGTCGTGGACACACGGGGTCAGACGCCGGTTTGGATGCAGATCAGAAAAGGAGGGCTGCTGGGTGATCGCCTGAATAAAACTGCATCGCGCGTGTAAACACCAGGCACTGCGTTTGACGCGAAATGACACTGAAATCAAAACTGCTGCACAGTATATTCAGCTCGTTTACTAAACCAGGGACAATAAGTAACCTGCAATTAAGCATAATTAACAAATACAGTCGACTTTAAACTTTACGTTGTGGCCTCCCGTGTGGCGTAACGGTAAAGGCATCCCACCGGTTAGATTCCTGGCTGTGCCAGTCTGGCTCTGGCCTGGAGTACCGCTAGGGGCGACAATTGGTTGTCCGCCCCAGAGGGAGGGGGGAGGGAAGCTGATACGAGCTCGCTTCAGAGAGCTTCTCTCTGGCTGTATCGGAATCAGGGTCGGAAATTAGCGAGTTCCATCTCAGAAGAGGCGGATCGTCGTTTCTGCCACGACCGGTATCATAAATAGGCTAGCAGTGGGCTTGTGGGGGGCGATGGTTGGAATAATAGAGGGTATACTTGGCCACCAAATTGGGAGAAAAACTGGGAAACATCTGTTAAAAAAAATAAAATAATATATATACAAATACAACATAAAGTTTATTTATTTATATATATTTTATGTTGTATTTGACATATATCACCAACCTGCCTGGGACAGTGTAGTAGAGGAATCTGAATGGAACGAAGGCCTGAGCTTGTGTATGTTTATGCCTTTTTACATGACGTGTGTCCCCTCCTTCCTTTACAAAACATGCTACTGCATACTCACACAGGGGCCAAATACTCCAAACATACTCACACAGGGGCCAAATACTCCAAACACACTCACACAGGGGCCAAATACTCCAAACACACTACTGCATACTCACATGGGGGCCAAATACTCCAAACACACTCACACAGGGGGCAAATACTCCAAACACACTCACACAGGGGCCAAATACTCCAAACACACCACTGCATACTCACACGGGGGTTCAATGTTTCTATTAGTGTAAAATGTGGACAGATGGAGAATGCAATTAGTTATTCAAACCTCTGTTTGGTTTTGTTTGTTGTCTGGGGTAATGCAGTGATGGAATCCGTTGTGCCCTGTCACTGTAAATACCATCCTATTTTGTTTGTGTCTGTTTACAGTAATTGCAGGAGTGCCAACTGAATAACCATTTTATACAGTTTCCCATGAAATGATTAAGCCGGGGTGTGACCATCGCAAGAATGAGAATAATTCTGCACAGTTTAAGATGAAGATAAAATATGAACTGATTGTGAGAAAAGAAAGAAAGTCACTCTGGTTGGCAGGGGCACAAAGAGTATTGTGTCAGTTATGCAAATGTTGTGGTGGTTTCAGTACAGAGTGCACGTCCTGGTGCAGAGTGATGCCCTTCACACCTCTTTTTACACGCCTCTGTTTTTTACATTTTGTTTCAGATTTTTTTACTGTTCTTCTCCCAATCTGGTAGCCAATTATACCCTCTATTTATTTCAATTTACCCTCCCGCATGAGCCTGCTGCTTGTCCTCGGAGGCAAGCCAGTTTTTCCCGCAGAGGGACGCCTTTCACGCTTCTCGGCAAGCCCATGCTAGCTCACCCTCCCCCCTCCCTCTGGGGCGGTCAGCCAATCACCGCCCCCGACGGGGCTCTCGGCCAGAGCTGGACTGACACAGCCGGGTTTTGAACCGCGGCTGCAGTAGGTGTAGCGGAGCTCAGAAGGCGTGAGTCCGCTACAGAATGTGACGTTGATAAGAGTGTGATTAGTTCCCGGAGTTAGAGACTTGAGTCTATAGCTCAGCAGACTAAATTGTCTCTTGTCGGGCCGAGATCCTCGGTTCGAAAACTCGCTGCAAACAGAACCAACTCTGTTACGAAGGCAACTTGCATTCAGGGCGAATGCTTTGACCATTACGCCACCTGAGGCCCCTATATATGGCTCTGTTTTATGGCTCTGTTTTTTGCACAACATGCATCTGCATGTTTTTTAGAGTAATAGACCATGTGCTATACAGTATGTGGACCAACCCTCCCTGGTGTGTTCAGATAAATTACTATGTATATATATGGTAATTTAGTGGAACAGGCCTGTGTTGTAGATAGTCTTGTGTTGATTGATTTGCCATGGCAATAAAGTTTGTGTTTTTGATCTTCTTTGAAACCTCTGCCATCTGGTAGTTCTCTTCTTTGAAACCCTATGGTGTGTGCACAGACAATGTTTGTTGTAGCATCGCTCTGTTCAGTGACTGCTTTGATTGCGTTACGGATTATTTATTTGTGTTTAACTACGGTGCCGTCCATTGCGCGTTGTTGTATGCACTAGCGTGTATGCTAAAGGAACGAGTCAAAAGTCAAAACGTAATCGCTGCCCTACGCAAAAGTTCTCGGTTAAATTGTTCGTTTAAATGCTGCGATGTAGTTTAACGACGGGAAGTTAGGGCAGCGTTAAAAACACTGAAGAGCTGTGATGAGATAATTATATTAAAAATTATCGTTCGTCTTTAATGTGGGACAGAGATAGACATTTTTACATTCCACACATTTTTGAAGGCGATGTCATAGCTCTATTCATTCACACTTTATGAAGATTATAAGGGACTATTGTCTTAATCTTGGTTGCATGCTGGCAGTGATCTATGTCATGTAATTGTTTGAGGCGTGGAAGACCAGGCACTCGTATATTTAGTGAGTGAAAACATTTAGTGTCACATAATTATACACTGATACTCTGATGGAGAAAAATAAAAGCAACAACATTATGGCTTCCATAATTTCAGTGGTTTCCTTTATTTAACAATGGCAAATGGTAGTTCACTGGGAACTTGTCTGCAAGTTCAGATGGTGTAGAACAACATAGTGTTAACTTTGGTGACTTGTGCTAGCACCAGACCTAGGTCGAATATGTATGAAGTATTTACTGTAACGCACACACACACAGACACTCTCTCATACACATACACATACACACACATACACACACACACACACACAGATGCACACACACACACACACACACATGCATACATATGCACACATGCACACACACACGCATACATTGCATATACAGTTAACTGCCCAAATAAAGGAAACACCAACACATGGGCCGCCAGAATGGCTTCAGTGCACCTTGGCATAGATTATACAAGTGTCTGGAACTCTATTGGAGGGATGTAACACCATTCTTCAATGAGAAATTCCATCATTGGGTGTTTTGTTGATTGTGGAAAATGCTGTCTCAGGCGCCGTTCCAGAATCTCCCATAAGTGATCAGTTGGGTTGAGATCTGGTGACTGAGACGGCCATGGCATATGGTCTACATCGTTTTCATGCTCATCAAACCATTCAGTGACCACTCGTGCCCTGTGGATGGGGGCATTGTCATCCTGGAAGAGAGTACTCCCATCAGGATAGAAATGCTTCACCACAGGATGAAGGTGATCACTCAGAATGGCTTTGTATTTATTGGAGTTTATCTTGCCCTCTAAGGGGCTGAATGGACCTAAATCATGCCAGGAAAATGCACCCCAAACCATAACAGAGCCACCAGAACCCTTAATTTACTCAAGTGTTTGCTTTACTTTGGCAGTTACTTGTATGTATGTACATACACACACTAATTTATGGAAAAAACTAATATTATTAAAACACTGTGACTCACACATACAACATTATTGATGCACCTGCCAAAAGAAAAGTCGACTGAAATTCATCACCAGCATTAAAACTGGTGATGAATAATGCTACAATTGTGAGAAATATTAATGAACTCATATTGAATTGTGCTCATTTGACCATGTAGCTGGGATCACTGTGCAGTGTGACATTAAGGCAGTGCATTTGCATGAAAAACGGAAACCAGTGAGAAAATGTCCCTGGGCAGCGCTGTTCCTTCACAGCGTATCTGAGAATAGTCAGGGATTCCATGACAGGTAGCAGGAAAAATAGCTTTCTGCTCCTTCATGGAATTTTGTTCTTTTTTTGTTCTGGAAGATCATCTTATCAACATTAAACATGTACTACAGTATTGGTATCTTTTTTCTTTTGTTTTCAGATTTTTCCCCCTGTTTTTCTCCCGATTTAGTGGCCAATTATACCCTCTATTTCTTTCGATTCACCCTCCTCCATGAACTAGCCGCCTATCACTATGGGGCAAGCCAATTCCCCGAGGCTGTCGATGATCCACCTCCTCTGAAATGGAACCTGCCCAGTGGGTCAGCTCAAGCCGACTCACCCTCCCACCTCCCACTGGGGCTGACAGCCAATCACCGCCCCCGATAGGGGCTCTCAGCCAGGGCCAGTCTGGCACAGTCTGGTTTCGAACTGCAGCTGTAATAGGCAGCTTACATTCGCAAAGCGAATACTTAGACCGATACGCTATCCGAGGCCTGAGTATTTACATCTTTAAACTACCCTACAAAGAAGCAGTTTGCCTTTGAAATAATCCCCTCTCGCCTTACCAGTTGTGTGTGTTAGGGGTCCATTTTTATTGTCCGCAAGCGAGGAACACTCCCACCTCAGCCAATAGCTCTCAGTGCCCCCACATCATTAAGTGTAATAACAGGGTCTTTAAACACTTGTGTGCTAAGAGTGGCAGTTAAAGTTTATTGTTGGAACAAATGAATCAAAACAACATGGATTCTGAGTGCTGATGCTGAGTCAAAGCAATACCATTATGAATAAAATTATGCTTAGTGAATGAGAACGTTTTCCATTAAATCTAATAAAAAAACATGAAATGCTTTGGTGGGGTCCATGGCTGTGTTTCTTCATACAGTGAATTGGGGATTTCCCATTCCTGGCTGTATTTGTTTTTCCTAAATATATATATATATATATATATATATATAATATAATTATTCCCATTCTGGCCACATATACTGAAAAATGTATGCATTCATAAGTCATTTTGGATAGAAGTGTCTGCTAAATGGCATATATTATATAATATTTGATATATATATATATATATATATATATACTAGGGTTGTAACGGTACATATATTTGTACCGAACCG
Source organism: Aldrovandia affinis (assembly GCA_029706075.1). NCBI lineage: Eukaryota > Metazoa > Chordata > Actinopteri > Notacanthiformes > Halosauridae > Aldrovandia > Aldrovandia affinis. The sequence continues at coordinate 9,158,077 of JAINUG010000016.1, forward strand.
TTCGGTACAGGACTTTCGGTTCGGTACGCACTGTGAACCGAACGAATGCAATCTTGCTTTTACCACTAACGCACGTGCAGAACTTTTTCTGTGTGTGGTTGCAGTATTGACGTTGACATTTTATTTTATTTAAGAAAGAAAGATACAATGGGGGAAATAAGTATTGAACACATCAACATTTTGTCCAGTAAATGTATTTCCAATGAGCCTATTCAAGTGAAATTTGCACCAGACTTTGGTATTAACTCAAAAAATCCAGACAAAAAATCTAAATTATAGTCCATATGTAAATAAAGTTATGTGTAATAAAGTGGAATGAAACAGGAAAAAAGTATTGAACACACTAAGAAAAAGCAGTACACCACTGCAAGGAAAGGCAAGGAACCAGCTGAAAACCATAACTAATTAGGAGGCAACTCTACCTCCATTATCTGTGCTAATTAATGTCAGCTGGGTTAGAATATATTGATGGGCTATAAAAGTTATTTTTTTGTTAGCAAGGTGCCACACAAGAAACATCTAATGATGGGTAAAAGCAAAGAGCTCTCTCAAGACCTTCGCAACCAGATTGTTGCAAAACATGAAAATGGAATTGGCTACAGACGTATTTCACAACTTCTGAATCTTCCAGTAAGCACCATTGGAGGCATTATCCGTAAGTGGAAGCAACATCACTCCACCATCAACCGGCCACGCACAGGAGCTCCTCACAAGATTTCTGATCAGGGAGTCAGAAGGATACTTAGAAGAGTAGCCAAAGAGCCAAGGACCACTAGGAAAGCGCTCCAGAAAGACTTGGAGGCAGCAGGTACAACTGTGACAGAAAGGACAGTAGGCAATGCACTCCACCGCCATGGCCTCTGTGCACGCTCAGCCCGCAAGACTCCACTACTGAAAAAAAGACATGTTGAAGCTCGTTTAAAGTTTTCCAAACAACATTTGGACAAGCCAGTGAACTACTGGGAGCATGTACTCTGGTCAGATGAGACCAAAATTGAACTTTTTGGCTGTCACCCAACACCATGTTTGGAGGAGAAATGGCACTGCACATCACCCGAATAACACTATACCAACAGTGAAGTTTGGAGTTAGAAGTATCATGATGTGGGGCTGTTTCTCCTCTCGTGGTACTGGCAGATTTCATATCATTGAAGGAACAATGAATGGAGCCATGTACAGAGAGATTCTTGAGATGAACCTGCTGCCATCCACCAGGATGCTGAGGATGAGACGTGGGTGGACCTTCCAGCAGGACAACGATCCAAAGCATACAGCAAAGGAAACTCGCAGTTGGTTTCAGAGAAAGAAAATCAACTTGTTGGAATGGCCCAGTCAATCACCTGACTTAAACCCAATTGAACATTTGTGGAAACATCTGAAGATCCAGATTCACAAGAGGGCCCCCCGCAATCTTCAAGATTTAAAGACAATCTGTGTAGAGGAATGGGCCAAAATCACACCTGAATACTGCGGGCGATTCGTTACTTCATACAGAAAGCACCTTGAAGCTGTCATTACAAACAAAGGCTTCTCCACTAAGTATTGAATTAATTTCAGTTAGTGTGTTCAATACTTTTTTCTTATGTCATTCCACTTTATTACACATAACTTTATTTACATATGGACTTTAATGTTTAGATTTTTTGTCTGGATTTCTTGACTTAATACCAAAGTCTGGTGCCAATTTCACTTGAATGGCCTCATTGGAAATAAATGTACTGGGGAAAATGTTGATGTGTTCAATACTTATTTACCCCATTGTATGTGCCTCACTTTGTTCAGTAAATTATGGCCAATTAGCCACTGTTTACAAAGTTAAAATTGCTTTTTATTTATTATTATGTTTTTTTTCCCCACTGTACCGAAACGTGACTTCAAAACCAATGTACATACCGAACCGTGATTTTTGTGTACCGTTACACCCCTAATATACACTGTATATGCATAATGTTAACATCATGTAGCACAGAACCTGAGAGTAGAAGTCATGTCGGTCAGAAGCCACAGTGCAGACCACACCCTGGCTATTATCCACCATGCGCACGCTGCTCACCATAAGATAATTATTCTCCTGCAGCGACGCCCACACACTCAATACTCAACGCACTCTCAATATTGCACACTGGGGCCAGAGATGATCAGGAAGGCATAATGTAGTCCGTTCAGTTATTTAAGCTTCACGTGTACAGGTTCTGTGGTTCTGTGTGGCTCAGTAGGTAGAGCATGGTTCTGTGTGTCTCAGTAGGTAGAGTGTGGCTCAGTAGGTAGAGCATGGTGCTGACAACGCTTAGGTTGTGGGTTCGATTCCCACTTGGATAACATATACTGAAAAATGTATGCATTCACTACTGTAAGTCGCTTTGGATAAAAGCGTCTGCTAAATGGCATATATATATGTATACAAATGACCGCGTGCTCATGGTACTCAACACTTTCACCATTCAGAAAGAGTTACAACATCTCTAAGATGGCTGCATTCCAATGAACAGGTTTTGAGAGGGCTTAAGTGTAGACATGCTGCTTGGCCTGTAAATCCCTTTCCCAATAACATCACACAGATGCGTGGGTGGCTATGGAGACCGTGTGGCCAGGTCCACTGTCCTCGTTCAAACATCGCACGCAGGCATTAGGGAAATGTAGGCAAATACTTTGGGTATGGTTCAACTTTTGTTGGAGCTTAAACTTTTTTTTTTCTAGTTCAGTTTTAAAGGTAAAACAAACTTAAAAAAGTTACGTTTTGACCTTTGCCCTGATTCTGAAGTTTCACGCCCCGTTTCCTTCTTCTAGGCAGCCTCGAAACCAAGCTGCAACCAGCACCAGTACGTCAAAGACCGGAGATGCTGCAGCAAGTGTGGACCAGGTAAGCGCTGAGCGGCCTTATTTGTGTTGCATTTTAAAAGTCTACTGATGACTTCTGATCAAGCAAGCTTTTAAAAAACGACATGCATTCCATTATAATTTGGACCGCCTGCGTTTTTTGCGTTGGCATTTCAGCTTTTTCTTCATTCTCGTTGATAACTTGTCAACAATAACAATTTTCCAGCGCTTGCTGCTGTGTTGTGTAAAAATTGTGCACGTCATCTCATTTTCATTCATGCAGAAAGTTCTTCCTCGGTGTCCTTAAAACTGAATGGAGGGGCGGTGGATAGTGTAGTGGCATCTTGGCTGGTCCGATACGAGTGTGCGCTGCCTGTCAGGGATGTGGTTCAAAACCCATCTTTACCAGACCGACTCGGGTCCGCTGTGAAGCACGTAAGGGAGACTCCAGAACTGCCCTCAGAGAATTAGAGACGTGTGACGGACTCGTGTGGGGAGGGCAAATCAAAATAAAATAGAGGGTGTAATTGGGTACCAAACTGGGAGAAAAATTGAAAAAAAAATGAATGGGGAAGAGTGGGCTGGAAACAGGAAGTGACTCTCTCACACAGCCACGTGCGGGCGATCTCTAGAACACATATGTCACTTTTCAAGTTTAGCCTCTCCCTACATTTTCCCCTTGGTCTCCCCAGACACGTGGTTATTCAGGTGAAATGGAAATGAACGCTTGCTTTTTTACATCGCATTGTTTCTCTCCACATGGAATTGTAATCTTAGCATTGCCCCTAAATTTAATTGGCAAGAGAAATTCTAGTTGTTCTTCACTTTGACAGGTGTGTTTTATACCAGTGGTCAGCTCTAATGTTCTTTCATGTCGTACTCTAGGGAAGTATGCCTTTGCCCCGTGCACAAGCGACTCAGACACCACGTGCAGGGAGTGTGGAACCAACGAGTACCAACCAGACTGGAACAACGAGACAAAATGCCTGCCTCAGAAATTCTGCGACGCCGGTTAGTGGTGCCTTACTAATGTCTATCATACTGTGGAATTTTGTCAAGGTGCCCGTTGGAACAGCGACAGTGTCATTCTACAAATAGTTATGTGGCATGTTCTGTGTGGTAAGACTTTCTTGTGAGAGCTGCACAGGTGTACGAATGATCGTGGTTCAAATATAAAAATGAACAAGCAAATCTGCTTTGAAAATTGTATTTATTCTATTATTCTATTATGAAAGAAAATGTGTAAAAAAAAAAAGAGGAACCTGTAGGTGGTGCACTGCCTTGATTAAGGTACCTGATCTTATGGAAGTGAACCCTTCAGAAAATGTATGTATGGTTCTACATACAGGTAACTGCCAAAGTATTGGAAGCACCAACAAAACTTCCTAATGGATATTCGGAGAGTTGTCAATGCCTGGAACAGCTTGCCAGGTTGGGTCGTAGAGGCAGAAACACTTGGGCTATTCAAGTCCAGGCTAGATACTCTTTAGATTAGGACATGACGAGCCTAGATGGGCTGAACGGCCCGTTCTCATCATTATGTATTCTTATGTTATTATGTTCTTATAAAGTTTTGAAATGGGGCATTGGGCCACCTCAAGCTGCCAGAACAGCTTCAGTGTGCCTTGGCATAGATTATACAAGTGTCTGGAACTCTATTGGAGGGATACAACACCATTCTTCCATGAGAAATTCCATCATTTGGTGTTTTGTTGATGGGGGCATCGCTCCAGAATCTCCCATAAGTGCTCAACTGGGCTGAGATCAGGATAGAAATGCTTCACCACAGGATGAAGGTGATCACTCAGATCAGAATGGCTTTGTATTTATTGGTGTTTACCTTTACCTAAGTGGTCGAGTGGGCCAGGAATATGCACCCCACACCACAACAGAGCCTGCAGAACCCTTTGTTTACTCAAGTGTTTCCTAAATTAAGGCTTTTTGCCAAGCAAGCAAATGTTTTGAGTTAACCTGTAGTACAGTAAATTGTCCAGTGCCCTCCTGACAATGTGTCCTCCTGTGCCCTTCGATGCAGGAAAGGGTTTCAGTCAAGTCCGCCCACAGAACCCCCTGGTGGCCGTGCCCTGCCAGTGCAAGCCCGGGTTCCAGTGCTCCCTCAGCAACTGTGAATACTGCGAGAAGATCAGGAACTGTCGGCCTGGTCACGGACTCACCACGGACAGTAAGGATCTTATATTACTCACCATGTACAGTAAGGGCCTTACATTAAGCCCTGTTCCTTCATTTTTTAAAGTATTATTTTTTGCAGTTTTTTCCCATTTCCCCCCCGCTGTTAGTATCCAATTATACCCCCCTTTCTTTTTAATGTCAATGATCTCCTCCCTCGTATGAAAACTCGCTGCCATAGTCCGGCCAGTAGTGAGCGCTGCACTGCCTCCTCCAAGCCAGTACCTGCCTAAGCTGAAGCCTGTCAATGACACACAGGACCGCTCATATATGCAGCGTCAGGCAAACGGTACCGCAGTCTCCAGGCCAGGACCAGTAGGCTCAGAGACAGCTTCTTCCACCAAGCTATCAGGCTACTGAACTCTGGCCACTAGCCTAGCTAGCCCAACTGCCAATTTTGCACTACCAGGTGGACTGAGCACAGACACACCTGCACAGACCCAGCACGCGCAGGCAACACTCGCACGTGCACGCACGCACACACACACACACACCACTCACTCCTGTACTGTGCCTCGTGCCCCTAGTACCACTGTTGCTACTTGATCTGCTGCACTATCCTGCTATTTTGTGCTGTTACCATATTACATTGTTACATATATACATTGTTACCTATATTTTATATATTTATTCATGTATGCTCATTTGCACTGTCATTACTTACGGGTATTACTATTTTGTTTACAATGTGTGGTTTTTCTGTGTGTTATTTCTGATGCTGCGAAGTTGAGGGGCCAGGCCCAAGATTTTTACTCTGGTGTACCTAGTATCACAGATGTAACAAATAAAGGAATCTGAATCTGAATCTGAATCTGAGCGAGTCTTTCCTTTGGCTTCCCTCCCCCCTCCCTGGGGCAGACAGCCAATTGCCACCCCCTAGTGGCACTCCCGGCCAGAGCCGAAACTGGCGCGACCGGTGGAATCGAACCCCGGTCGCCTTGGCTAGCGAACACTCTTACCGCTAAACCGCGCAGGAGGCCTGGCCCTGTTCCCACATGAACAGTCTCTGCTGGCGGAGAGAGAGGAGAGAGAGAGCGACCAGTCATCCCGTGAGCTTTGTGGCTTTAGTTTGAGCTCATCCCGGCAATATGGCGCATGCTTAATTAAACCCGTGGATTAAAAAAAGCCTTTTTTCCAAAGACATAAATAGGCATGTCCTGTCATGCATCATAAGACCATAAATCACCATAATTAGTGAGGAAAATAAAAAGGCGGGGATGTCAAATTAATAGTTGCCAAACGATGTAAGGAAAGAGTCCCATCCCACTTCAAGACCTCGTGGGAATAATTAGAGACGAGATGCTTAAACTTTGAGAGAGCGAACTGTAAACTCAGCGTGCTTTTTTCCCCTCTTCTCCTCCATTTCATATCGAATGAAGAGTCTGGCCGAGGGTTCTGCGTGCCGTGTGAAAACGGACACTTCTCCAACGACTCGTCAATACAGCCCTGTAGGCCCTGGACCAAGTGAGTGCTTTTCATGATATTTCATAATTGTATAATGGCATATTATTATAACATATTTCACTTAGATTTTGTTTCTGATTTTTTCAAATTTTTCTCCCAATTTAGTAGCCAATTAAACCCTCTCTTTTTCTTGTTGATCCCCCTCGTATTGTGAGTTTGCTGCTGTAGCCCTCTGAGTGGCAGTAACAAAGGCGCTCGCCAAGCCGTCGACTGTAACTCCGGTACCCAGAGCCACTCTTATACGCAGCGCAATTATGTTGGCTTCCCCCCTCCCTGCATATACAAGGTGCAAAATACATACAACCATACACACAATAGCAAAGGCCTAAATTATACCATTGTAATGATGCTCGGATAAAAACGTCAAAGCTTTTCAACCAGGGTTTTTTTATTGTGTTATCCAAGATCCCACTCAGATTTAAAAATGTTCCTTTTAGTGCGCATCGCTATTTGCGTGTGTGGGAGCTGACAGTGTGTGGCCGTTGAATTCCTCTGTAATGTGTTTTGATGCCCCAGGATGTTAAAAACAGCCCTGGCAGTGATATGGCTGCAAGGCTGCTTCACATTTCTTCCCCATACAGGGCAACCAATGTGACAAAAGTAGTGACAATGTATTGACAAAAACTACAAATGATTGAAATACCCTGGAATATTGACCCTATTCGTATATGTATATACCCTGAGGGGCCTCCGATAGCATAGCGGTCTAACATACCCGTTTACAAATGTGAGCTGCCTATTACGGTCGCGGTTCGAAACCCGACTGTACCAGACTGGCCCTGGCGGGGAGCCCTGATCAGGGGCAGCGTTTGGCTGCCCGCCCCAGGGGAAGGGGGGAGGGTGGTCGGCATTAGCTCGCCGAGGAGCGTGTAAGTGGGCGTTCCAGAACGTGGGTGGGGCGATTTCCATCTCGAAAGAAGCAAGAGTTAGCTGAGAATTAGCTTTCGTAGAGATGGGCTGCACGTTTGTGTGCGGAGGGCAAATCAAAGCAAATAAAGTGTATAGTTAGCCACTAAATTGGGAGAAAACTGGAAAAAATCTGAAACAAAACAAACAAAAAATATATACCCTGATATTGGGTATATACAGAACCACAGACCATGGTTCTGGGTGGCTCAGTAGGTAGAGCATGGCGCTGACAATGCTTAGGTTGCGGGTTCGATTCCCACTGGGGCCACATATACTGAAAAATGTATGCATCCACTACTGTAAGTCTCTTTGGATAAAAGCGTTGGCTAAATGGCACATATTATATTATATTGACCTTGAAGTAAACCGCACACGTCTAAATAACCATTGGGACCCTGACTCAGATTGTACTCTCTCCCCGTTTCCCTGTGAAACCGCCGTTGTGTGCAGATACACACATTGGCGGATCGTCCCGTGGGTCCTGTTTACCCCGTGCTAGCTCCAGGTCACAGGAGCACACGGCGTAATACGGCCCCACAGACTCACCACGCTGCGGTGTTATGACTAATTTTTTGCACCACTTCCCTTGGAAAGAGTCTCATTTTCCAACGGCAGTTGTTTTCTGCGGTGAGCGCTTGGCGACAAGAACTGAAAATTGTGAAAATAGAAGAGGCCAAGCCCGGTCAAAATAACACGCACAGATATATATATATATATTTATATATTTCCCAACAGCTGCAAAGAGCTCGGGAAGACGGAGAAACAGCCTGGGAGTGATAAAACGGACGCTGTGTGCGGACCTCTCATTCCCGGTATGTGGATCTGTATTTGTTCGCTTTTCGTCCTCAAGGCGAAAGGTTCAAACCTGTGGCAACCTTTGGACAAGCAAGTAACATGAAACTCCCTCACTGTCCCAGTGGATTTGTACCATTAACTAGTAGCATCTGTGTTTCGCTGCATAACACGGTGTTTCCTCCCGATGTGATACCTGGGGCAAAGTACAAAGATTCTAAGAGTAGGAGCACTGATCTAGGATCAGGTTTCCCCTGTCCATATCCTAACCATATCCATTATGAGCCAAAAGGCTAAACTGATCCTAGATCAGCACTCCCACTCTTAGAATCTTTGTACATACGGGCCCAGATGTTATATTCACATTGTATTATCGTGGCATAATGTAGACATATAGCTCATTCACCTATTATCTGTATTGTAAATAGGACATGTATGTGCCCATGGATAGGCCATGCAAAATGTGTTTTGGTTCAAATCTGTCTTCCTGTTTTTGTTTCAGGTATCTCGTGGATTGTAGTGGCGGTCTTGTCGGTGATAATCGTAATATCGCTGGTCATCTTGTTCTTGTTTTGCTACAAAGACAAGCTGGTACCTCTCTCGGGTAAATTTAAATTTCCCTAGCTTTAACAATGACAGTGACAATGACTCAAATGGACAATAATATGTTAACTGTGGTTCTTCATTATTTGAAATGTCAGTAGTGACAGTAGAAACTTTGTTCTGGTCTAAATTAGTATACATTCTAAGGATCTAAGTATATGTGCTTGATTCCTCTCAGAAAATCTAAGGACGTGTGTGCAGAATCTGAAACGCAGTCGGATACAGCAGGTAAATAAATGTCCCTTTTCGTTGAGTCTTACCATCTTTCACACAAATAATAGAGAAAGTAATGAGGTAACAAGAGAGAACTTTAGTAGAGTTTGTGGAGACATATTCTGTATTGAACAGAGGTATAGAGATGACTTATACCAAGTACAACATAGATTGAAAGGAAAGCCATCAAGGAGTGACATTCAGTAAGAAAAAAGTCAATAATATGTATTGCTTTCAGCTGTTGTGAACAAATTTGTATTCAATTAAAAAGAGAGTCTGTCCTTATGTAGCTAATATTTATTGTGAAATCCAGCCCTTGTATGTATAAAATGCAGATTTATATGGGAACAGTACAGAATTGCCTTTAAAAAAAAATTCTCGTTTTTGTGAAAGGAAACATTATCAGCGCCCTACAGCAGTAGCCACGGGCAGCAAAACTGCACGCTTTACGAGATCACCTGCCTGATTCGCCAAGAGGAGGACCCGCTCAAATCCCTCGACATCTGCGCGAATGACGGACAGGCGAACGGAGGCCCGGTGGCGGATCAGGGGGAGGGGCCTGTGGAGGTCGGCGGGGACGAGGGGGAGGAGCCTGTGGGGGGTGGGTGGGGCCGAGCCGGCGGGGAGCAGTGGAGAGCCCGGCCCCTCTCCCTCCTCCAGCTCCTGCAGCTGTGTGCTGTCGGTGCAGGAGCCCGTGGAGGTGGGGGAGAATGAGGACTGCAGCCAGGCCGTGGCCCCGGGCCTGACCCGGGCCTGCTCCTGCGGGGGGGAGAGCGGGACGGGCGCGGCGAACCTGCTGCTCCTCCGCGAGACGCCCCTCTGCCACGGCTGCTCCGCCTGCAGCCTGGCCTCCTGCCCAAACCGGCACGGCTCCTGTGACGCATCGCAGGACTCCAGCCTCGCGGGGCTGGCCGGACGGACGGACGCAGACTGCAGACAGAACGAGCCCTGCTGCTGCAGCATAGACTCCACCGCCATCCCCATGCCCTCCTCGGACTGCGGGAGCGACCGGGGCCTGTCGCTCCAGCACAGCGACGAGCAGAAGCTCTCCGTGACGGACTTGTCTCTGGACGCTGATCCGGAGAGCGCCGGGCACATTTCAGACCTACCTCTGACGTCCGGTGAGTGACCCGCTGCCCTGCTTCTGAGACCGCAGCACCACAGGACATAGCCAGGATGTAATAGCAACATTCTTAGAACCAGGGATAGACGTGATGTACAGAGATGTAGCTTGGCCCGGCCCCCCTCCCTAGTGGTACTCCTGGCCACAGCCAAACTGGTGCAGCCAGGGAAAACGAACACCGGTTGTAGTGGGTTGCATCTACATTACATTACATTAGAGGCATTTAGCAGACTTGCCGTTTTTATACAGCTGGATATTAACTGAAGCAATCCAGGTTAAGTACCTTAAGGGTACAACGGCAGTATCCCACCTGGGGATTGAACCTGCAACCTTAACGTTACAAGCCCAGTTCCCTAACCATTATACCACACTGCCTGCCTGCATCTCAGTCAGATGCTCTTACCACTACACCACCCGGGAAGTGGTGCATGGTGCAAGTATGTAAGAAAGTTATAGACAGAACATGCAGCATTAACATACAGAATTCACTAACAACGACATTCCAAATATTTGGCATTCATGCTTCTCGTTAGCTACAAATTGGGACACTGGCACCCAGGAATGTGTCAAACAAATATGAAAAAGGCTTCAAGAATATCATCCTATTAAGTTCGCTATCTTTGTTAATAATGTGAGATCAATAGGTAAGTATCTCATTATCAAGAGCTTAAATTAGTGTTGTAAAAAGGAAGCTTAAAATCTATTGGCACAAGTGATCAATATCATTATTAGAAATTCCCATATACAAAATGATGATTTAATTAACATCAACAGCCCAAACGGCAGTTGATGCAGTTATCAGCAAAATCTGCATGTTCAGCAATGATGGAAGGCTCCTTCTGTTACCGCTTAATACATTTTGTCCCAGGGAAAGATACTGACCCTTTACAAAAACAGCAACAACAACCAACCAAATACTGAAACAGAGGGATGACCCAAACATGCACAGAAATATCCCCAACACAGTTTTGTGCTTTAAATTCCAAAGTGTTTTTAAAATGACCACAGTCTTTTATTGAAACAATGTGTGCTCACAACCTCTTAGCATGATTAATATCCCCCCTTAAAATGTTTTACCGGAAGGCAGAGTAGCTGACTGTCCTCCAAGCTGAAGTTTCAGAGACGCACTGTGTCAGGAATGCTGAAACACAACAGTTTATCCGGACTTTACTTACATTTATTGCCACCATTAACAGTGCTGTCCGGTCGCACAGTTAGTACGACTGTTTCGTGTGTTAGTGTCGGCCTTTTTCCCCAGATGTTTTTCTGTTGACCTGGGAAATAACTTGGAAGCCTCTTCCGCCAGTTTCTGGGAACAGTACCTTGGGAGAGCAATTAATTTTACTGTGCTGGACAGCAATTATTTCCAGCAAAGTTAAATATGTGCAACGTACAATAAACCTCTTTCATTCTAAGGCTTCTGTTTAGTATACCCACAATGCAGTGCGCTGTGTAACTTTTAAGTAGATTCATTGTCAATTTATTGGCATGTCCCTTGATCGATGTTTCCCTGTTCTCCAGCAATTCAGGTAGTGAGGCTGAAACATGATCAGTGCTTCTCCATTTTCATTAGATGTACAAAACAAAAGCCTTATATTTATTCATATTTATCATACAGCACTTTTGCGCGTGAATGTATTATGCGATTAGGATCAGTGGGTCATTAAAATGAAAAAGCAAAAAAAAAGTTCATTGTAGTTAATTTGACAGTATTTGATTTGTATTGTTATATCTACAGATACAAAGTTAATTGTATTATGTATTATAATATATTTTGGTAGTGAAATTTGTCTTTAATATTTATCTTTATGCTTTGGCAGAAAAAAGGCTTCAAATGTACATAAAAGCGCAGTTATTGAATTAGTATCCGTCTGTTTTGTGTACATGTTGGGCTCGCATGCATAGATCATGTGCAGATATGCCAATTGTGGTATTAGTCACCAGTTATTTCACAGTCCGCTGTAGAATATTATAATTTATTCATTCATCTGCCACAGCCATTAAAAATGAACTCAGTAACCCATCCTGTTCGCTTAGAAACAGCCCTTAAAATGACTTCCCGTGTGCATTAAAAATGATTTATTAGACTGATAATAAAGACTTAAAGAGGATGTCCTCTCTCATAAACCGATGAGTAAGGGGATGTGTGAAATGTTACTCATGGTCGCAGAGCCAGCTCGGGGATAACGTGTGTGGCACCACTTCGGAAGTGCCCTGAGACAGCCAAATGTTGAAATGCCAGGAGAAGGAAATGGCTCTGCACTTTTGCAGATGGAAAAGACTTAAATAGCCGTGTGACGTGAAGTGACACATTGTTAAATTGAGACGGGCGGGCAGTGGATCCACAGTTCCGGTGGCTGTCACGTTTGCTGCTGGTGTTTTTAGCTTTTTTTATGTGATCCAGCATCCTGTTCCCTTTTCTTCTAGTGGAATTCAGTTTTACGACTCACGGTGGAAAATAAACACCACATATTTGGCTGGACATGTAAAGTATATTAGGGGTGTGACGGTATACCGGTATGATGGTATACCATGACATTAAAATATTAAATAGTACTATCATAAACTTAAATCACGTGTAGTAAATCACCCCCCATGCGGGGGAAAAAATATTTAAATCGTTACCCTACTAAAATGTCTAAATAACCCATATTAAATAATATAATACTGGACCTGGGGTGTCCACTAATGTCATTTAATCCCACCCCCTCTTTGGCTGTTCTTGGATTTTGTTTTGCTTATGTGTTTGATTGCGCATGTGCAGACAGCTCAATATCAAATGTATATAAAACAGCCATGTCAAGACATTAGACCTGGTGTCTGCTTGGTATTAGTTAATCATATTGTCTGGGAGTTCATCTTCAAATTTGTAAAGAATTCAGAAACTACTCAACTAATTTAATTTCATTCATTTAAATGACATTATTGTAATGTATGTATATCAGCAGATATATGTGTGGTGCTGTCACATTTTCAGGGACCTGCCTGAGCACTTATTCTACTTTTAGAACTGGAAGCTCAGTGTTACTGTACATGACAGTTGTGATATCTGAATCTCAATGAGTTTTATGTAATATGCAAAATATTCCTTCCATGACCCTCAGCAAAGCTTTACCTCAAACAATACTGCGATTCTCCCATAAACAGGAAGTGTAGCGTCCACACTGTCATGAACCGGGCCTTGGAAAACTGGCGCAGGTCTTGCAAAGACGTGGGCGTCCAAACAGCGAGCTATTTTTGGACCCCTTATGTCACTAGCTTATGGGCTATAGTGTGATAAAACATAAGAACATAAGAATACATAATGACAAGAACAGCCCATCTAGGCTCGTCATGTCCTAATCTAAAGAGTGTTTAGTGCTGCATCTAGCCTGGACTTGAATAGCCCAAGTGTTTCTGCCTCTACTACCCGACCTGGCAAGCTGTTCCAGGCATTGGCAACTCTCTGTGTAAAGAAAAACGTCCTAATATCCTTGCGGAATTTGCCTTTAACTAATTTCCACCTGTGGCCTCTTGTTCTGCTGACCCCAACTCTACCAAAAAATATTTGGTAGTTCACTTTGTTAATCCCATTTAGGAATTTAAAAACCTCAATCAAATCCCCAAGTCTCCCTTTGCTAAGCTAAAATAGATTGAGCACCTTAAGTCTATCCTCATAACTTTTACCTTTCATACCAGGTACCAATTTAGTTGCCTTTCTTTTAAGTTTTTCCAAGAGCTTCTATATGTTTCTTTGCTCATCATTGCTGACGAGCAAATCCTCTGGCTTTGAGGAAATTGGTGGCCTGCCTTTATCAGCTGCCATAGCCAAGGCTGTCCTCATATATTTTACCTTTCATACCAGGTACCAATTTAGTTGTTATGCCAACGATAGTCGCTCACGGCGCCCTGTCGATTTCCGTTTCGCAGGTCACGTGACGGGGAACCACAACACCACGTTCATCTCCAACGGACAGGTGATGAACTTCAGCGGTGACGTCATCGTGGTGTACGTGAGCCAGAACTCTCAGGGCGGGGGCGAAGGCCCGGAGGAGGCCTTCTGCAGCCCCGTACAGGAAGAGTCGGGTGAGGAGGACGTCCAAGGGCTCGCCAAGCCCAAGAGGGACACTGTGCCACAGGAGGATGCGTCACACCCCCTGCAGGAGCAAATGCACCAGCAACCATCGGCGGCCAATCACGGGAGCCTGCCTGTTCAGGAGAAGAGCAACAATTGGCCCGTCTGAGAAGTATATTTGACACAAAAAAAAAAGAATTCTAGCAGGTGGTGTCTCATGGGAAATGTAGGCATTCACTCCTGCCTGAACATATCTCGTCATTTGTATTTCAAATTGTTCTCATTGCATTCAGAGTGCTTTGTTATATATTAAGGTAAATGCTATGCATTTGTTGAACTCAGTATGTATGTATGTATATATATATTATTATTTTTTTGCTGTTTTTTAAGTTATTAACTTTCCCAGGGTACCCAGTGCCTCTAAGGTCATTAATAGCCAAATTGTGAAAAAGATAAACTGGATTTTCAACAGAAAAGACCGTATCTGCTTTGTGCCTTTTAGTGTCTTCCCTCTTCTGTTGTGCTGTAACCAGAATTGCTTTGATTCTGTAACTAGGCAGAATTTGTTAAAAGATCAAACCTTTTTTGTCCCACCCATTAACATGGACTAAAAAAACCTTTATAAAAAGGCGAGTTTTGGTCCTGTGATATTTTGAGGATTTTGGGCACCATATTTGTAATTTATGAATAGCTGGCGGTTAGCTTTTATTTTCCTACCAGCTCTTTAAATTAAACCAATATAAACACAGTATGGGATGTATACATGCAATAAATATGCTGAATGTAGACAAAATTCTGCACTACGAGGTGTGGAGTAGCAGTGTGCCACAAACAAAGGGGGTTTGGTGAAGGATGGTTCAGTCTATCGAGGACAAACACCGAAAGTGGAAGAAGGAAGGGTTTCAGAAAGGGGAACTAAAGCCGCAACTCACCAAAGAATCGTTTAATTTAGGGAATTATTCATAGTGCTTGGCAGTAACTAGAAAAATCAATGATGATCATTGGAGTGTTTTTACTTGGTGCTGCTTGTGTTGTTTTTACAGCAGTGAATATGAGAAATTACCATGTGTGGAATAAATCATTGAATGAAGTTTGTTTGATTATTATTTTTTTTACAAAGCCTCACATTACAAATCAATCATCGTAACAGTATGTTCGTCGTTGTAAACAGTAGAAATGAATTGAAATGCTCAAATCGATCAATAGACGTGCACTCACCCAAGTGAGATGGTCATGAACGTGTAAATGTATGTGCAAAGTAATTTGTGTATTCATAACTCCCTGTTTTGATGTACATTAAACGTATTACATCACACGTTTGTTTTAATTATGTTTTGTTTAATCGTATTGTTTTCCAATTCAAAATGTATGTCCCAGGTTCGATGATAAGGTGAATATTTGTAATATTTTAAAACTTGGGCGGAGAGCGTAGCGGTCTAACGCACCATATTTTGGCTGGTCCGACACGGTGTGCGCTGTCTGTCAGCGATTCGGTTCTAAACCCGTGTCTACCAGACCGGCCCTGGTCGAAAGCCCCGATCGGGGGCGGCATTTGGCTGTCCGCCCCAGGGGGAGGGGGAGCCGGCTCCGGTCCGCCGTCATTTTACACATTACATTTTAAGCATTTAGCAGACGTTCTTATCCAGAGCGACTTACAAGATGTGCATAAATACATGGTAGGAACAATCATAGTTCAGCGCAATATCATTGAGGTCAGTAACCAGGGCTGGAGTAATTTGGCTCAGACATCACAATCGATTTTGACAAAAAAGATATCATGTCAGTAGAAAATGAACCAATGGGCTGTCCATTTTTTGTTGGCCGTTAGATGACAAAAATTTTTTTAAATATTTTTTAAATTAAAAATAATAATTATACCTGTAAAACACTGGGAATCGGAAAAGGTTAGCCCTCATTTATTTTTTATTTTTTATTGAGTAAGCAGGGATACATAGTGTTGAGCAAGTAGGCAGTGGTGATGACAATTAGCTAGATGTACAGAATGAGGCACGTAAGGGAGTCTCCAGAACATGGGAGGGCGAAGCGAATTCAGTCTCAAAGGAAGCAGAGTTTGCTTCCCTCGGAGAATTGGCTTGCCTCGTAGAGACAAGCGGCGGACCCGTTTGAGGAGGGTAAATCGAAACAAATAGAGGGTGTAATTGGCCACCAAATTGGGAGAAAATGGGAAAAAATCTGAAACAAATAAAAAAACTTAAAAAAATTGTGCGTTAAAGTAGTGTGATATTTTGGGAGCGCGTTTCTTTTCCGACTCAGCACAATATTGTGAACTCAGAACTCAGCCAATGTAAAAAGAAAAGCTCTCATTAAGACCAAAGATGAGTACCTGCTGTTGGACGAGCTGCAGTATTGCGACTGTAAGCCATTTCATTTGACCACACGAACAAAATCTGCAGCCAATTATGGTTTGGATCCCGCTGAACAATTTCACTCACAAGTAAATGGTGGCATCACAGAGACGCACACTGCCCACGGGGGACAAAGCATAATGTAAATAAAGTGCATTTTTGTTTGTCAAAACAGGAAATTATGGCTGGCCAGCACATAGTTTGTACGAGACTCACTAACGATCATTTTTAGAATGTTATTTCAAGGAGAGGGTTTAAAAAAGAAGGGATGTGCTGTTGTGCCACCCGGTGGTTGTTAGAGTGTATTAAAAACCTTTTCAAAGGTGAATATACTTATTTATTTATTTATCCCTTCGTTCATTTACTTGGCAGAGACAGCGTACAATATTTAACACGAACGGAGAAACATTTTATACCTATAAGTTTGCTATGTTCTCATTTTCACCTGCAAACTCTGAGGTCAGGCAGGAAAACGGACAATGTCATGTGACAATAGTTCATCACTGTTCATAAACAATACAGAACACACATAATTCATAATTAATATTATTAAAGGTTTACATCAGTCAGGTTCCATAAAACAATTAAGAGCAGACGCATGGGTGAAACTGAGTTTCTCACTTATCGCTGTACTTAAGTACATTTTTCAAATATCTGTGCTTAAGTCATTTCCATTTTTAAATGTAGGACTTTTTAACCTTTACTGGAGTAAAATTTTATCAGGGTATCTGTACTTTTACTCAAGTAAAGGGTTTGAGTACTTTGTCCACAACACCACTGAATAGTATTTATAGACTGAACACTAATGGGCCCATCTTTGATGGAGCAGACTCTCTGGGAGTTCTGAAACACATGTAAGTCACGTGATGGCTTCTCAGTCTTGAGAAGAGCCAGCCGAGAGGCCCAATCAGGGGCGGCGATTGGCTGTCCGCCCCAGAGTGAGGGGGGAGGGTGAGCCGGCATGAGATCGCCGAGGAGTGGTAAGGTGACCTGGTAAACTGGGCGAGTCCAGTCTTGGAGTCTTGTCATCTCTGTGAGAGGACGCACTGCATTTTTGTCATTGGCCCCATAATAGATTCCTACGTCTCTGTTGAAAAGAGCTCGGGTGATCCTGGCCTGCCGGGACATGCTGACGGCAGAGCTGGCTGCCAGTGAGCTTGCCAGAGACGCTGGGTTCTGCCAGCAATGTCATTCCCTGCAAACTGGATCTCGCAGGCACTTTGTTGAGTTTGCTGAACACGTCTGTAACTGTAAGTCACGCATTCGCATTTTACCCCTGATCTGACCTTATCCATGATCTCCAAGATTTATCCACGATCTCCCAGAATGATGATGAAATGAAACAAATATTTGTATCATCACCAGTTGTCTTGTGCAGCCAGAGAGGAATGAATCAGGGGTGAGCGGGGTCAGATGAAACGGGATGCTTCAAATGCACTCAACAACCTCGGGCGGGTATGAGATGCAGGTTGGAGTCAGCCACCCAGGTTTGCCTTGTACAGCAAAATGTCAACAGTCAGGGCCTCCCGTGTGGTCTAGTGGTTTCAACGTCCGACGCTGGCCACGGCGACCAGGGTTCGATTCTCTGTCGCGCCAGAGTCGGCTCTGGCCGGGAGTGCCACTGGGCCGGCAATTGGCTGTCTGCCCCAGGGAGGGAGGGAGGGGGAGGGAAGCCGACACAGTTCGCTGCGCACAGGAGTGGTTCTGGGGTACCGGAGTTACAGTCGACAGCGCGATGAGTGCTGTCTCGGAGGAGGCAGAGCTTCGCCCTTGTCACTGCCGGTCACAGGGCTACAGCAGCGAACTATGAGTGGATTGAACTAAGCACAGCGGGAATAATTGGCTACCAAATTGGGAGAAAAAATAAAATTGGAAAAATAAAAATTTGAAAATGTCAAATGTCAACTGTCAACTTTGAAATGTTGCGTGAGCCAGTTTGTGTGCTATTCAATCTGTGAATGTAGCAGAGGAGCTCCGAAACGTGAGTTAAGCTGGTGAGCGTTCGCTACAGAATAAGCAGCAAGCATACGATTGGTTCCCTTGGCTGGGGACTCGGGTCTTTGGCTCAGCAGGCTAATCGTGTCTCTTGTCTCTCGCTGCAGGCAGAGGCAGACCTGCCCACTGTCGTTACATGAATACTGGATTAAAAGTAACAATCTGATATTTCATATCAGTTCCATAAAAACAGTAGATTGCATTGTAAAAGAGAAACATGTTTTCATTTGTGTAGATTACTTTCAAATCCTTTTATGGACTTACCAGAAATGTCAAACTATTAACATAACATTGAACAGTATCATACTTTATGTACTGTATACATGTTGTGCCTTTTATTCTCCTGTTTGTGCAGCAATAGCACACAAAATGGCTATTTTACATGAGGCAGTTACACCAACAAAGCTTCACCACATACTGTGCCTCAAAGTGGGCTGTTCTGTTATATTCCTTCAAGGTTGGGTGGAGAGGTGGCAGTTTGTAAGTCCCCAATGTTAATATGAAGTTATTTCCAAGAAGTACTCTAATGCAGCAAATTCAGCACAACTGGTTACTATTTTCTGCCAAATAAATTACCATTGTTGTACGTGTGAAACCATGAAACATCACACCATGTGATATTGTCTAATAGGGCTTTTTTATTATTTTTTTATTTCCATTTTCCCCATTTTTCTTCCAATTGGGTAGCCAATTATACCCTCTATTTATTTAGATTCGCCCTCCCCCATGAACTTGCCTCTTGTTTCTATGGGTTAAGCTAAAAGCGAAATCCCCGAGGCCAGCGATGATCCGCCTCCTCCGAGACTCGCCCACCTACTTTCTTTTTCTTTAAATAAATTTTTCTGATTTTACCCCGTTTTTCTCCCAATTTGGTAGCCAATTACTCCCGCTGTGCTTGGTTCAATCCCCTCCCTCGTAGTTTGCTGCCATAGCCCTGTGACCGGCAGTGACCATGATGAAGCGCTGCCTCCTCCAAGACAGCACTCGTCGTGCTGTCGACTGTAATTCCGACACCCCAGAACCACTCCTGTGCACAGCGAACTGTGTCAGCTTCCCTCCCCCCTCCCTGGGCCGGACAGCCAATTGCCGCCCCGGTGGCACTCCCGGCCAGAACCGACTCTACACCTAGTTTCTTTTTAAATAGATTGAGTGCCTTAAGTCTATCCTCATAACCTTTACCTTTCATACCAGGTATCAGTTTAGTTGCCCTTCTTTGAACTTTTCCAAGAGCTTCTATATCTTTCTTGTAGTGCGGTGCCCAGAACTGCACACAGTATTCTAAGTGAGGTCTGACAAAGGCATTATATAACATTACGTAATATAACCTCCTTTGATTTATACTCAATACTTTTTCTATGTATCCCAGCATCCTGTTGGCCTTTTTCACGGCTGAAGCACACTGCTTTGATGCAGACAGACTTTGATCAACCACAACTTTTTCAACTTGAACACTTACTACCTTTTCTCCTCCCATAAAATACTCCTGTCTTATGTTTGTATTTCCTCTGAACTGCCTCAGAACATGTAATCCAGCTGTATAAATGGATTTTGTGTAAAGTGTTAGTAATTGTAAATATTACAATTGTTTAGGGCAATCCTTAACAGCTTAATGGCTACACGTAAGTCATGGCTTTAGAGAATGGATTTTTGTAGTGCTTGAACATCATTTTATTCATACAAGAAATACAACTTATTTTGTCTTTTTTTGGTACAAATGTCTTAATATAAAAAAAGATGCATGTTAGATCCCCCTTCTGTTGTCATATGTCAGTCACCCTGCTGCTCAGCCACCCTGCTTAGTTTCAATCCTGTGCTGTGATCTGCTGATTTTTGGGAAGAAATCCCTCCAGAAGCAAATTAATGGACCAGCCCACAAATTTGAAGTCTATAGGGCTAGGAAAATCTGCCTTGGACAAACAACGGTACAGATTAGGCTATCGTAAATGAACTGTCGTGGGTGAGTTTGGGAGCTGAAGATGACTCAGGCCACAGGAGGATCTAACCTGATGTTGCCTATTTATGGGCTAGCTGATTTGTCCTGTGTCTTCACAGGACTGTGTTCACCACAGACCTGGGAATAGTCCACACTGATGTGACCGGGAACAGGAAAAGCTCCCTTCAGATGATTGCGAAAGCTTTCAGCTTCCTTATAAGAAAGCCGGCGGATTCCACCGGTCGCGCCGGTTTTGACTCTGGCTGGGAGTGCCACTAGGGGGCGGCAATTGGCCCAGGGCGGAGGGAGGGAAGCCGATATAAGCTGGATGCATATAGGAGTTACCGGTGACCGTGGCGGGTTCCGGCTCGGAGGAGGCGGTGCTCCACCGCATATCACTGCCGGTTTCAGGACTATGGCAGCGGGTTCTCAAATACAACGGAGGAGATCATTGACATGAAAAAGAGAGTGTAATTGGCTACTAAATTGGGAGAAAATGGGGAAAAAAGCAGATAGATAAAATAAAATAAAAACACCAGCAGAGGGGGTCTGCACCACCCTGTGCTGTGCCTTGACTCCAGAAGCTGATGACTGGAGGTTACTACAGGTGAAAGAGACCTGCATACCTGGGCAGCTCACTGATGCTTTCCACAATCGTGAGTACAGGTGTCTCATGTCTTCAAATGACGTATAATAACTGCTTACAAATTCAACATTGACAGTAAATGAAGAGGTGGTGACTTATGTTAGGCAGAGATTTCTGGAGAACAAGATGACCTACAGTGAAGATTGTTTTATAATGCAAGTTCCAATACTCTTGACTTTTCAGCCCAAAGCAATATTTTAAATCAACCTTTTTAGTTATATTTCAAAAATGGAATTTGTGTGGCTGTCCTTTTTAGACAATAAATGCATGTAAGACAGCAGGCTGTGAGGCCGCAGAATACTGTCTTAAATGAGCATAGCAACTGGTTATGGTACATCTGCAGGATGATGATTCAGGTGTCAGTGGCACGATGCTAAATTCTGTGTGTGTGTGTGTGTGTGTGTGTGTCTGTGTTTGTGTGTCTGTGTGTGTGTGTGTGTGCGAGAGTGCGTGCATGCATGCGTGAGTGTGTGTGAGTGTGTGTGTGTTTTGTGTGTGTGTGTGTGTGTGTGTGCGGGTGTGTGTGTGTCAGAGTATGTGTGTGTGTGTGTGTGTGTGTGTGTGTGTGTCAGAGTATGTGTGAGTGTGTGTGTGTGTGTGTGTGTGTGTGTGTGCGTGCGTACGTGCGTGAGTGTGTGTGTGTGTGTGTGTGTGTGTGTGTGTGCATGAGTGAGTGTGAGTGTGCGAGTGTGAGTGTGTGTGTGTGAGTGTGTGTGTGTGTGTGTGTGTGTGTGTGAGTGTGTGCATGCGTGCGTGCTTGTAAAACATCATTAATCATTACCAAAAGTCCCCAAACCTGCCATCCTTAAATGTCAAATCACCTGATATTTCACACAGATTCCCATTGTTATGAAACAGGATACTGACACATCACATTAAAAATACAAATGAGGTCCTCTACAGTATGCATATTCAAGGAAGGGTGAGATCCTTTCTTTCAGAGCAGCATTTACAAGAACCATTTACAAGCACCAAAGAAATCTATGCTAGGACTAACTTTATCATTTTTCTATTGGCATTGAGTGCTAACTTTTTATTAATGAATTTTGATTTATGTAAGGTGGCCTTGGGTGTGCAGAAAGGGGCCAATTAAATAAAATACATTATTATTATTATTATTATTATGAATAACCAGCCTGCAATTACAATGCAAAAACATAAAATAAAATATGGCTGTGAACAGCAACATCATAAAATGAGACTATGATATTAGCTGTAAATTATGCAACTGTTGCTACCGACACCCAAAGGAATGGCATAACCTTACTGCTGTACACAGTAAAGATTGCATCAGTAGGTTGGCACACAATACCATTACGTTTGCTGACGATACTGCGGTGGTTGAATATATCAAAGACGCAGTGTGGAAATTGACCATTTCCTGGAGCGGAGCATGACTAACCACCTTAGTCTAAATACTAAACACCTAAAACATTTTAGAGGATGGAAGGAACGTGAAGTACAAATGCATATGGCACAAAACGTGGATAAATTATTGATGAATAACAGTTTCAATATTAGATTTGATGAACAAGTGACCTGAAAATGCGACCGCAAATATCATATACAAGACAGGGCAACAGGATCTGTGCTCAGTGGATGAATTCAGAGTATTCGTCAAATATTTAACGATTCTCTTCTTTTAACATTTTGTGGAAAGCGTATTGATTGAAATGTAATATTCTGAAATAATCATTAGCAATTTAATAATGTACACAACACAAACGGCGTCGGGACTGGAATGGAGAAGAATGTTATGCCCTGCTAAACTTCGTATTTGTACTGTAAATGCTACCCAAATGATGATACAGGAAGGGGACTTGTTTATGACCGTTGTGTGACCCTAGAAATCTGAGAAGTGGAGTTGGGATGAACAGAACAGAGGAGGTGTGTTTCATGTTCCACGCTGTTGGGGCGGGGTTTATGACGTGAGGTCTTAGTCAGCTAATAAAGGTTGAGAAACATGGTGTGTTCTATGTGTAAAACAAAACCACAGCTACAATGTCTCGGCGGGTCCCTTTCCAGACTCTAACACCAACAAGATGCGGAAACTTAACGCTGGAAGGTTTATCTCTGGCTCCAAGAAAGAGAAAAGATCACAGAAAGAATGTCTTGAAACAATATCTGCACCAGCCAGCAATTGTAAAATACGAACGTTGTTTAACCACACACCATTTTTGTGTTGGTTACAAGTTTCTTAAAGACAAACAATCTGTAGAATTATACTGTAGGGGTTACCCCTACGTTAACCCGTGTGGATTTGGGGGTGCGGAGATGTGTTGTGAAACGGCGACGTTCTCTAAAGACTCGTGGAGGGACTTTCGTGTCAAATACAAACCAGACCCCGATAAGGCCCCCAACGCGGTATATGCCTTGTTCTTCTGCGGGGATGCCTTTTGTGACAAATACAAACCATTTAACGATAAGGATACCAATGTAGTAAATGACATGCTCCGCACTGTTGATGAGTTGTTTAAATGTGGGGAGTTGGTTAGTGGCTACTGTAGTGTCAAAAGGAGCTTGTTACAGACAGCAGATGACGAGGACTGTGTGAGTGGGGGTATGACAAGTACCCAGGCCCCCGCCCCTGAGACCTTCTAGCTATAAAGTGCATGCGTTGTTTGACAGTTGTCACAACACCCTAGGACCATGGACAACCCCGCTGATGCATCCTCCGTTAGAGGTCCCAACGACCAGGAATACCTTCACTGGCAGCACCCGACGAATTACATGGACAATGCACCAACTACACCAACTACAGAAACTAATACAACTGTTTCTGAACCGGCTACAGACGACGGCCCTGACTGTCTCCTTACACCCGTAGGTGTGAGACTTATAAAAGTTACCACATGTATGCTTCTGGAGAACATAGTCACCGCGAAGCTCCGAGAGACCTGTTACGGGTGTGAGATCGATCATCCAAGCCAGAAGCACCACCCGTGTCTGTATGAGCCAGAGGAATTCTATTTCGAAAACAATATCATCGACATCACAAAGAGGCTGTTAACACCGGGGCTTCCAACGATTTTTTCAAACCTTCTGCAAACCATCGATTTAAGACCTTCGAAACCCCGAATTCTTGGCTGTGTTGAGACATTACTACTGGGTCTGACGGATGAGCCGTACATCTGTATGAAACTGCGTGAAATAAGACACAAACTCATCAGTCACGTTTGTGAAGCATCCGTACACGAAGCTGTGAAGTGCTGGGGCGACGAAAAACAGTCCTGTTGACATGGGGAACCTCCGTCTGGCACCACCTATTGATAAACAATATGTGAAGACAGAACTAGTTGCTTTATTGTGTGGTGTAATTACTGCCAATAGACCATCGGGGCCTGTTATTGAGTCCGCACGTTTAGATAGGCTGAAAAAAATGTTGATGTCCGCTAGGGATGTGTGTGATGTCTGGGACGATATATTACAGATGTGTGCTTATGATATCAAGCCTTGTCATGTGACTGTAACAAGTTTGCTAAAATGTCTGGGTACGTGTCGGAAAAGTTTCAATGTTGGTATGATAATTAGCCTATGTGCATATATTACAGATTTATGTATGTTGAAGATGTCTAAAAATGATGTTGTAGATGTGTGTATCGTTGTTGAGATTCTAGTAGATTTTCTGATTAGTAGGAATGTTAATACATGCGTACAATTTTTAAACATTATTGATGTGATGTGAACCACGTGCGTCCTTTTTTTTAGATTGAATAAAAAGTTTTGTTACACGTAAAACTGAATCATTATTTGTTGGGTACTTATAACTACGGTGTTATAATGACAGAAGAAATGCACTCCGTCTATTATGACCCCGCTAGCGTGGGGTCTTTTGGTGGTAAAAACCGTCTAAAACGTGGCGTGTTCAAGAAGACAGGTATTCATTTATCAGACAAAAATGTGTCCGACTGGCTACAAGGGGAGGAGACCTACACTTTACACGCACCAGTTCGCGTTAAGTACCCTAGAAACAGGGTAGTAGTCTACGGGATAGACCAACAGTTTCAGGCTGATCTAGTAGATATGTCCATGTATGCGGAGGTTAATGACAACTACAAGTATATGCTGACATGTATTGACGTGTTCAGTAAATATGCATGGGTACGTATGTTAAGAAGTAAATCAGGGGTTGAGGTGTCAAAAGCTTTTGAAGATATATTACGGACGGGTCGCGTACCTAGAAAACTACATACGGATCGTGGTACCGAGTTTTACAATAAACATTTTCAGAAAGTGTTGAGTAGTCACAAAATTCACCATTTCTCCACGGGTAGTGAGCTTAAGGCTTCAGTTATTGAGCGTTTCAACCGTACTTTAAAGGGTTTGATGTGGAGGTATTTAACATCGGTCAACTCACACAGATATGTGGATGTCATACAAGACATGGTTACATCATACAACAACAGTTTTCATAGAAGTATACAGAGAGCCCCGACAGGAGTAACTATAGAAAATGAAAAAGAGGTTTTTAAAGCTCTCTATGGTCTGAAGGATACTGGGAAGCGTTGTTTTAAATATGCTATAGGTGACATTGTACGGATATCGAAGGCTAGAACGCCGTTCGCTAAAGCTTATGAAGAGACTTATACTAGGGAATATTTCACCATAGCGACATGTATCCCCGGACCCCACCGGTCTACAGACTAAAAGATTATGACGGCGAGCTTATTGAGGGTACTTTTTATGAAGAGGAATTACAAAAATAAATATTGACGGCAGTAAACCCTTTAAGATCGAAAAAATTCTGGCCAAGAAAGGTTTCATGGTCCTTGTTAAATGGCTTGGGTGGCCAGCTAAGTTCAACAGTTGGGTTCGTGAAGAGGAGGTTATAGACATCTAGCGATCTCTAGAGATACTAAGAAGCCATGGCCAGTGAGGGGTTTTACATAACACTACCCTCCAACGCGTCCCGGGGGGTGTATCCTGAGAACACAATATCGCATTACCGGACAAAATTATCGAAACCGTTGCTATTGAAAGGTTCATGGCAGGTTGGCCTAGTCGAATTTCAATATCCAAGAACATGGCTTACTATAACGTCATCAGACACTCTTTTTACGGTCGTTGATAAACAAACGGGGACGGAAGCAAAATATATGATGACCTCAGGGACTTACACAACCATCACGGATATTATTGCGGCGATTAACAAGCATACGACCCCCCTGTCTATAACTCTTGGATACTCACCGGTAAAAAACAAAATATACATGGTGACAAAAAAGGATATAGCTCTAAAGTTCGTTGGAAAGCTAGCTATAATTTTAGGTGTTAAACATTCTATTGAACAGGTTGCTGAGAGGGGGATTTTGTTAGAAAAGACAAGGTTTACGCCCCGAAGCCTGCGGATTTACAAGGTGGATTCTATAATCTTTTTGTATACACGGACATAATTGAACATCAGGTCGTCGGAGACCACTATGTGCCAATGTTGGGGTGTGTACATATAGCCGGGGACGAGTTGCAAGTGGTCACTAACCGGTATGATAAGCCCCACTACGTACCGGTCTCCAGCGGTCATATTAATGACATAGTCGTCGAGATAAAGAGTGACCAGAATCTGCACGTACCATTCACATACGGTAAAGTGGTAGCGAAAACTTCATTTCAGACCTGCAAGACATAGTGTGTGAAACCATAAATAGATCCATGATGATTCCGTTTAACTCTTATGCACGGGATCCAGAGCGCTATATAACCTATTACCAAAACCAAGCTGGTAGTGGTCTGGCCGGCTATGCCGGTAGCGCTGCACAATATGGGGGTGGATTGGGGGGTCTTTTTAGAGGCTTCTTCCGTTTTGCAATGCCTCTATTAAAAAAAGGTTTTAACATAGCCAAGCCACATCTTAAACACGCAGCTAAAAACATAGTGGGGGATGTACTCAGCAACGTCATGTCTACAAACGGTCGTAGCAACGTTGCCCAGGATGGTAGCGGGCTGTTAGTTATGACGCGCAAGACCCAGAAGCGACCCCCAGGAGGCAGACATAGATCTGTTGGCAAGAAAAGACGTGTCGTACGCAGGACCCCAACAGTACGCAAAAGAAGGACGAAGCGTAAGCACGTCGTTAGTAGACGTGTTTCGCCCCACAAAGGATACATATTCTAAAATGGCATTATTACACGGACTGAGTGAAGAGTGTATAAAATCAGAATTAGATTTATTCACGGTGCCGTTGACACAGACGGCTATAGAAAAGTGTACCTATGTGGAAATTCCGCCATTATCCGCTATAACTGATAGCGGTCCTATAGAGTTCAATATACCAGCATCCGGGAGGATTATCTGGATTTAAATAACACAACATTATATTTACGTATGAAGATTGTTGGTCCAGGTGGCGTTAATATACCAGCAGGGGCTCTTGTGGGGGTTATAAATTACCCAGCGGCAACCCTATTTTCTCAGGTAGATGTCTCTTTAGGGGACCGTCTGATCTCACAAAGCTCCAATACTTATCCCTACCGTAGCATAATCGAATGCTTGATGAACTATGATAAACAAGTCCTGGAAACAAACTTCACAGCAGGTCTGTTTTACAAAGACACGGCGGGACACAGATGTCAGACTCCCTGACGGTGAAAATATAGGACTGAAGAAAAGGTGTACTTACACTGCAGGGAGTGCTGTGGTAGAGCTGCTCTCCCCCATTCATAGTGACATTTTTTTTCAAGAGAAGTTGATGTTAAACGGAGTCGATATTAAAATTCGGATGACCAGGAGCAAGGATGAATTTTGTCTAATCCGCGATGATCTCGTAGAATACAAAATACAAATTGTCTCGGCAGCCCTGTTTGTCAAAAAGGTTACGCTCTCTCGGCTGTTAGGGCTAGGCCATGCCGAGGCCCTACTCACGGCAACTGCAAAATACCCAATAGACCGTGTGACCCTTAAAAACTTCTCCATACCGGTCGGTTCACGCGTGTCTAATCACGAGAATCTATTTCTCGGCACATTACCAAAATCTATAGTGGTAGGCATGGTTGATAATGATGCGTTTACAGGGGTTTTTAATAAGAACCCGTTCACGTTTAAACATTATAACTTGGAGTATCTCGCACTACATCTTGACGGTGTACAATATCCGTCCAAGCCGTTGCAGCCCAACTTCGACACGAGGTCGGTAGTTTCGCGAGTATTACCAAATGGTTATGGCGTCTGGGCGTCATTTAAAGAATCAGGCTATGTCTATTGATAGAGAGGAATTTATGAACGGTTACACCCTTTATGCGTTTAATCTGACCCCCGATGAGGAACTCGGACAACACCTATCGCTAATCAAATCAGGACATCTCCGGCTGGAGCTTAGATTCAGAAACCCACTACCAAGAACTATAAATCTCATTGTCTATGCGGTGTTTGATAGTCTGATTGAAATATCTAACCGTAGACAGGTTCTTGTGGACTATTATTAGGAATTACAGGGCCCTGAGTTGTGATTCAGAATGGTAGGAAAATAGCCACCAGAATGGATACTATAGAACTAACGGCTGTTATGGAGAAAATCGCTGCAAACACACATATTCTCGGTGTATTACCTAGTGACCAACTACCTCCCGATCCTGTACGATTACGGCCAGCATCTGTAATCATTAACACTCATCCCTCTAATTTACCCGGTGAACATTGGTTAGCCGTTTTCATAACCAAGGACAACACGGCGTGTTTTTTTCGACAGCAGCGGTCACGCCCCTAACGACGACATGTTTCCTAAGTCGATTTACCGTTTTTTAAGAAGAACATGTCCGTGGGTACAATATTCAAGTAAACAAGTTCAAGACTTTACATCGGTCACCTGTGGCGAACATTGTCTATTCTTTATCTACCATATGTCTAAAGGTCTGAGTTATGAGTCTGTAATGGATAAATATTCAAATGATCATTTTAAAAACGACTCCATGGTAGCACGTTTTGTGAAAAAATACAACCATGTGTATGTAACTCTAATGTTTTTAACTGTATACAACATGTGCAGACGGGTGAGATGTATGCCTGATTATAATAAATATACACATCATTTATCAAATGTTGTACGGTTTCGTTCTGTAAAATGGTGTATGCTAAGACTAGATAAAACATCTTTGTATACCCCCCACACTGTTAAGTAGATAACATACGCAGAAGACAAATTCTCATACAAAATAACAGTTTATTAACATTTTCAAACAATAATACACAACACTTTTTCAGACATGTTTTGTATGTAGATATGGCTCATCTTCATATCACAACACATTTTTACACAACACACAAATAAAATAAAATAAAATAAAATAAAAACAAAAATTAATAACTGGACCATCTTGGAGCTAAACGTGATTTTTTAGAGCGGGGTGATACCACAGCAGGGGATATGAAGGTATCTGTGCTGTCTATGCTGTCTGTGGGGCTAGGTCTTCGCACTGGCGTTACGTCACCCAAAACTGCAGGTCTAAGGCCTTGTTTAAAAGCATTAATCTCCCCTTTAACACGTGTGTTCGGCACCGTAGATAGGGGTATGTTCAACGTAGCCATAGCCCTCAGAAATGCGTGCCAACCAGGCGGTCTTCTCCCAACGGCTATGTTGTGTGGGTCTGTGACGTTTTTAATTAAGTCAAAGATATGGGTGTTCTGAACAACCACACCGTTTAAAATAAACTCCCCGTCGGCCCAGGAGGTTATATCTTTTGATTGACTCATTTTCTCTAAAATATATTGCGCATTTTTCTTGCTTCTACCGGATATGTTTTTCAAAATGTCTACAGCTACACCGTCTGAATCCGCAATCACCTCCTGCTCAACATCTGGGGGGCCGGTGTTCTTAACAGCATCCAAAGGTAACGATAGGTTTAAATGAGGTAGTCTCGATAGAACCCTGCTTAATCAAGGACAAATATCTATGCAGCAATGACGAATATTTAGCAGCCTTCTCATCGATACCCAAATCGGTTCTATTCAGAACTGTTCTTATAGAGGCATCCAGATCGTTCTCGACACTTTGTCTTAAAGGTATAGGGGTCCGGTTATCTCTTAGTCTATCCACCTGACTTTGTGGCACTAAAAACATTTTCTCTGCGTATTCCATAACTATAAACCTAACTTTGTCTCGATAGTAAGCTTGTTAGAAACGGTACTGCCACGGATAGTAGTAGAAGAAAGCCTCCTCTGGTTGATAACCCGCTTCTTTGTAGCCAAAGCTATCTTTTTATCGGCAATGTTCCTGATATAACCCTTTTTCTTGGCCAACTTTTTATATTGAGGGGTTGTGAGCGGTATCACACCACGTAGTATATTAAAAGCAATCTCACACAACGCCAGGATCAGTTCTTTTGAAGCCGTTTGCAGAATAACTTTTCTTTGGGAAGGTTTTGCATTTAAAAGAATTTGCATGAGCGGAAGATTACGTATAACCCGCGCAGACATGTCGGTATCTCAGCGTTTATGTCTTTTTTTCTGAACATACACAACTTGAAACGGTGCGAGCAGATCTGTTCTGAGCCGCAATGAATCAGGTGTCTTCGCTTTATAATCGATCAGCAGATAACCGAATGGTTCGCCTGTGGCGTCTTTTGAAAGATTCCATAAAATATCTTGTATTACCGGGTACATCTGTCTAGCCAACACATTAATTTGGTTATTGTCACGGGGGTTCTTAAACAATATCAGATAATTAGTATTCAGACTAATTGTACGGCTGGTCTTACCCTGAAAAAATAAATTCTGTACCAAATAGATCGCACTGAGATTACGATGATGTACATATTGTGTAAACACTTTCTCAACCTGTTGACTGTTACTAGCGTCTTTCATAACATCGTCAATAATTAATAAACATGTTTTAGACGGAGGTAATAGGTCATCGTCATCCAACCTTTCGGGTATACCTTCAACAAATGTGATATCCCTTAATTTTAACAGTTCGTCATATAATGGTTGCCAACAGTCGTAGATATAAACTATCTTTTCAATTTTATCAGAGATCAAACGATCCGCATTAGCTAGTAGGGTTTTTACAAAATACGTTTTCCCCGAGTTAGATGGCCCACTTATCACGCAAGAGAAGGGGTGTTGCAAACGTTGGTCAAATCGTGAAACCACCGGCGCCGTCGGATTATTTCTTTCCATGTTTTCAGTAGCCGTAAGGTAGAGTTGTGTAGTCTGGTAATAAAACACGTTTGTTATAAACTACTCTAAACCTTTTAACAAGTGGGGTGTTTTTTAATGTGAGGTTTTTTTTAACACGTGTTATGGTCTCTGATCGAGCAATAACATGACGTGTGGAGTCCCCTTGTTCCACAAAATGCTCAACCAGGTCAATTAATGATTTCAGATTAATCACTTTAGACGCTTCGGCGTTTAAAGTAATCCCTTTAGCTTTCATACAACAGGAACCCTTGAACGTCCTATAGCCGTAAGTCTTGGGGCCCCCGGAACAGAATTCGGTTATGTAATCGTCATGAGAGACCTCACTGGTGAGGTTCCCCAAATATGGGCCAAGTTCTGGTTCCTCGTCACCCTCGGCTGTCACGAACACAACACTGTCTGTATCGCTATACAGCAAGCGGCTTCCTAATGTGTTCATCAGACCGTATAGCTCGAGACGCGCATGCGCTGTTGTGAAGGCCCCTATGAATATGTTTATGTCACGTGTAGTACCTACAACACCATCGGGGTGGCGCCACTGAACCATAGCAACTCTTTCTGACACAAAAGAGAAATGTGTCACGTCTATATCACCCGAAAAAATGTATCGGGCAAATTCGCCTGGTTCTGTCAACAATGCTGTGCTCGGTAAATTCTCCCTCATTGAAAATCTGCCCCACAAAGAATTTAAAAGCAGTTTATTAATCGACCTTTGCGCTGGGTTAAAAGAAATGTTTGATGGGTCAAGTCTAATACCCTCATGTTCAAAATAGTCTTCTATATACCCCTGTTTGTCAGCCTCTGTCACAACATGGGCGGGATAGCCGCTAGCTTCCTGTTTGTGGCGTAAGAATGTTTTGACATAGTCTGAAAACAGTGTGTCAGATCTGTCTGGAAAATGCCAAACCTCATCCACCCTAGTTACAACGTACCCGAATTCTAAAGCTTTTAGCAATTCGAGACTCACCCATGTACCTGAGATGGACCTCTCGGAGTCGGTGTGTCCACACACTCCTGACTGATTCTCCTGCAGAGCACATGTGGCGCATAAAGGAAACATCAACTTACCATGACACCTGAAGGGGAGAACAGGGTGCAACAATCGTCTAGGGGGTAATACTGTTGCTTTGACGAACCCATAATAATTTTCCAACGGTCCGAAATTTTGCGATATAACCTGCGGATGCCCAATGGGGTATGATTTACGCGACTGACAGTAGGGATACAAACTAGTAAAGTCAAGGTAGCGAATTTTCTCACCATCACCGATCGTGTGGTACAGTTTGTAGGCGTTTGTACGTCCACCAAAGAGAGCATGCCTGGGGTTTAAACGCTCGGGTTTAACATATGAAGCCATAAAATCGATAACCTGCTGATTGTGGCTTTTTTCATACTTCCACTGACACTCCCACATAACAACCACCTCGAGTCCATAAACATTTTTGAGTCTGTCTACCTTGTCATCGAAACGCTGTCTTAGGACCTCGTATGGAGTTCCGGACAAAGGGTGTATGTCGTCCGTGGATTGAATGAACAGTTATGCCCATGATGCATACATCCGTTAAACTCTAACGCCACCCGGGTATTGCCTTCCTCGTAATAACCATCGAGGTAGAAATGACCTACAGCTTTCTCTCCGGTGTTTAATGCATGTTCTACAGCAACCCCCTGGGTTGTTTTAACAAACTCCAACCATTCAATTGATACGTTTGAAAATGCTTTGTGTTGATTAATGTAAGCACCATCATATGTGTGAGCTATAGTGTCTTTTGGTATAAACTTTGATTTGTATACAGCCATACAACACGCTGGTAGGGTTGTTTGTGTGAACGGGTCCACCCCTGTACATTTTATGAACTCTGCACGGTATTTTAAACAGGCCTCTTTCAGGAGAACCACATCATTTTTGCCATAAGCAAACAGCTCTTTTTGGAAGTTGAACACATCGTTTTTAACAGTTGCGTACCATAGGTCAAATTCTTTCCTGGTTTTGTCTGTCATGTATTCGTAACCGTAGTAATATTTAGAAGGATATGGACCGACATATGTGTTGTTTTCGGTGGTGTTGAAGCGGTGTGGGAAAAAACCTTTATCGGCTGTCGATAGATTAAATGCTGCGGGTGTTTTAGCTAAAGCCATGGGAATAAAACTGTAACTATCGATAAACCGCTGTTTGAATATTTCATCATACATGGCGATAATTCGCGCCCCTGTCACGGTCATTTTAGGAGTTATACCTACGTTGGTCAAATACTCTGCAAGTATGTGGTGGTCAAAACCGGAACCATTGTGAGCCATCCATGTGAAATTTTCATACTTTGAGTTTCTGAAACGTTTTATGAGGTTTTCAACACAATTAACCCCTTCAGCATGGAACTCCTCACCCGCATAGGTTATGGCATAAACGAAATTGGCTGTGTGCTTACCGTTCTCAAACCTGGTTTCAAAGTCATAGAATATCAGTTTTTCACTATGGTCTTTCGGTTTTGTAGGTTGTATAAAACATGTATGCTTCGCGTCTCTGGGGTTAAACCTCACAACAATGCACACATCTACCTGTAACACACTTGTGTTTCTTTGGTGTAACTCGATAGCGCCGGTTACACACCTTGCAAAATTTTACGGCATCACAGGGTGACGGTGTTAACACGCCTGCCTGGTTAGGTTTAAACATTTTGTGTTTAGTAAAGCAGTACCTTGATTGGCAAAATCGACTGCAATCTGCGCAATAGATAACCTTTTTGGGTTGTTCATGGCAGATGGGGTCATTACAAACATTACAGCAATATAAACATTTGTGAGTTCTTTCGTCGTTATAACCACTATAACAAAACGCGCAAAAATAGCTGGTACCTAGGAATGTATTCATTTTAGTAACTAAATGATAGTGCGAATCATGCAAGTATAGAAAAGCTGTGTTATCAACTGGTTTGTCATGCGTAAAAAATTTCTCTAACAGATGGTTTTGTACTCTGTAAAAAACTACAATTTTCAGACCTGTGACCTTCTCGAATGACGCGACGTCCGCAAAACCTATTTCCTGATCTGCTGTGAAACCCGCCTGTTCTTGTAGGTCAGCAGCTAAAGGTTCTAACATGTTATCGGGTGTTTGTGGATATAGATGACGTGCCAGACAGATTGAGAAACACAGGTTGTTTGTTGTGTTGGTGGGTGTGTACAGAGCTAACCCCTTTTTCCTAATTATTTCGTCATGAGCTAGCGTCGCTAATCTTCTACGACCACCACCTGTCACAGACCGTGCTATTGACACCTGCAGTTCGAGACCTTCATCGACCATGACCTGTTCGTTACTCTGTAACACTTTCTCAAACGAACGTAACAGAAGTTCTGTGTCATAACCATTAGACATGTTTAACATAGCGTCGACACTCCTGTTTAAGCTTTCACATCTAATGGCTACATTAAGAACCCCACCTTCACCAGCCAATGTTCTAGAAACATTGACTACATCGTCTAATAAATTATGAACCCCTTCTATATACGCGGCCATGTCAGTATTTGCTGCGGACCTGAAGTTAAAAGGAGCTTGTAGCACCATACTATTAAACCGTGGTCTTGCGGTAACTCTGTAAGCGCCTACAACGCCCCCCTCAAGTCTAAGTCTTGAGATATTTTCCTCATCTAATGTATCAGGCTCATCAATGATTACAGGTTCACCAGACCTACGACCACCCCCCACTATGATTTTAACATCGTTTAATGTACTATTGAAATTACTAACGAGGTTATCACTAAACGTGTCTTTGATGTCAGCTAATAAGTTGTTAAAATGTGTCACGTCGTTGTTAGATTCTATACCCTCATACCTACACAGTTTGTTAGATGGCTCCATTATTAACTATAAAATAAAAACAGATGAAATAATAAACAATAATGTTGATAAAATAAAAACATAAAATAAAAATAGGTGAAATAATAAACAATACAACAATGTTGATAAAATAAAATGAGGTTAACAAAATTAAAACGACTTTAATAATGTTGCATTGTGCGCCTATAGGGGGTCTGCGGGGTAGGATTACTAACGCTTTGCATGTGCCCACCAGAACTAGGCCCAGGTTGTTCGTCGTTTCTCAGGTAGGGGGGCAACGTTTGCTGACGTTGGGACAATCTATTTTCACGACCAGCTGCTATCTGTCTGGTGGGGGTGTGATAACTACTTACACCATTAGATACGTTTTGGTGATTAGTACGGGGTGCTAACGGTGATCTGTGTACAGATGGCGTATTCATCTGTTCACCGGCCTGTTTTTCTATGGCCAATGATTTCAAAACAGAACCTAAATCAGACCAATTGATGTCTGCCACTCTAGCGAGCTTTCGCAGAACGGGGGCGAGACTACTGTAGTCTCTACTCAGATTGTTAATCTTAGCAACTAACTCCTGATGTTTATGCTCCAAGTCTAAGTGCACTGCAGCTATGTTGATCGTAACTATGTTCTGCACAGTAACTAATACAGAATTGACAGCCTTGCTAACGATAGACTCTATAACATCGGCAGGTACGTTGCATAGAAGTTTTTCTTCGGTAGAGCTATGTACATCAGCAACCGTTGTCTGCTGTACTAATGTGTTAAGGAATGATTCGTCATCATCGGACAAAATCAAAATAGGGGATTTTACCGGGGCGGACTCAGCGGCTATTTGGTGATGATTGACATCTGACGTAGAAGGTGTCGCCGCTCGTTCCGCTTCTTGTAGCTGAAGATGGTCGTTATGATCCAGGGTCCAGCACTCTCCAAAACCGAACTCCGGCTCACTGGTTTGACCGCCTAGCACGTCTTCTGCTTCTGGGTTAAAGATGTGAAATGTTACACCCCTTAGGCGCATATATATATATATATATATATATATATATATATATGCGATAATATGAGAGCCCCCACCATTCACAACCTATATTAATAGAGTAGATTACATACCTGTGGTTAAAACATCACCGAATCTGCGTTTAACCACCGGGTCATTTGGAGCAGAAACTATATTGGTACGTTTAACAGACTTCTTACGCGTTTCCGACGGGTGTACATCAGATAGGTATTTAGACTCGTCTGTAAAACAAATATTACCACCAGTCACTGCGCGTAATACCTTGCATAAACGACATTAAATAATTTAAAAAATTAAAAAATAAAAAAAAATTAAAAAATTAAAAAATTAAAAAATTAAAAAAAAATTAAAAAAAATTAAAAAAAATTAAAAAATTAAAAATTAAAAATAAAACATAACTTGTCAAATAAAACAATTACCAAACAATACACCTCCCGATAACGTCGCTATCTCTGCATGAATCGTCCTTAATAACTCCTTGTCCGGGCTATCTGTTGACAAACAGAATCTGTTATGTATTGAAAACGGAAATCAGCATGGTAGATTGTTAGACAGAACAATCGATACATATTAAAACCGTTTAAAGACTTACCCCTTATGTAGTTAATAAGAGCTAGAACACGAGACTTCTCTGGCTTGTTTTTGTTACTAAAAAGTATTTAAAAAAAATATTTAAAAGTATTTAAAACAAAACAAACCCACCATCAAACACGTGGGTCGAGATTGGAATAACGTATTTATTTTAAGCCTTTTATTCTTTTGAATAACATATACTTCACTCCAGAATAAAATATAAAATGGTCTAGTATTTAGGACGTCTCGCCTCGTCTGTAAAACATATATTAACCCCCCAATCATTGTACGTAATACCTAACATAAATCACATTAAATAATAAAAATAAAACAATTACCAAACAATAACCGGGCTATCTGTTGACAAACAGAATCTGTTATGTATTGAAAACGGAAATCAGCATGGTAGATTGTTAGACAGAACAATCGATACATATTAAAACCGTTTAAAGACTTACCCCTTATGTAGTTAATAAGAGCTAGAACACGAGACTTCTCTGGCTTGTTTTTGTTACTACGTATTTAAAAAGTCTGGAATTTATAACGCAACATCGGGAGCCATCTTGGACATGCGCACAAAGATATACAACAACACGTGGACTACTACACGTGGAGACACCAAACAAAACAAACCCCACCATCAGACACGTGGGTCGAGATTGGAATAACGTATTTATTTTAAGCCTTTTATTCTTTTGAATAACATATACTTCACTCCAGAATAAAATATAAAATGGTCTAGTATTTAGGACGTCTCGCCTCGTCTGTAAAACATATATTAACCCCCCAATCATTGTACGTAATACCTAACATAAATCACATTAAATAATAAAAATAAAACAATTACCAAGCAATAAGTCTCCCGATAATGTCGCTGTAAAGTTCCAAAAATAATACTCAGACACAGAAAGTAAGTTTAGTCTCTTTAGTGAAACATGCCAAAAACCACTCGAACATTCTTTGCTCAACAAGTATTCTGCGTTCACTTCCTCTTTCCGATTTCTAACTCTCCCAATATACATCCTGAACTAAGAGCTAACACAATGAACCCAGAGCGCCCCCCTCATGAACAGAACAAAACCCTTATCAGATTATAGCATGAGAAACATAAACTATTCATGAACATTACAGTCGGTATCTCTGGATGACTGGTCGTTAATAACACGTTGTCCGGGGTATCTATAGATAAATATATCGTGTTAAGGTCTTGAAAACACCTTAGATTGCTAGATTGATCCAGAGAAATACGTAGCTTTTTGTAAAACACCATTTAAAAATATTAAAACTGGTTAAAGATATTACGTTAGAACACATTATAGGCCTTTGGTAGATGCTCTTATAAACACATAGTTAATATCACGTCGTGTAGCCGTATTTCAGAGGTCGCAGTAAAACACGTAAGAATAATGTAAACATAATGCAAATAATGCCTAAACATTACATTTACATTTACATTACATTTTAAGCATTTTTTAGCAGAGGCTGCATAAACATAATGCAACACATAAAAGTTAAACGTAGAGAAATAGGTACATATTTGTAACAACGCATTTAAAACGCGGTTTAAAAACTTACCCATTCTGTAGATAATAAGAGTTAGAAGAGAGAGAGACCTTGGCGTTGCTTTGCAGAGTTTAAATAACATATAATGTGTTACGGCCTATTTAAAAAGTATGTTCCTCTAACGTGACGTACACCATCTCGTCACGCTCGGGGGCGGGCCCGCACATGCGCACATAGACATACCACCACCCTCGTCACGATCAGGGGCGGCCCCGCGCATGCGCACATAGATATACCACCACAGTCTTCACGATCGGGGGCGGCCTCGCGCATGCGCACATAGACAATGACCCCACCTAGTGGTCCAGATTGGAATAAGGTATTTATTTTAATCGCTTTATTCTTTGAATAAAATATACTTCACTCCAGAATAAAATATAACATTATCTACCCCCTCATGGTCCAGTGGTTAGGATATCGCGATTCAATCGAGGAGGCCCCGGTTCGACTCCGGGTGAGGGCATATTTTTATATTAGATAAAACATTATTATATATATTTTTTTTTTTTAAAAAAAAAATAAAAAAAAAAGAAGGATTTTGCCCCAAATAAAACATTTTGTAGTTACAATAGTCTATATATTTAATCTGTTGTTCATAGGGTATTTTCGATAAATGTCCATGTTTAATTATATTATCACATTTCTGCAGTTGCAATAATTTACAAATTTAAGTTGTTTTTAACAAAGCCTAGAAGGTCTAACATCAAATCCTAAAATGTCATTTGTGGTCTCCATTTTTGGCTCGTGTCATAAAACCCACAAACGCGATTTCTCGTGAGGCTTTTTTTATTATCTAATAGTCATATAACAGATAGGACAATTCTTCCTTTTACCTAAGATTTAAGCGTCACAAATTTAAGATGTTTGTTCATAGACTCTGTAGTGTTTCTAACAAATCCTAGAAGCTCTAAACCAGATGATCTAATAACCATAAAACACACAGAGTCCAATTCTTGTCTCCATTTTTGGCTCCTGTCATAAACCCACAGACGCGATTTCTCGTGAGGCTTTTTTATTATCTAATACCATATAACAGATGGGACAATTCTTCCTTTTACCTAAGATTTAAGCGTCACAAATTTAAGATGTTTGTTCATAGACTCTGTAGTATTTCTAACAAATCCTAGAAGCTCTAAACCAAATGATCTAATAGCCATAAAACACACAGAGTCCAATTCTTGTCTCCATTTTTGGCTCCTGTCATAAAACCCCACCCCAACAGCGTGGAACATGAAACACACCTCCTCTGTTCTGTTCATCCCACCCCCACTTCTCAGATTTCTAGGGTCACACAACGGTCATAATGGTATGAGGGGGTCGATTAAAAGTCGATTAAAACCCCGGTTATGATATAATGTTTGTAATAGCAAAACGATTGTTAAAGGCAAAATACAGTGCTACAAATGTTCCATGTATAACAAGATGCAGTACTTATAGACTATAGGCGATGTTTAAACAGGAAATCACCATACTTTTATTGGTAAAGTTTCGAACATGTCTCGTTTGTTGGGTTGGTAAACCGCAAACACGGCTTGTACGACAGCTCGACCGCTTGTTGTTTTAATATAAATAATATAAATAAACTTGATGCACTATGTATGCAAATTATATGTAAAAACGATTCCATTCACAAACAATGAATAGATTGGCTATGATGATATAACATCAAAATATCAATATTAATTTATAGCTACATATCCATTTATCAACCCATTTCCATAGGTATCAATATCCCAATCATGGTTTATTTTTATTTTATTGAGATCATTTAAGAATATTACATGACAGAGAACAACTGGAACATTTAGCCAAAGTGTATCCAGGGGTAACAAGTGCTAACAAGCCCATGAGCACAGCAGCGTGGAGACGCGGAAATGCCTTTCTCTGAAAAGCGGACTCTGATCGCTGGTCCAGCCGCGCTCATAGAGCAGAACAGCCTGATCTTCTCATTGGACGGGAAGAAACACGCAGTTTGCTGTGCGGAATGAATAAAGCAGGATGGTCTCGGAGTGAGTGAAGGGACGTATGGTTTATTCAGTGTCAAGAACTCAACGACGGAAGGCGACACAACAAGTGCTGATATTTGAGCCTACTTTGGCTTTTAAGGGACGAATTGTAGCTTCGTTTTGAAAACCATGCATTCGATAAGGTAAGCCGT
The DNA here is from genome assembly GCA_029706075.1 of Aldrovandia affinis. Lineage (NCBI taxonomy): Eukaryota > Metazoa > Chordata > Actinopteri > Notacanthiformes > Halosauridae > Aldrovandia > Aldrovandia affinis. Next base: position 9,198,449 of record JAINUG010000016.1, read on the forward strand.
GACTCGTGGCGTGTATCCTACTACATTTGAATGCAACTAGGTACATATTAACAATGTGGGAAAGTGATCAACGACCAGGGACGATTAAATGCTCACAGTTGGAAGTAAACAACACGAGCTTTTCCACGAGTAAATTTCGAGCAGAAGAATCTCACTTAAGTTGTAAAAAAACCCCAGGATAAATATTCGATAAATATAATGTGTATGAGTTAAAGAGCGTCTCTAAACCCGCACGTGATTGCTGTGAATCCAAGGTTGAACAATAGTTTAAAAATGTCAACCCTTAAGCAACACACTTAGCCAATACTGTAGGCTACCTCAATTACTCAAGGTCTGCAATAGCAAAATACGGAACATTTTACGACCTTACACACAGCTAGTGTCTTAACATTGCAAAATAGATGGCTTTGTCCTCAGAATAAACAGAAGTACATTCTCGTAATGGCAGTGTCTTATGTTTACAGATCTGGAATATACAGCCATGGAATATAACTCTGTGTTTCTCTTTGATATATTTTACATTGGAGATTAAAAAGAGAGAAAGACCATGGAACCATGAAGCACTTCCTCAAGAGATTACCTTTTACTTTATTAATGTTCATTGAAATACATGTGTGTGTGTGTGTGTGTGTGTGTGTGTGTGTGTGTGTGTGTGTGCGTGCCTGTAATGACAGTTTTTACCTTTAATCTTTCAGAAACTTTTTCCGTGGCCAGTGGTCCTCCACTGCTAGACTTGACGACAAAACGGTGATTATAACGGGAGCTAACACTGGCATTGGAAAGGAAACAGCCAGGGATCTTGCAAAGAGGGTACGGTATCAAGTATAATTATTACGTTTATCCAACGTGCTGCACGTAGCTCAGTTCATTGGAATGAAAACGGACACTAATGCGCGAGAGCCCCATTGTGTTTGTTCCACCGGTTTTGCATAATTCGCATATCTCCAGCTGCCGCATTCCACGATGAAACACAACTAAATGCACCGTCATAGACCTCATTCTTACACCAGTCACCACGAGCATCTGCTTCTCTTCCAGAAGGAGGAAATGCTATGCTGACAATACGTCCCCTCACACTTTTTGCAAATGGTAAACGTTTTCATATTTTATTATTTAAAAAAATAATACGTTCTTTTATAGGTTCTGAACAGTCATTGTATTTTCACATGTAAATTATTGTAAGATTTCCAAAAAAATCATCCTCGATACTTTTTTTAAATTAAAATGCTCAGATTTGGAGATGTATGCCTTATCTCTCATCTGTGACTATGAGCAAGGTTGTAATACCGGCTGAGTGGGTGTTTAATTAAAAATGTTATTTGACTGTTCCGGACCTGTAATAGACTATTTAATGAGGGAATAACTATTACAATCACTTTTTTGTGTGCTCATGAAAAGTAGAAGATGGGTAAAATAGTCCTGAAAAATATTCATATTATTGGAATAAAATCATACTCAATGAAGGTGAACAATATAATTGAACAGCAGGGCTATGATCTCATGATTAATTACTAAAAGACTGGAAGTTGATCGTTGAAGTGAAGGAAGTGACTTTGGAAACCCATTCAACAAACCCTGTTAATGACTTTCAACAACTGAAAATACACTGAAAAGTGCACACACTTAGTGGCTAATTTTATTATTTGGAGTTTTTCCCTCATAAACTGAAAATATCAATGACCAAAATTGTATGATGTCATCCCATTAATGCACATGTGCTGAAATATTTTTGTCTGCAGACTACATTTGTATAAACTCATTTTGTCTCTGATGGCACTTCATAGACATTTCACATTTACATTTTAGGCATTTAGCAGACGCTCTTATCCAGAGCGACTTACAAGATGTGCATGAATACATGGTAAGATTAATTATGGTTAGTGCAAGAGATCAGTGTAGTGATACAGTAATAGTTATCGTTGTTGGTAAAATGGTTTAACTTCATTAATCACTTGTTTACTGTTATTGTTCCACTGTAATGATTCACTTCCTGAGCGTTGTCTAAGTGTTCATGTTCCCACGTGAAGCTGACAGTACGTAACAAAGACACTGTGATGTACCCCGGCCAAATCGCTCTAATGGAATCACTGCTGTTTTTCGGAAGTAATTAGTGGCAAAATAACTATTGTGTGGTCCTTGTTGGCCTTTCATCTTAGAACAGCACTGAACTAATGAGTCCATTCCGTGACATTCGGCCAAATAATTTTTTTTTAGAAATCATAAGTTCGCAACTTTTATATTCTATTAAGTAATTAGTTTTTAAATTTTTTATTTTTAAAAATAAATTTTGTTTAGGATTTTTCCCCATTTTTATCCACAATTTGGAAGCTGATTACACCCTCTATTTATTCAGATGAACCCTCCCCCACAAACTCACTGCCCGTCTCTACGGGGAAAGCTACTCTCCGAGGTTGGCGATGAACCCCCTCCTTTGAGACAGAACTCACCGGCCCCCTTTCTGGAGACACCCGTACGTGCTTCACAGAGTTCGTGCCAACCACCCTCCTCCCTCCCTCAGCCGATCAGGGTTAACGGCCAGGGCTGGTCTGGCAGAGACGGGTTTCAAACCGCGTTCCCGATAGGCAGTTCACACTCGTACAGGACCAGCCAAATACGGGTGCATTATACCGCTATGCTATCCACCAGCTGTTCTTAAAATATTTGACCTGTATTTATGTGTATGACGTGCAATATCGACAGCATAACAGTCACGCAATATAAAGGTTACATTTTTGCTGTGATCTCTTGAATGAATGCTACTGTATGTGTGGCACACAAAAAATCGTTACATGACTTGTTCAAAGAAAAACGAAATCACTCTTAATATGCGATATGTGCTGAGCTGGGTTTTGTTGTCATGGTAGTTTTTCTCCATTGGGTTTTTCTCAGGGGCTCGAATAATTATGGCCTGCAGGGACGTTGCGAAAGCAGAGGATGCCAAGAAAGAAATCATAGAGGATTCTGGAAACCAAAACATTGTTGTCCATAAGCTTGATTTGTCGGACACCAAGTCAATCAGGGAATTTGCTGAGCTAATTAACAGTGGTAAGTAACTCTTTCATATTTGGCTACAGTGCCTGTATCCTCATTGGACAGCCATGTCTGTCTAGGGTCCAGGGGACCCACTGTGTATGCTGGTTTTTGTTACAGCCAATTTCATGATCAATTAAGGTTGTTGAAAGTATGTGTGCAGGGTCTACCATCATTTTTTCCTTAAACATATTTTAACCCTATTCAGGTTTATCTCTCATATCTCATTTTCCACAAACGGTTCAGTGACCAGGTGTCCACACTTTAAACAATTAGGGCCCCACTGATTTCACCTGCCAGTCTATAATTTAAGCAATTAAAAAAGTAACCTCTTTCTAAAGGAATCAATTGCCATACAACACATTACAGAAAATGAGAGCATTAGTTGATCTGACTGATTTCAAGTCCTGGCATGAGAATATGGGATGTTTATTGTTCGTGGCATGCATAGATATTTCTGACATAATGTGGCCTTAAGAGAGTCAATCATGCTTTAATAGAAATTGACAGTGTCTAATTAAAACCAATTAACAACTAGTTACAATTCAGAGGTTGTAATTAGGGTTGGAACAAAAACCAGCACACACTGTGGGTCCCCAGGACCGAATTTGGGAACCACTAGGGTGACAATTTAATGACGATATACAGCACAAGGACCTGCTAGATTTGATCATGTTCTTGTTTTATGTGTTTTGTGCTCTGCTCTTTGAATTCTATTTGGTCAGTTTAACTTTTTTGCCAGCCTTGTCATATTGATGAATCGTTCCTTATTAATTATATGCAGTATATATTCGTATGCCTTTCATTCAATATACAGTAAATTATTGCAAATTATTGTAGACTTGTGATAAACTGGAAAGTTGTAAATGGTTATACTGTACACAGAATTATCAGAAAAATCTTTAGTTTTTTAAAATCTGGCATCATAGAGTAATTTGTGTTGATCAGTGGCAAGGAATCCCAATGAAATCCATTTTGACTTCATGAAGTAAGAAAATAAAATGTAAAAGAATGCTTTTTACACCAACTGCACATATAGTATATTGTTGTATTTGTTTTCCCTTTCTTGTTCCAGAGGAGAAGCAGGTGAACATCCTCATCAACAACGCTGGAATTATGATGTGCCCGTATTCTAAGACTGCAGATGGTTTTGAGATGCAGTTTGGAGTGAACCACTTGGGTAAGAGTGCTGCATTCAAAACAAAACAACTGTGTCTGGGCTGCAAACTGCCAATTCAATCTCAGCCCAAATCTGGGACAGAGGGCTTCTGAATGTACAACAGGGACTATATACAGATCTTGACATTCTTTGGATAGTTAATCATTGATATAATCAGCCATGAATCAAGTAACTCAGTTATATTAGTCAGTAATTAAAGGGAACTAGGTTCAGCAGGAGCTGTGCTCATTTAGTTTACATTCATTAATTGGCAAGGCGTCGGCCATTTTGACTCTGCATTTCAACCCTTGCTTTGTTGCCAATGGTTTCTGGTAATTAATCTGCCACTCATCTCTCTTAGGCCATGTCACATACAGTTTTTACACCAGCTAATTGGAATTAATCTCTTAGATGCACACACACACCATCAGAGAGTGCAGGGTCAGCCGTAGTATGGCGCCCCTGGAGCAGTTTAGGGGTTTAGTGCCTTGCTCAAGGGCCCTTCAGCACTGCCCCAGGGAGTGAACTGGCATCCCTCCGGTTTCCAGTTCATTGTTTTGTTTGTTTGGCCTTCCTGAGATTCGAACATTGGCATTGGTTGCTTTGAGAGTACAATCACAAGAATCACTGTCTGCTGTCGTGTCAGACTAAAACAAGACTCATAAAGTCAGAAATATCAGCAAGCTCTTTTTCTGTCCCAGAAAAGCGCATCCTGTTTTCCTCGTGTGTTCATTGTATTTTAAGTTAAACATTGAAACACACTGCACATGCCCTCTCGTATGTTTGACCTCTTTCATAAAGAGAGGAAACATGAGGAAATTGAAGACAATGAGAGACGAAACGGGTCAGATATATGAGTTCCTGACGTTAAGTTGTTTGACATGTACACATACGTATGTTCCCTGTCCAGTGTCCTCTGTCCACTTGTGTGACATACATGTGTGTGCTCTTTCCACTTATGTATGTATTTATTTGACAGGGACAGTGCACAGCTCCTTAGCTGTACCAGAGTTATAAAGCTCATTTACATCTGTAGTCCCTGGGCAGGAAACAGAGAAAAACATCTCTGTTAAGAAAATTAACACTGTAGTATAAAAACACAATTACAAGACCATACATTATGATACATTCAACATTCAACAACAACAAGACTTCAGAACATTAAGACACTGTGTTTGCATTGGATGTGTAATGAGTACATGATTGGGTTGATTTTAGCCATGATTTCATCTTGGATTTGTGTGTCACATACACGTGTGTGTGCCCTGTCCACTTCTGCAGGCCACTTCCTGCTCACGCACCTGTTGATAGATCTGATTAAAAGATCAACTCCGGCCCGAATCGTGAATGTGGCTTCCACGGCGCACAGCTGGGGCTCCATCAGACTGGACGACATCAACAGCGAGAAGAGCTACGACACGATGAAGGCGTACGGCCAGAGCAAGCTGGCCAACATCCTCAGCACACGCTCCCTGGCCAAGAGGCTACAAGGTGAGCCTCCTTCCACACTCTACGGCCTTTTTATTACAAATAATAATAACAATAATAATAATAACAATAACTAAATATAATGGATTGCATATATATACAGTACCAGTCAAAAGGTTCATCTCATAATTTACAATGTTTTACACCGAATAGGTTTCTGTAAATACTTGAAAATCACATAAAACACATGTAACAATAAACATAAGGAACATCAAAGCAATGTTCAAGAAAATTGAATTGAAAATTGAATCTTGGATTCCTCAAAATAGCCACCCTTTGCCTTGATAACAGCCTCACAAACACGGGCCATTCGGTTAATACATTTCAGCAGGAAATCACCCGACATGTCTTCCCAGCTCTCCTGCAGCAATTCTCAGAGACACTTGTGCGTTGCTTTGCTTTGACTCTTCTGTCTAGTTCATCCCATACAAGTTCTATGGGATTGAGGTCTGGGCACTGGGCAGGCCAGGTCATTAGTTTGAGCTGTCCTTCACGTTCCTCCTTCATCAGATAATTCAAGGTGTGTTTCGGGTTGTTATCTTGCTGAAGAATGAAGGAGTGCCCAATTAGCCATAGTCCAGATGGAAGGTGTACTCAAACTTTTGACTGGTACTGATATATATAGGGTGAATAGGAACATGGATCTCAAAAATCTTTCCTCACCTCAAGCACCACATAGAGCACTCAACTGGGGGGTGCACAGCAGCAGTCATGTGCCAGAACGCTCACCACACATCAGACAAGGGGGAGGGGAGGGATTTATTAAGCCATTCATACTGGGGAATGATTAGGTTGCCAGATTGCACATTTGGCCCAGAACATCGGGGAGCTCTACTCCTGTATGTGACTGCCTCGCCTGCCTCCACTGCGGTGCCGATTTGCAGAATGCTGATCGAGCAACAGCTGTGCTTGCTGTCTAGGCTCCATGTTACATTTTTACATTTACATTTTAGCCATTTAGCAGACACTCTTATCCAGAGCGACTTACACGGCTTACACAATCCATTTATACAGCTGGATATTTTACGGAAGCAATTCAGGTTAAGTACCTTGCTCAAGGGCACAACGGCAGTGCTCCACCTGGGAATTGAGCCAGGAACCTCTCAGTTAAGTATGTAACCTCGGTTTTTACCATCCCATCCGAACAACAGACATGTAGTCCCGTGGGATCGAACCCACAACCTTGGCATTGCCAGTGCCATGCTCTACCCACTGAGCTACGGGACTACGACAGGGCTTGTGTTGTTTCGTAGGCAGTGGCGTGACGGTGTACTCCCTCCACCCGGGCGTGGTGCAGTCGGAGCTGTGGAGGCACCTGAGCGTGCCCATGCAGGTGGCCGTGAAGGTGTTCCGGCCTTTCACCAAAACCTCCGTGCAGGGAGCCCAGACCTCCCTCTACTGCGCGCTCGCCCCAGAGCTGGACACGGAGAGCGGTGGATATTACAGGTACTGCTGAAAACCGGGATTTAAAGGATACTTTACTTTCATTGTGGATAGCTTACGTTCGCCGGAAACATCAACCCAAAGGGTATTGGGGCTGGCGGATAGCGTAGCGGTCTAATGCACCCGGTTGGAAACCCGTCTCTGCCAGACCGGCCCTGGCCGTTAGCCCCGATTGGGAGCGGTGTTTGGCTGTCCTCCTGAGGGAGGGGAGAGGGTGGTCGGCTGTGAAACACGTAAGGGAGTCTCCAGGAAGGGGGTCGGTGATTTCCATCTCGAAGGAGGCAGATCTTCGCCGGCTCTCGGAGTGTAGCTTGCCCCGAAGAGACCAGTTCGTGGGGGGGCGTTAATCAAAATAAATAGAGGGTAGCTTCCAAATTGGCCTCCCAATTGTTGAGAGAAAATAGGGGGAAAATCTTAAACAAAAAATAAGTATTGAAAATGTATGAAGATTAAGCCAAGAGGTGTTTTGGTAGGAATGCACCAAAAACACAAAAACAAATCAAAGGCTGATTCATGCCTGATGTGGCCAACCAAACCCTCCCCATACCATATTCTTTATTGCCATGTTACACAAGGTAACTCTCCTGGGGTATTCTTTGCTTTTAGAACATATGCATCTGTGCTTCTGACTTTTGACATTAACAAACAACCTTTTTTTAATCACAAAAAAACATTGAGTGTTGTTGCTAGAGGAGATGCAGAAGCATCTTCAGTACAATACCAGTACAGTACTGTTGACAACCTCAGTCTAATACAAAGTGCTATTATGTGTTGCAAAAAAGCAAGAAATCTTTGTTGTACATTTCCAGCTGCACACTGTAATGCTCTGCCGTTTGCTGTTGACAGTGACTGTGCGCCGGCCAGATGCTCAAGGGATGCATCGGATGATGAAATGGCCCAGAAACTGTGGGAGCTCAGCTGCGAGATGCTCGGAATCGCATGGGACTGAGTGCACATGAGGCGGCATGGTGGTGCAGTGGATAGCACTGCCACCGCACAGCAACAAGGTCCTGGGTTCGAATCCTGGCCGGGGAGCCTTTCTGTGTGGAGTTTGCATGTTCTCCCCGTGTCTGCGTGGGTTTCCTCCGGGTACTCTGGTTTCCTCCCACAGTCCAAAGACATGCACGTTAGGCTAATTGGAGAGTCTAAATTGCCCTGTAGGTATGAGTGTGTGAGTGAATGGTGTGTGTGCCCTGCGATGGGTTGCCGACAATGTCTTTGATATGGATGCAAACCAAAGCTCATACTCTGATCCTGTGTATCACTTTCATTGTGTTAACACTGTAACATCAAGAAATGGGTGAAAATGCCTTATTTTAATTACTTGTATGTAAAACTTGTTTGTTGATGCTCCTTGCACCTGCAATGACATTACTAGTTTCATTTTGAATAGTTATGAGAATTGCATTTGATAGCATATTTATAAAATATACTGAATATTAACAATTTTATAAACGAATAGAAAATAAATCTCAAAAATGTCTTTGTATCACTCCCTATGCGCAGTAGTATACATTATACATTTTGGATATATATTTGTGGCTATATACGTTACATTTGTTGCTTGAGTATCTAGGCTTAATGGCTAGATAGCTACTAATGTTTTCATTATGAAAAAATTGAAATATGCACCAATAATAGCTGAGTGACTAAAAGGTTTAATTTTTCACAGGCTGGTTTCTTCCATGAACAGTTTGTCTGTTCTCTTGCTACAGTAGTATGTATTTAAATAAACGTTCCGGTAGCCTGCATCATGTACCGCAAAGAGTTCATTTCCTTGGATGCTTCCTTAACAAGACACATATTGTGAGCCATAAATAGGTAGTTACACATCCCTCTTTAGACATTTTAGAAAAAAAGGAAACTACTGAAGATGATGATCTGTGCTTACAAGTAAGCTGAGCACCAACGACACTCTGTTACTGTTTGTTATGTTTTTAGAAGGAAGCCTATAGGGAGGGTTACACAATCAGTGTGTAGGGTGCTGTACCTCCAGGCTAATTTTATTGGTATTGGGATTTGAAGTTATTGGGAACATGGACAACTGACAACAAGTTTTGTCTACTTTGTAGATTTGATGGCTTTGTCCTTCAAGACCTTCCCTAGGGACGAAGATACTAGCTATGACATCTTAGCCTATGATGTTCCCTTATTGTTTCTGACCATACAGGATCCTCAGCCAGGTTGAATGATGATTATTATGACAGATCCATTTCTGTCCTTTCTTTAAGCTGTAATTTTGAATAATGCCTGTTCATAAAACTTCTCAATTATGTGCTCCCGCTCAGCATTGCACTACAGTGATGTCTTTCCTTCTTACTCTCCCTCCTACTGATGTTTCTAATGTTATATATATATATATATGCCATTCAGCAGACGCTTTTATCCAAAGTGACTTCAGTAGTAAATGCAACATTTTTCTGTATATTTGGTCCCAGTGGGAATCAAACCCACAGCCTAAACGTTGTCAATGCCATGCTCTACCTACTGAGCCACATTTCTCTACCAAACATCTCCACAAAGGAGATGAAGCAGATACAGTCTCCTCCAAAATTATTGAGCACTTTGTGCACCCTCCCCTCCCAAGGATACTGTGTTGTCTTCTGTCGTGTTTTATGAGATTGGTGAACTTACAAAATGCTCTGAATGTCATGGTCTGGATTCCATAACAGACTGTGGGGCTCATCCACACACTGGGACAGTGCCTTAACAGGATGCAGACCGTGGGGCTCATCCACACACTGGAACAATACCTTAACAGGATGCAGACCGTGGGGCTCATCCACACACTAGAACAATGTCTTAACAGGATGCAGACCATGGGGCTCATCCACATACTAGAACAGCGCCTTAACAAGATGCAGACCGTGGGGCTCATCCACACACTACAACAGTGCCTTAACAAGATGCAGACTGTGGGGCTCATCCACACTAGAACAGTGCCTTAACAGGATGAGCTACTTGGTAGCATAGTCAACCAAGCTATAGATGGTTGAAACCAAATATATTCCCCACCAAAATATTGTAAAATCAATGGGTGCCATGTCGTTAACATTAAATGTCTAATAACACAATATTCCAAGTTACGTCACTGCTTTCCAGGGGTCGTTTCGCAAGGAAGCCTGTAGGGGGAAATGTGATGAATCTTGAACCCACGGAGTATATTTGGAATAACTCGGAAATGGTCGGCCAGAATAACATCCGGGTCACTGCTGTCTTGCGCATGCACATCTTAATGCAACGTCAGCCTTCGCGTTAAAAGTGCCTTGTAAATACGTGGCTTCCGCAGATCAGCAACAACAGCGTTGAACAAGGTTTTCATCGACGAACACAGGTTAGTGTGCTTTAAATATAGCTAGCCAGGCTAACTTAATATGTCGGACGGGCTCAGAGAAGGCTTTTTAAAGCACCTAGTTACATATCAACATAGGTTTAAAATGAGAGGCCAAAGGTTTGTTATCTATCTAGCAAGCGCTAGCGATGTTAGCTACATCAGGAGCTAGCAATACAAGTTGTGAAATAAGAGAAGCAGTAACGTTTAGACAGCTGAATTGTGTTACGATTATCTTGAATGTCAGATGTTGTTGGTGTATAAACCCCTAGGTAATTGGTTTACTAGATTCTTTAATGTTGCCTAGCGTAGTGTCGGAAGATGGTGGTAAATGATCGCTAGTCTGGCCGGTCATGGAAATCGGCAGCCGTGAATCTGGCTAAATTCGTCAGCTTCTATCTTAACGATAGTCCGATTTAGATAAACTGCTGTGAACATATAATTTGTTAATTTATCAACTACCAACTCTATCCACTTAACGTTCTCTAAACCTAACTTGCTTAACTTGCGTTCACCGTAGAAATTGCAGGGATATCTAACGTTGATCTAGCGACGTTTGGAACCCCCTGTTTGAATACGACGGCACCAGCTAACGATAAATTAAATGAACGGAATAAAAAAGCCTAGCGCTAAGTTACCTTAGTTAAATACGCAGCAATGAACTTGTAAATCTTCAGTTAAAGCTACAATGGGCTATGTTATGTAATCTATACGGCAGGGCTAGTTTGCTATAACGTTCGCTTAAGCTAGCGGATGCTAACTAAGCACATCGCCTTCGCCGGTTGCTTCAGATACAAAGTTAATGTTGTTTTTTTCCTCTTTTTTTTCTTCTTCCTTTCTTTCAGCCAAATAAGCATAAGTCGCCATGGACCAGATAATGCAGTTTGTGGAGCCCAGCCGTCAGTTTGTGAAGGACTCGATCAGGCTCGTGAAGAGGTGTACCAAACCGGATAGGAAAGGTAGGTCTTTATTCACACTGATACAATGAAGTGTGTGTGTGTGTCTGTGTACACAACTAGTTTAACACACAACATATACATGCCATTTAGCAGATGCTTTTTTCCAAAGTGACTTACAGTAGTGAATGCATACGTTTTTCAGGATATATGGTCCCAATGGGAATAATATATACACAGAACCACACAGCCACACAGAACCATGCTCTAGCTACTGAGCCACACAGAACCACGCTCTAGCTACTGAGCCACACAGAACCACGCTCTAGCTACTGAGCCACACAGAACCACGCTCTAGCTACTGAGCCACACAGAACCACGCTCTAGCTACTGAGCCACTGAGAACCACGGTCAGCTACTGAGCCACGCCCTACCACGCTGAGCCTACAGAGCCACGCAGAACCACGCTGTACCTACTGAGCCACACAGAACCACGCTCTACCTACTGAGACACACAGAACCACGCTCTACCTACTGAGACACGGAGAACCATGTCCTCACACCTCCCCCAGTAAAGGGAGGGTGGGGAAAACAGCAGTGCTCATGATTTGAGTAACCCTGGACCTGGACACTGATTTTATTTATTTATTTTGTAGAGTTCCAGAAGATTGCCATGGCAACAGCAATTGGTTTTGCTATTATGGGCTTCATTGGATTCTTTGTCAAACTGATCCACATCCCCATCAACAACATCATTGTGTAAGTACCTACAGCATCACCCCATGGGACATCTGTTAGTGTGGTCGGTTTGTCAAAAAGTGACTTGATGATACTCGCCTGTGTTCCATTAAGACCTTAAAAGCACTCAACGTTAAGCACAGGCAGAAATCTATGTCCTGGACATCACTAATTTGAGTCTCATTGAGTTTTTCTCATTCGCTAACCTTGGATCTGCAGTGGCATGGCACATTTAGCTTTGTCCTGCCAATGGGAGGGTGGGGTTAAGGTTGGCCTGGATTTCTTGGGCCAAATGCGCCCTAGCTTCTCTGCAGGAGCTACAGCTTAAAATGTTGTAGTCAGTGAACCATGGGCCTCTCCCCTGATTGGCTCTAGCTCTGTGTGAATTTACCAACCACTGCAGTGCTCTCTGAGGTAAATAGAAAGGAGGTAAAAGAGGACTTAATTTAAATCATTGAGACAAGTAATGAATTGGTCATGTTACTTTTTTCTGCCTTTTGCATAACAATATTAAATCAAACGTCCACTTTTAAAAGCTTTATCTTTATCCATTATCATTGGCAAAAGACAAACCGTTGTAGCACTAGTGCAAAGTAATTAGGAGTCAGTTTCCTGTATTTCCCCAAATGTTCCACTTATTTCTGTGAATTTCCTCTTTCAGTGGTGGTTGAGTCTCCGAGGAGCCGCACACAGAAGACTGGTGGTGGTGATGGGGGCAGGGTTTCATGATTTTTACATTCACTGTACATTTGTAATTTGGCTGTGTTAATAAATGAAAGGAGAAGGAAAAAAACAAAACTTGTGGTATTGAAATAAATCTGGTGTGAATGCAGGCTGGCACATGTTCACATATACTCATATTTCATTTTTTACATCATTACATTTTAGGCATTTAGCAGACGCTCTTATCCAGAATGACTTTTCATTTTTACATACAATCCATTCATACAGCTGGATATTTTACTGAAGCAATTCAGGTTAAGTACTTTGCTCAAGGGTACAACAGCAGTGTCCCACCTGGGAATTGAACCAGCGACCTCTGAGTTACAAGCCCAGCTCCCTAACCATTACACTACACTGCCATTCTTATCTACAGTGTCTGTTTCTTGTGGATCACCATGTTCCACGGCTGTGGATTCTCACCATCACAATCTGCCACCTCTTGTGATCATGGGCTTCTTGTGTTCGATGTGCTGACTGGCATTCAGAGCTGAAGTAAATGGTGGTAAATTTGCGACTGGGCCAGAGGCTTTTTACTCACCCTGATGTAGCTGCTAGCCTGGGACGTCATGGTCAATTTGGATGACATCATCATGCCCCTTGAAAATATTAATAAAATACTATACATGTTGATAACGAAGCATAAAACATTGATCAATAAATTATAATAATCTATTCTCAAATGAGTACTATTTGTGCATAAGTGAAATGACACTAATGCACTGTCACTAGTAGGGATATAGGAATTGGTCGGCTAATGCTCAAAACATCTGCTAGAGGACAGCGGTAGTAAGCTAACTAGCTAACGTTAGATTATCTATGGTTAGCTAGTATCTGGATAGCACTTGCTAACGGCTTGATTTAAAAAAATCAAATATCCTAAATTTGAATTTTTATTAAAATAAGTGAATAAAAAATAAATAAAATGCATTTTACTTTATGCCCCTTCACTAACGTTTTCACTCTCTTGTTTACACATGCTGGCATTGACCAAGTCTTGTTGTCCATCGAAAAGCTTGATTGACCCCATGGCACCCGCTGGCCTGGCAGTATATCAAGCCCTGTGAAGCTTTGACTGAACTGGGAGAAGTGATCTAGTTACATACAGCATGAAGCCAGCTGACCCTATGATGTCCAGTTAATGAGGTGATATTTGCCCTTTTCACAGTGGCAGAGGCTAGCCACAAGAACAGAACATTTACTGCAACGTTGCAGCATGATTTAAGGGACGCCTGTGGCCTCAAATCTAAACACAGACCAAGCACAGATTAGTTAGCGGTTTGATAACATTTGGGGTTTCTAATCACTGGTGTATATAAATGCACAGCTTCAGGAAACCACTGTAGAGATGAGTATTGATAACCTCAGTGCTCTCAAGAGGAGAATCACAAGGCTGAAGAATGTAGTTATGAACACACAGCCCAATTAGTGCACCCCTCCTCTCTGTGGCCCCTCAGAACCTGGGGGGAGTCCACAATGGTGCCTCTGTGAAGCGACTTCTGCCTTTCTGTCTGACTGCCCCACCCCCCAACACACACACACACACACACCCACCCATTAATCCTGCTGCCAGAGAAAGTTCATTTTCCTTGATTCTCACATGAGAATGGCCGTTTGGCACAACAGTTCTTCATTATCCTTGACTACTAAGCATGTCTTAAGTTGGAAACTACTGGACCAACAAATCCTTTTGAAGCAAGTGCTGATTTTTGGCAGCTTAAGTATTTTGTCATATAGTCATGTGTGAGTGTACACTGAAGGCGGTAGGTCAGGGGTGTCAAACTCATTCCAATCGAGGGGAGGACGGGGTGAGTGTGTGCAGGTTTCCCACTGCTGCTTTGAAATGGATGTGCATTACACCAAATAGATTTCAAAATAAGAGTTCCCTCCTTAGTTGAAGAAGTGAGCTAATTAGTGAATTCATGCAGCTTGCTGGAATGCTGGAGTGAATGTAACTGAAGTGATCTTTACTCATTGATCGATGTTTTAGGCTACATCCGAGTCCCACAGAAAACAAATTGGAGCATCCTAGTCTGAGCTGTTAGTTTATCACCTACTGCCCCCTAGTGTACAATGCAGTACTGCAGTTTTTGGTCACTTAAAGGTGAAGCAAATCTGTATTTTGTGTTTTTTTAATAAATAAAAAATAAATTTTTTGCACATTGGATTGTTGAACACCCACTATGGCCCACTCTGTGTTTAATGTCAGCTCATTTTAAAACACTAAGAGATGATTTAAAATATCTTTGTTAGGAAATAGTGGGATCACAATGATTTGAGCGATACTTACTTGAGTGTAGTGATAGCTACCTTAATCTTTCTTTGCTAAAAATCAACCTGAGGTTTAAACCACAGGATTGTGGAACTGCATTAGAACTGGAACAGCTGCTTGTAATCTCACAGATAATGCAGTTTGTGATTAAACTCACACTAAGTGCACTACAATGAAACCTTTGCCGTTTAAAATTCTTTACTCAAGGCACCAAATTGTTTTTGTTGAGGAAAAGTGGCATCACATGATTTGAGCAAGCCCCATATGATGCTGTCAGTTACGACTTAATGAATCATGTGTGTGTGACCAGCCTGCATGATCCAGTGAAGCAAGAATGTGGACGGGGATGGCGGGTAGGACCAGAACAAAGGACACTACAGAACCCCTGTCCATTCAGAGAGGTGCGGAATTCATGGATGTTGAACTGGGGACTCAAAAAACACTCTGGACAGTGGTGGCCAACGTCCAAAGATGTGTATACAGCTGAACGAGCCACCAGGTGGAGCTGTGAGCTGTGGTCCGTGCAGGAGTTGGGGAAAGTTGCCCGGAGTAGTACAATATGATGACAGAATTGAAAACCCACAAAATGATAAATAATGAAAACAAAATGCTGGGAAGGTGTGTGCACTGAGGTAGGAAAGGAATCTTCAGATTGCTACATATTGATGCTTCAAGGCAGCCGAACAGGTACAACTAACAGTGATGATATCAATCAGGAGACAAACCACAAAAATGTAAAATCATGCTACGTATATTGAAGAGAATCAGAGGTAATCATTGAGCTATAGTTTGAAATGACAGTACTTTAATATGAATTTTGGATTTGCAGTGGTTCTTTAGCATTTCTATCTTTAGAATAATTTGTTAATTTGACAAGTAACTTTTTACTTTTGTCTGGTCATTTCAGATTACAAATAGATACAAATTTAAATCAAATATGTGCTTATTTGTGGTGAATATGTGGTAGAGAAACAGAATGTGTTAGAGAATGAGTTCATGAGGGGAGAGAGATATAAATGTAGGAAATAAAATCTCATGTTAATGGTATGACCTTTACATTTAAAAAATGTTTTATCTTAGTTAGTAAAAGGTTCTTTCCTGCAGTGTGAATCATTTATTTAAGGTTGCAGTGCAGTGTTTGTTAACAGTGCCCTCCAGTGGCTACATTCCTTACTGCACAATGTTCAGTGCTAGGCTCTCCGGTCTCCTACAACACACCGGTGAAAAACATCACTTTGCTTTTTGCACATCATTTTTGAGTCATTTATACAATTATTCAATATTTACATAGAATTCAGTCAAACTGAACATATAAGAAAAAATGTGAAAAATATCACAAATATCATGAGATGCATCTGAACAGATATTTCACAAATCAGGACAAATATGTTTCAACCCAGTTTTACTGGCGCTTGTGGTCCTGTGGTTTAATGTTGGGTCTCAACAACTGTATGAGGGACCAAATGCAAAAATTGGAGAGTTGCCTTAAGTCAAGTGTAAAATAAAAACAGGATCCCTAAGAAAATGTATAAAAGCGTCTGCTAAATGGCATATATTAAATGTTCAAGAACATCTTCCAGAAGAAAAATGCCTTTAATGCACTGGCATATCCGTATTGGAAGCAACTATTAAAAAAAGCAGAAATGGCACGACATTCTCTTTATACACCGAGAACTGGGCTACTAGCCTTCAGGATGTAGCCCCTGGCACTAGACTGGGTCTGCTTACACCTGATTAGCAGATCAATCTTGGATACCTTAAGGACAGGGTTAATCAATGAACCAATTTCCATAGTGTCAAGCAATAATGATGCAATGGCTAGGCTAGGCGATATCAATATTTATTTTCCCACAGAGACGTTTTAACAAAGATACTTCACGTGAGAGAAACAGGAACTGGAGAGATGCATTAAAGTCTTTAACTCTACAGTCAGGGTGTGCAATCAATGTCTGAATTTAACCCTCAATATTCAGTGTGTGCAGCGTGTTCAGAGAGCTCTCAGTGTTTTACAGTATCACCAGAAAGTCTCCCTTTGTGTAGCAATTTGAATGTTTCCCTCCGAGGGTTTAATGAAAGGTTTTGGTTCTGTTCTTCATTATTTCAATTGAATGCCTCTTTATAATCGTAAGAGCACCCATCTTTTCATTTCATCAATTCTAAAAGAAACTTGTGACTTTGATCCATATTTGTTTCTGATACACCCAGTTTGACAATAATATATATATTTTCTGATACATGACACATGAATTGTGACACTGCTGATGTGTCTATTTTGAAAATAGTATAGATTAAATCCAGTTTAAATGGGCCTCTGCTCAGGGATGAAGTGGTCTCTTTCCATTTTACCTGCAGACATGATTTTATTTTTCTGCTCAAGAATGAAAGCTTTTGCTCAAGATGCAAAAATGGTAAGCATGACTAAATGGGAAAATGTGGAGGGGCACTGTAATTTGAGTAATATTCATGGAGAATCTCGTCACAATTGGCAATGACAAATCAGAACAAGGGACGATGAGTTCCCAGTACACAAACACTCACGCTCACGCACACACTCAACAATAAACAATGTTCACAAAATATGCCTTTTGGACAGACAAATCACCATAATATATTCAGTGCTCTGAGGTAATTTAATACACTTCAAAGACTGAAAAACTCTTTGCTTCAAAGTTAACTGGTTTGCCATGAGGCATGTCAATAACAAGGAGAAATGATAATGCACGTTTTTCGGTCACAAGTGGTAATTTGTCATTGAGGACAATGAGCGCTTGGAAGTGCATTATAAAAGCAGACCCTGTGACACGCTCTTTGTCTACATTACACTCTTAACATGTTTATTTTATTCAAGGGCTTTCATTCAACCGCCTCCAAATTTGGAATAGCCTTTAGACAAAATTGCTCCAGTGAACTTTGTATGATTGTAAGAATGCAAACATGAATGTGAAAGTGTGATTGTGTGGAGCGTCCAGAATGAGTCCTGCAGGGTTTAAGACTCTTCACACAGAGCGGGACTCAGAGAGATCTCGGATGTTGAGTATTGGCCAGCACGGAACATTCATTAGCGATCTCCTCCTCAGACTGATACCGATCGATTTCTGACACCACAGCCGGGAGAGAAATTAGCGCCCCTCTGTTATTGATAACAATGGAGATGTTTGCATGCTGTGATTGCATTCTCAGCTCAGATGCCATTAACTAAAGTGTCCAATATTTACAGAACAAATGACCTGTGGCCCCAGAGAGACTCAGAGAAGGCTGCGGGAGGAGCAGCGCTCTGCCTTAAATATTACAGTTAAAAGTGCCCTCACTCAGAGGGGCCTCGGATAGCGCAGCGGTCCAATGCACTCGCTTTGCCAATGACAGCTGCCTATTACAGCCGCGGTCAGAAACCTGACTGTGCCAGACCGGCTCTGGCCAGGAGCCCCGATCGAGGGCGGCGTTTGGCTGTCTGCCCCAGGGGGAGGCGGGAAGGTGAGCCGGCATGAGCTCGCTGAGAAGCGCGAAGGGTATCTCCAGAGAATAGATGGGCGAGTTCAGAGGAGGTGGATCATTGCCGGCCTTGGGGAATTAGCTTGCCCCATAGAGGGAGTGCAGAGCCAATAGAAGTTAAATCGCGCGAACTAGCATTTCTCACGCTTTGCAAGAAAACCGAGGTGACCTTTCCGGGAAATACCAAAACGTTTTTCAATTAACGGAATCTATTTTACAATGATGGCAGGTCTGTAAACATGAATATTCAAATACTATTCCAGCAAATGAAAGTGTTCTCTCCGAACAGAACTGTTGTTGTTGTTAAAGTGACAGCCCTGGAGAGTGCAAAAACCCAGTGACCCAGAAATAAACACTCGACTCGCCTGGACTCGGTAGCAACAATGTGGATGTCCACTCAAATTTATTGACACAGCAGAATGAGGGTTGCTTGATCAGCACAGGGCTTTAGTAGCAATGGATATCGCTGCTATATTGAGAAAGTTAACAATTTAGGGCTCTGAGAATCATAGAATCTACCCCAGAGCACGGAGCAGGCAGCAGTGTTAGCATAATGGTTAAGGAACTGGGCTTGTAACGCAAAGGTTGCAGGTTCGATCCCAGGTGGGCCACTGACGTTGTACCCTTAACCTGGATTGCTTCAGTAAATATCCAGCTGTATAAACGGATTGTATGTAAAGAAATGTGAAACTGTGTAAGTCGCTCTGGATAAGAGCGTCTGCTAAATGCCTGTAATGTAATGTAATGAAGCTGAGAGAGAGTGTGTGAATGTGACATTTGCACCTTCGTTGGTGCTGATAACAGGTTATTAATACAGGATCCACTTGCAGTAATTACACAATGAGGGGAATGGCATTATACTGCCACAGCTGCAGAAGTGAGAAGTGTCACTGTGATGGAGGAAGCACAATTTTGGGACATGATTTGATAAACTGTGGAGAAAAAAACCATGCGGTGCTTTAGAAAAAATGTGTCAGCAATCAGGAGTAAAATGATCTCTGAGATATTCAGCTGTGGGTAATTGCTAAGAGAATTACAGAGGTTTCGCAGTAGGCCTGTGCAAAGTGACCTGTAGTGTGTAATTCTGACCTGGCCCTTCTGTGTTACCTAAATGTTCAAATATTGCTCAACAATTAATGTAACGAGTGTAAAATACATACCATCGCCCTGCATTATGTATGAACTTACCCGACTTACGAAACACCAAGATTTACACATTACTACATTTGTTTTTAAATCAAATGGAGAGTGGAGTGTGTGGGGTAAAGGAACATGTTGATGAAAACAAATAAAAAAATCGAATTCTAAAACTCAAGTCATTCTTTTGTGATTCACTTCCTGCTGTTGACAGCTCAATATAAACTATTTTTTTTAAACAGCACAGTTTGCATTTCAACATTTTGCATTTTGCATATTAGCTACTAAACATAAAGGGTCTACGGGGTAGGGTGATTAAACAGAAGCTAAAATGAATAAAACACATACTGTCCAAGCTATATCAGTGAGGGCCATCTCTAATTCAGGGACAAACAATATCAGTGAGGGCCTTCTCTAATTCCAGGACAAACAATATCAATGAGGGCCAGCTCTAATCCAGAGACAAACAATATCAGTGAGGGCCATCTCTAATTCAGGGACAAACAATATCAGTGAGGGCCTTCTCTAATTCCGGGACAAACAATATCAATGAGGGCCAGCTCTAATCCAGAGACAAACAATATCAGTGAGGGCCATCTCAAATCCAGGGACAAACTCACGTACTTTAGAGACGAGAGGCTCGGAGTGGTCAGGAGTGGGATCAGGGGAGAGGGGGGAGGGAGAGAGAGGGAGAGAGGGAGAGGGAGAAACATGCTGTATCAGTGCTTCTTTGAGATGACTCAAATTCTAGTACAAAAATACACTTTCAGAGTTGGAGTCTGCTGTGACAAATGGGGGCTATGATATATCTGGCATTGCAGAGACTCGGATAAATGCAAGGGACTGAGACGAGTTCTACAAACACACTAAAAGTGCAGGAACTGCAAGAACTGACCCTCTAAATGGTGATGTGGATTAATGGGTTAAATCTAATTTTCACATTTTATTAATCAACATATATATATACAGTATGTGTGTGAAAAAATAATCATTAGATGATTAAGACTTTAGCTCCTTGCAGCACACACACACACACACACACACACACACACACACACACACAAACACACACACAAACTCTCCCTCCCAATGTTTCAGTGGGTCAGCAAACAAGCTAGTTACCAAAGTAAGCTCTCTTCTACTCACATATCCCTCTGCCTTCAATCGGCAGTGGCACCACAGTGCACTCCAGGAGTTAAACACACACACACACAGACAGACACACACACACACACTTTTTCTGCACACAATATACACATATTAGTAATGAGATCCATTGTTTCATAAGCAGGAGAGTCCTGTGGGGTCTGGCCGTGTCTGCAGCTTGTTCACTGTGCTCGGCTGTTTACAAGAACCTTTGTGTGATAGAACCTTCCAGCGCATTGACGATTCCAAGCTCACAGCTCAGGGGACTCTAATTCAGTCTGTCATCAGTAACTATTTCACAAAGGGTAATCCACCTTCATGCCTTCTCCCAGCCTTATTCTCATGCTCCAAATGCACAACTCAAATGACAAGGCCTGCATCGGATACCGCCCTGCTGTGCTTTGAATATGAATGCATTCTTCTCTCCTCCTCTACTTTTCTATCTTCCTGTTTCAGACCCCTCGTGTTTCAATTGCAGGCTACAACCTCCCCTTTATGTCTAAATAAATGTAAGTAGCCTTTGCAATCTCCACACAGAATCAGGCTCTGTTTGTGTTCCCTTTTTCCCCTTGGTGAAGTTTGTTGTCCTTCGCAGATTGTGCTCTTGTGCTGCAAGTCTTCCATACGAGTGAGTTTCTAGACATCAACGTGTTTCAGGAAGATGTGTATGGATGACTTTTAGCGATATCGAATGAAGCTTCTCATCCAGTTAATGGAGTATTGTCCCGGACACATTGCTCTTGGGTTGAATAGCGTGTGTTCAGGTCCACTTTGTTACCATTCATGCAAGTGTGGAGACACTTCTGAATGTTCTTCAAAAAGTGCAGTGGAGTGGTAGTGGGTCCTAAAGAGGTGGGTTTTGAGTGTCTTGCGGAAGATGAAAGGGGGGAATGGCATTATACTGCCACAGCTGCAGAAGTGAGAAGTGTCACTGTGATGGAGGAAGCACAATTTTGGGACATGATTTGATAAACTGTGGAGAAAAAAACCATGCGGTGCTTTAGAAAAAATGTGTCAGCAATCAGGAGTAAAATGATCTCTGAGATATTCAGCTGTGGGTAATTGCTAAGAGAATTACAGAGGTTTCGCAGTAGGCCTGTGCAAAGTGACCTGTAGTGTGTAATTCTGACCTGGCCCTTCTGTGTTACCTAAATGTTCAAATATTGCTCAACAATTAATGTAACGAGTGTAAAATACATACCATCGCCCTGCATTATGTATGAACTTACCCGACTTACGAAACACCAAGATTTACACATTACTACATTTGTTTTTAAATCAAATGGAGAGTGGAGTGTGTGGGGTAAAGGAACATGTTGATGAAAACAAATAAAAAAATCGAATTCTAAAACTCAAGTCATTCTTTTGTGATTCACTTCCTGCTGTTGACAGCTCAATATAAACTATTTTTTTTAAACAGCACAGTTTGCATTTCAACATTTTGCATTTTGCATATTAGCTACTAAACATAAAGGGTCTACGGGGTAGGGTGATTAAACAGAAGCTAAAATGAATAAAACACATACTGTCCAAACTATATCAGTGAGGGCCATCTCTAATTCAGGGACAAACAATATCAGTGAGGGCCTTCTCTAATTCCAGGACAAACAATATCAATGAGGGCCAGCTCTAATCCAGAGACAAACAATATCAGTGAGGGCCATCTCTAATTCAGGGACAAACAATATCAGTGAGGGCCTTCTCTAATTCCGGGACAAACAATATCAATGAGGGCCAGCTCTAATCCAGAGACAAACAATATCAGTGAGGGCCATCTCAAATCCAGGGACAAACTCACGTACTTTAGAGACGAGAGGCTCGGAGTGGTCAGGAGTGGGATCAGGGGAGAGGGGGGAGGGAGAGAGAGGGAGAGAGGGAGAGGGAGAAACATGCTGTATCAGTGCTTCTTTGAGATGACTCAAATTCTAGTACAAAAATACACTTTCAGAGTTGGAGTCTGCTGTGACAAATGGGGGCTATGATATATCTGGCATTGCAGAGACTCGGATAAATGCAAGGGACTGAGACGAGTTCTACAAACACACTAAAAGTGCAGGAACTGCAAGAACTGACCCTCTAAATGGTGATGTGGATTAATGGGTTAAATCTAATTTTCACATTTTATTAATCAACATATATATATACAGTATGTGTGTGAAAAAATAATCATTAGATGATTAAGACTTTAGCTCCTTGCAGCACACACACACACACACACACACACACACACACACACACACACACACACACACACACACACACACACACACAAACACACACACAAACTCTCCCTCCCAATGTTTCAGTGGGTCAGCAAACAAGCTAGTTACCAAAGTAAGCTCTCTTCTACTCACATATCCCTCTGCCTTCAATCGGCAGTGGCACCACAGTGCACTCCAGGAGTTAAACACACACACACACAGACAGACACACACACACACACTTTTTCTGCACACAATATACACATATTAGTAATGAGATCCATTGTTTCATAAGCAGGAGAGTCCTGTGGGGTCTGGCCGTGTCTGCAGCTTGTTCACTGTGCTCGGCTGTTTACAAGAACCTTTGTGTGATAGAACCTTCCAGCGCATTGACGATTCCAAGCTCACAGCTCAGGGGACTCTAATTCAGTCTGTCATCAGTAACTATTTCACAAAGGGTAATCCACCTTCATGCCTTCTCCCAGCCTTATTCTCATGCTCCAAATGCACAACTCAAATGACAAGGCCTGCATCGGATACCGCCCTGCTGTGCTTTGAATATGAATGCATTCTTCTCTCCTCCTCTACTTTTCTATCTTCCTGTTTCAGACCCCTCGTGTTTCAATTGCAGGCTACAACCTCCCTTTATGTCTAAATAAATGTAAGTAGCCTTTGCAATCTCCACACAGAATCAGGCTCTGTTTGTGTTCCCTTTTTCCCCTTGGTGAAGTTTGTTGTCCTTCGCAGATTGTGCTCTTGTGCTGCAAGTCTTCCATACGAGTGAGTTTCTAGACATCAACGTGTTTCAGGAAGATGTGTATGGATGACTTTTAGCGATATCGAATGAAGCTTTTCATCCAGTTAATGGAGTATCGTCACAGACACATTGCTCTTGGGTTGAATAGCGTGTGTTCAGGTCCACTTTGTTACCATTCATGCAAGTGTGGAGACACTTCTGAATGTTCTTCAAAAAGTGCAGTGGAGTGGTAGTGGGTCCTAAAGAGGTGGGTTTTGAGTGTCTTGCGGAAGATGATTCCATGGTCCTGACTGAGTGGGGAAGATCATTCCACCACCGAGGGGTCAGGACAGAGAAGGTTTTAATGATGGCATTCAATCAGCAGCTCACAAACACCTCCAGGAGCTGTTTGTGTTCCCCTCCTGATCGCTGCCCCTCTACCCCTTTCCCCTGGGTCATAGTTTGAGTAGATTGCCTATCGAGGGAGAATATGATGTGGGATACATTTATGCTTCATTGTGATTTCCCCCACGTCTGCTCACGGGGAGCGAACAGCTGGTGTGCCTTCACAAGTCGCACGATGCCAACAAGACAAGTGGAGAATCTTCCTCCTCCTCCAGCTTCCTTCAATCTATTACATTCTGGCTCTTAATACAGCCTGCGGATTTGACCCAAGAGGGTGAAGAACCTCCTTTCACTGCCAAAGTCGAACAAAACTGAAAATGTGTCACCAATACTAGGAGGATTTTCTCCATTTTGATTAATATTTAAATATGTTTACACTCACCACCTACATCATTTTCATACATTACATTATATATGTGTAAATAATTTCAAATATAAAAAATATAAAAAATGTCATTCATATACTCATGTATGTGAGTGAAGGGATAAAAAACTCACCTCAACAGCCATCAACGTGCAGCTCCCACAGATATTACATTCCTTCGCTGAGGAACATCCGGCAGCCAAAATGCACTCAACAGCCCTGCTCAAGCGTATTTTGGTTGTCTTGGTGAGAAATTTGGTGTCTGTTAAGGGGATTCGAATATGATAACTGTATTATATTTTGTTTGGGCTATCTAACTGTTGCAGTATTACGTTCCACCAAAGATGTTTGCTTTTCGACAGAGGTGCCTTTTTTAAAATAAATGTCTTGAAACGGTGGTCTATTGTCTACACCTCTGTTAAAAGGGAAAAAAAAACAAACAAACAAAAAAACAACAACAACAATTATAGTCTAACAACGGCGCAGCCACCCATGTTTGATTCCTACTCTGTGTTGTCTTGTTTATATAATTTTACAATAAAGAAAACATTTGATAACAAAAAAAACCCAGCCCTGCTCTTCAGCCTGTTTGAGAGGGAAAAGAAAGGAAAAAACTAAACAAAATGATGCTCAGCACTGTTGTAACATCCCAAAGTCCACCTGAGTTGAATAAACAACAAGAGCAATTAATACTGTAAGAGAAATGAAGCACAACAGATACACAGACACACACACACACACACATGCGCATACACACACACACACACACACATGTGTGCACACACACACACACACACGCACACACACACACACACACACACACACACACACACATGCACACACACACACACACACACACTCACACACACACACACACACACACACACACACACACACACACACAGGCACACACACACACACACACACACACACACACACACTCACACACAGGATGGTAAGTAGCTGGTAGGACAGTGATAGGACCGAGCAGGGCCTGCAGAAAATGAATAACCGAACAAATTCCCAGAGGCCGGCGATGATCTGCCTCCTCTGAGACAGAAATCACCTACTCTCTGGAGACACCCTTAGCACTTCTCAGCGAGCTCGTGCTGGCTCACCCTCCCCCTCCAACTGGGTGGACAGCCAAACACAGCCCCTATTGGGGCTCCCAGCCAAAGCCGGTCTGGCACAGCCAGGTTTTGAACCGCGGCTGTAATAGGCAGCTGTCATTGGCAAAGCGAGTGCATTGGACCGCTGCACTACCCAAGGCCCCTCTGAGTGAGGGCACTTTTAACTGTAATATTTAAGACAGAGCGCTGCTCCTCCCGCAGCCTTCTCTGGGTCTCTCTGGGGCCACAAGTCATTTGTTCTGTAAATATTGGACACTTTAGTTAATGGCATCTGAGCTGAGAATGCAATCACAGCATGCAAACATCTCCATTGTTATCAATAACAGAGGGGCGCTAATTTCTCTCCCGGCTGTGGTGTCAGAAATCGATCGGTATACGTCTGAGGAGGAGATCGCTAATGAATGTTCCGTGCTGGCCAATACTCAACATCCGAGATCTCTCTGAGTCCCGCTCTGTGTGAAGAGTCTTAAACCCTGCAGGACTCATTCTGGACGCTCCACACAATCACACTTTCACATTCATGTTTGCATTCTTACAACCATACAAAGTTCACTGGAGCAATTTTGTCTAAAGGCTATTCCGAATTTGATGTATGAAGAGTTAAAGTACTAAGATTAATTTGACAAATGCAAATCAAATCAAAAACACTGACCATTTCTTTATCTTGTTTTGTGAAACATCTCTATTACAGAGTGGAATGGGTTTGTTTTGATGGAGGCTTCAGGCTCTTTCTTGTGTTTGAGGCACTGAAGGCGGTTGAAGAAAATAAACGCTCTGTGTGAAGAGCTTTAAACCCTGCAGGACTCATTCTGGACGCTCCACACAATCACACTTTCACATTCATGTTTGCATTCTTGCAATCTTACAAAGTTCACTGGAGGAATTTTGTCTAAAGGCTATTCCAAATTTGGAGGCGGTTGAATAAAAGCCCTTGAATAAAATAAACATGTTAAGAGTGTAATGTAGACAAAGAGCGTGTCACAGGGTCTGCTTTTATAATGCACTTCCATAGCGCTCATTGACCTCAATGACAAATTACCGCTTGTGACTGAAAAACGTGCATTGTCATTTCTCCTTGTTATTGACATGCCTCATGGCAAACCAGTTAACTTTGAAGCAAAGAGTTTTTCAGTCTTTGAAGTATATTAAATTACCTTAGAGCACTGAATATATTACGGTGATTTGTCTGTCCAAAAGGCATATTTTGTGAACATTGTTTATTGTTGAGTGTGTGTGTGAGCGTGAGTGTTTGTGTACTGGGAACTCAATTCAAAGTCAAGTCAAACCCTGCTCTGAGCATTGTTGCTGTCCTCTGGCGCAATGGCTGCGTGACTCAGCAGCTGGACTGCAGAGTGACAAACATGCACTGGCTGCATGCGTGCATTACACAGAACATGCATGCTAATCTGCCTGCATGCATTACACAGAACACACATGCTAATCTACCTGTGTGCATTACACAGAACATGCATGCTAATCTACCTGCGTGCATTACACAGAACACGCATGCTAATCTACCTGCGTGCATTACACAGAACACGCATGCTAATCTACCTGCGTGCATTACACAGAACACACATGCTAATCTGCACCCTCCCAAATTGACCATGGATGTTAAGAACATAAGAACATAGAAGAATCCATATAAATAATCCATAATCCATAATCTGTTCAGACCATCTAGGCTCATCATGTCCTAATCTAAAGAGTATCTAGTACTGCATCTAGCCTGGACTTGAATAGCCCAAGCATTTCTGCCTCTACTACCCGACCTGGCAAGCTGTTCCAGACATTGACAACTCTCTGTGTAAAATAATAATCCTAATGACCAGTTTTACAATCATATCAATTCTCTCAATATAGAGGGGGGGGTGATTATGACCCTGAAACACAACACTGAACTCATTATAAAGAGGGTCTCATTCACATTAAATAATGAAGAATAGAATCAAAACCTTTCATTTAACACTCGGAGGTTAGGGACACATTCAAATTGCTACACAAAGGGAGACTTTCTTGTGATACTGTAAAACACTGAGAGCTCTCTGAACACGCTGCACACACTGAATATTGAGGGTTACATTCAGACATTGATTAGACACCCTGACTGTAGAGTTAAAGACTTTAATGCATCTCTCCGTTCCTGTTTCTCTCACTTGAAGTATCTTTGTTAAAACGTCTCTGTGGGGAAAATAAATATTGATATCGCCTAGCCTGAAACGCCATTGCATCATTATTGGTTGACACTATGGAAATTGGTTTATTGATTAACCCTGTCCTTAAGGTATCCAAGATTGATCTGCTAATCAGGTGTAAGCAGACCCAGTCTAGTGCCAGGGGCTACATCCTGAAGGCTAGTAGCCCAGTTCTCGGTGTATAAAGACAATGTCGTGCCATTTCTGCTTTTTTTAATAGTTGCTTCCAATACGGATATGCCAGTGCATTAAAGGCATTTTTCTTCTGGAAGATGGTCTTGAACATTTAATATATGCCATTTAGCAGATGCTTTTATACATTTTCTTAGGGATCCTGTTTTTATTTTACACTTGAGGCAACTCTCGAATTTTTGCATTTGGTCCCTCGTACAGATGTTGAGACCCAACATTAAACCACAGCACCATGAGCACCAGTAAAACTGGGTTGAGACATATTTGTCCTGATTTGTAAAATATCTGTTCAGAGGCATCTCATGATATTTGTGATATTTTTAATTTTTTCTTGACTGATTTCTAACTGACCCCTCCCCCCCTCATATAAGTGTAAGTACTGAATAATTGTGTAAATGACTCGGATGTGCAAAAAGCAAAGTGATGTTTTTCACGAGTGTGTTGTAGAAAACCTGAGAGCCGAGCACTGAACATTGTGCAGTACTAAATGTAGCCACTGGAGGGCACTGTTAACTAAGACTGCATTTCAACCTTAAAAAATTTGATTCACATTGAAGGAAAGAACCTTTTACTAACTAAGATAAAACATACATTTAAAAAATGAACTCTGGGGTGGCAGTGTTAGCATAATGGTTAAGGAGCTGGGCTTGTAATGCAAAGGTTGCAGGTTCGATCCCAGGTGGGGGCACTGCCGTTGTACCCTTCAGCAAGGTACTTAACCTGAATTGCTTCAATAAAATATCCAACTGTATAAATGGATTGTATGTAAAGAAATGTAAACTGTGGAAGTCACTCTGGATAAGAGCATCTAATAAATGCCTATAATGTAAATGTAAATGTACTCTCTCTACCACACATTCAACACAAATAAGCACATATTTGAATTTAAATATACAGTACAGTAAATATATCCATTTGTAATCTGAAATAATCAGATGAAAATAAAGCTTTATTTATTTACTTTCCAAGATTCAATCTTCTGCTTCTAATCCTCGAAAACTCTACTCTACGTTTTCCTCTCTCCTCACCCCTCCCCCACCCCCCTCCTCTCTGACCGCGGATGACTTCGTGAGAAGGTCGATGACATTCGCAACTCCTTCCCCCCATCCTCTCCCTCATCTAACCCTCCCTCACCCATCTCACTACCAGAACCTCTCACCCCTCTGTCCTCCTTCTCGCCCCTCCCTGACTCGGACATCCTTCAACTTGTTCACTCCCACCGTCCCACCTCCTGCCCTCTCGATCCCATTCCTTCCCCCCTCTTCCAGTCCATTGCTATGGACATCCTCCCCTTTGTCTCCAATGTTATCAACTCCTATCTTTCCTCTGGCTCTGTCCCCTCTTCCCTCAAATGCTCTCATGTCGTCCCCCTCCTCAAAAACCCTCTCTGAATCCTGCTGTCATTTCCAACTACCAACCTGTCTCTCTCCTCCCATTCCAAAACACTAGAGTGGGCTGTCTATAACCAACTGTCTGCTCAGCTCCTACAGAATGACCTGCTTGATCCTAACCAACCCTTGCGGTCACTGAGGCTCTTCACGTGGCTAAGTCCCAATCCCTTAGCTCTGTCCTCCACCTCCTCAACCTGTCAGCTGCATTCGACACCATGGACCGTGGACCCTTGTCGAGATGGGAATCTCTGCATCTGCATTGACATGGTTCAAGTCCTACCTGGCTGACCGGTCCTACCAGCTGGCCTGGAGAGTATCCCTCTCCTCTCCCCACACCCTCTCTACCAGAGTCCCGCAGGGCTCAGTGCTAGGCCAAGTCCTATTCTCCCTGTACACCAAGTCACTTGGTTCTGTTATCTCTGCTCACAGTTTTTCTTATCACTGTTATGCCAATGACACTCAACTCTTTCTGTCCTTCTCTCCATCTGAGACCCAGGTCCCATCATGGATCTCTGCATGCCTGGCCAACATCTCTGCCTGGATGTCCACCCACCACCTGAAGCTGAACCTGGGGAAGACAGAGCTGCTCTTCCTCCCAGCGAAGGGCTCCCTGATGATTGATGCTTCAATCACTGTGGAAGGCTCCATAGTGTCTCCGTCTGCCAGTCTGCCAGCTGAGTCTTGCAGTGATTCCTGGTCCAGGCCCTGGTGATCTCATGTCTGGACTACTGCAATTCCTTGCTGGCAGGCCTACCGGCCTGTGCCATCAAGCCACTGCAACTAGTCCAGAATGCTGCCACACATCTGGTGTTCAACCAGCCGAAGTTCTCCGATGTCACTCTACTCTACTCTCCTCTCTGCACTGGCTCCCCAATGCAGCACGCATCAGATTCAAATCTCTGGTGCTTGCTTTTCAAGCATCTAGAGGTACTGCTCCCCCATACCTCCAGTCACTCATCACTCCCTACACCCCAGCCAGACCCCTCTGCTCCGCCTCCTCTGGCAAACTGACTGTCCCATCCCTCCGGGTGCCTGGCAGCTGCTCCTCGTGGTCTCGTCTCTTCTCTGTCCTGACCCCTCGGTGGTAGAACGACCTTCCGCGAATCTTCCGCAAGAGACTCAAAACCCACCTTTTCAGACTCTACTATCACTGAATTCTGTATATCTAACTAATTGCCATCACCACTGCCTACTTGCTCAACACTATGTATCCCTGCTTACTCCTCATTTAAAAAAAAAAAATAAAAATGCTAACCTTTTCCTTCCCAGTGTTACGGGTATGGTACACAGCTGTCTGCAATAATGTCTACTGTATTACTGATCTCTTGCGCGAAGTATGATTGTTCCCACCATGTATTTATGCACATCTTGCATGGTGGGAAACCAGAAATTCACGTCTGCTAAATGCTTAAAATGTAAATGTAAAATGTATATGCAGCATGATTTTACATTTTTGTGGTCAATGTGAGTTTATCTCCCGACTGATATCATCACTGTTAGTTGCACCTGTTCAGCTGGCTTGAAGCATCAATATGTAGCAATCTGAAGGTTCCTTTCCTACATCAGTGCACACACCTTCCCAGCATGCATTTTGTTTTCATTATTTATCATTTGGTGGTTTTGAAAATATCAAAATATTGTGCTACTCCGGACAACTTTCCCCAACTCCTGTGTGGACAACAGCTCACAGCTCCCCCTGGTGGCTCGTTCAGCTGTATACACATGTCTTTGGACGTTGCCCACCTCTGCCCAGCATACTAGAAGAAGCAGGAACTTTTCCCCGACTAAAACAATTTGGTGTCTGGAGAAAAAAAAAAAGTAAACGGCAAAGGATCGATTGCAGTGTACTTCGTGGGAGTTTAAACTTATAGATCACAGAAGTGCATTACAAACTGCATTATCTGTGAGATTACGAGCAGCTGTTCCAGTTCTAATGCAGTTCCATCATCCTGTGGTTTAAACCTCAGGTTTATTTTTAGCGATGAAAAGTTAAGGTAGCTATTGTTACACTCAAGTAAGGGGTTCACTCTAATCATGTGGTCCCACTATTCCCTGAACGATATTTCAAATCTTCTGTTAGTGTTTTACACACAACTTGAAGAGGTTGTTTTAAGCGATCTTGACTAAATTTGTTCCGACCTTCTGAAGAAAACCATGTTTGGCATCCTCAGTCATATCCCACACGCTTTGCGGTAGAACACTGTAGCCACCAATGGGTTTAATTGCTATAGAGGATTAATTTAACTGAAAGCCAGTTAAAGTGTGATATTACCACACAGAGCTTTGATCTTGCTGGAAGCCACAATTCTTTGTGTTCTCTGGGACTAATTTGGTGGCCGTGTTTGCGGTCTAATTTCAAGCTAATTTATTCAAACACATTGTGTGCAAATATGAGCTGACATCATCAAACACAGAGAGTGGGCCATCGTGGGTGTTCAAAAAAATCTCACAAAATACAGATTTGCTTGTACCTTTAAGCGACCAAGAAACTTCAGTACTGCATTGTACACTAGGGGGCAGTAGGTGATAAGCTAACCGCTCAGGCTAGGACGCTCTAATTTGCATACTTTTTCAATGTCACTTTTTGATACGTTGTGATGTTGTATTGTTTTTTTCTGTGGGACTCGGATGCAGCCTATAAAACATTGATCAATGAGTAAAGATCACTTTAGTTACATTCACTCCAGCATTCCAGCAAGCTGTTTGAATCCAGATCAGAATTGTCAGCTAGGGTATATACATCATCACCAACAAGACATCAAGCTCTTATTTACAACGCAATCACAATTTTAAGCAAGAACTGTACATCCATTTGAAAGTAGCAGTGGGGGCTGCTTGCTGTACTGCTGAAGAAAAGGTGAACGCTCACCCCGTCCTCCACTGCTCTCATTACACCTGTTACGATCCAGGAGGAGGGAGGGGTTAAGCCAGCAAACACCTACCGCCTTCAGTGTACACTCACACATGACTATACGACAAAATACTTAAGTTGCCAAAAATCAGCACTTGCATCAAAAGGATTTGTTGGTCCAGTAGTTTCCAACTTAACACATGCTTAGTAGTCAAGGATAATGACAAACTATTGTGCCAAATGGTCCTTCTCTCATGTGAGAATGGAGGGAAATGAACTTTCTCTGGCAGCAGGATTAATGGGTGGTGTGTGTGTGTGTGTGTGTGGGGGGTGGGGCAGTCAGACAGAAAGGCAGAAGTCGCTTCACAGAGGCACCATTGTGGACCCCCCAGGTTCTGAGGGGCCACACAGAGGAGGGGTGCACTAATTGGGCTGTGTGTTCAGTGCTACATTCTTCAGCCTCATGATTCTCCTCTTGAGAGCACAGAGGTTATCAACTCATCTTTACAGTGGTTTCCTGAAGCTGTGATTTTATATACACCAGTGATTAGAAACCCTGAACTAATCTGTGCTTGGTCTGTGTTAAGATTTGAGGCCACAGGCATCCCTTAAATCATGCTGCAACGTTGCAGTAAATGTTTTGTTCTTGTGGCTAGCCTCTGCCACTGTGAAAAGGGCAAATATCACCTCATTAACTGGACATCATAGGGTCGCCTGACATTATGCTGTATGTAACTAGATCACTTTTCCCAGTTCAGTCAATGAATGCTTCACAGGGCTCGACATACTGCCGGGACAGTGGGGACAGCCAATCAAGCTTTTCGATAGCCTGCTTGGGCCAGTGCAGTTGAAACTGAAAAAAATACTTGTCTTACATAGCCCAGTCTTCCCTTAACAAACTGTGTTTTGAGAAATCCTTGGAAACTGCTACTACTCCAAACATGAGGGGTGGTATAAAAGCCATCGTGAGGCTCGCAGGCTTGGTGAGGAGAAACTTCAAGACGGAGCTGCTATCAACTGTCAGTCTTCGGAGTAGCCTGCTAGCGTAGCAGTCGACTGTTTACCCTTTTTACACTAGCAAATTGTGTCATGCCACTGCAGATCCCTGGTTAGCGAATGAGAAAAACCTGGACTCAAATTAGTGATGTCCAGGATATAGATCTCTGCCTGTGCTTAACGTTGAGCGCTTTTAAGGTCTTACTGAGACACAGGCGAGTATCATCAAGTCACTTTTTGACAAACCGACCACACTGTAACAGATGTCCCATGGGGTGATGCTGTAGGTACTTACACAATGATGTTGTTGATGGGGATGTGGATCAGTTTGACAAAGAATCCAATGAAGCCCATAATAGCAAAACCAATTGCTGTTGCCATGGCAATCTTCTGGAACTCTAAAAAATAAATAAAATCAGTGTCCAGGGCCAGGGTTACCCAAATCACAAGCACTGCCGTTTTCCCCACCCTCCCTTTACCTGGGAGTCAGGTGTGAAGACACTCTGGCCAATCAAGTGCACCAATTGTTCCATTAACTACCTGAGAGAAAGGAAAACCAGGACCAGGTAATTGGTCTAGAGGCCATAACTTTACAACCGTGCAAAGCCCTGATTTAACTGGATGCTAGAAGATGTGCTAGTGTGATACAAGCATGAACTGACCTACAGTATCGGGAGATCTGAAGACCACCTGTGCATCTGTCCAATGCCAATGATTAACTAAGTGTGTGAGAGAACAGCAATTACTCAAATGAACTGGACAAAATGTAAATGCAATCGTGCTGCATCACTAGTGACACCCTATTTGAAGCACCAGGGCACACCCGCTAATTGTTAAAATGTGCTGTACTTATTTAAACATGCTTTTAAGGGGTGTCTTAATAAACTAACGTTAACCTGGTTCTGCGAAGCTGAGTAGGTAGAATGTGGTTCTGTGTGGCTCAGTAGATAGAGCATGGTGTTGACAATGCTTAGGTTATGGATCCAATTCCCACTGGGACCCTCTCATCAGTATAATTGGCTCAATAATTCCCCACCCCTTTTCCACCTCAACTGTGTACTGAGCGTTCTGAAACAAAATGGCTGCTGCTCATCGCCCAGGTGGGTGCTACACATTGGTGGTGGTTGAGGTGAGTTTTCCCCCTAAACTGTAAAGCTTTGAGATCATGAGATGATGAAGAACGGTACATAAATGCCATCCATAATCATCATCACACACCTGGCGATCGGAACAGACAGAGCGTTACACGCTCGAGACACTCTGTCACACAATTTCCCTGGTAATGCAGTTGCTTCTCCACCCTTTTATACAATGCAC
Organism: Aldrovandia affinis; assembly: GCA_029706075.1. Classification (NCBI taxonomy): domain Eukaryota; kingdom Metazoa; phylum Chordata; class Actinopteri; order Notacanthiformes; family Halosauridae; genus Aldrovandia; species Aldrovandia affinis. The sequence goes on from JAINUG010000016.1 coordinate 9,233,076, forward strand.
ATCATTCCTTCCCTCACACGGGGAATCAAAAAAAGCTTATGGCGTCAACATTGACTGTCAGTGGCTTCCCGCTAACGTCTTCTGCTCAAACCTCTTCAACTATTACACAGTGCCACTTAAGAGATGTGATCGATATTACCAATTGATCGTTAGCCTAGCAGCTAAGCTTGTGTTTTCCACAGCAAAGCACATCTGACACACTGGAAGAATTGGACATAAACAACGTGTGAAAAGCCAGCCGTCCGTGGATAAACATGGAACCCAAATAACACAAGTAATAATATTGGTCGCTGCTACCTCACCGTGGCTGACTCCCAAGGTGAAGGCTTTCGATGTTTTAATATATCACACAATATTGGGCTGCATGCCTTTGATAACTGCACAGAACATTCGGGGGAAATGGGAGAGCACGGTGCATACATTTAGCATATAAAGCAGTTAGCCTCGTGAACTGGGTCCTCCTGTATCAAAGGAAAATAAAAACTTCAATATTACCAATTTTATTACAATATTTTATCCAAACTCTGGAAACATCTCCAATAACCAAAGTTCTGAGTGTATATTGGATATATCATTTTACACTGTCAATATACAGTACTGTGCAAAGGTTTTAGGCAGGTGTGAAAAAATGCTGTAAAGTAAGAATGCTTTTATTTTTATCAATTGACAAAATGCAAAGTGAATGAACAGAAGAGAAATCTAAATCAAATCAATATTTGGTGTGACCACCCTTTGCCTTCAAAACAGCATCAATTCTTCTAGGTACACTTGCACACAGTTTTTGAAGGAACTCGGCAGGTAGGTTGTTCCAAACATCTTGGAGAACTAACCACAGATCTTCTGTGGATGTAGGCTGCCTCAAATCCTTCTGTCTCTTCATGTAATCCCAGACAGACTCGATGATGTTGAGATCAGGGCTCTGTGGGGGCCAAACCATCACTTCCAGGACTCCTTGTTCTTCTTTACGCTGAAGATAGTTCTTAATGACATTGGCTGTATGTTTGGGGTCGTTGTCCTGCTGCAGAATAAATTTGGGGCCAATCAGACGCCTCCCTGATGGTATTGCATGATGGATAAGTATCTGCCTGTATTTCTCAGCATTGAGGACACCATTAATCCTGACCAAATCCCCAACTCCATTTGCAGAAATCCAGCCCCAAACTTGCAAGGAACCTCCACCATGCTTCACTGTTGCCTGCAGACACTTTATTGACTCAGCCCTTCGGCGAACAAACTGCCTTCTGCTACAGCCAAATATTTCACATTTTGACTCATCAGTCCAGAGAACCTGCTGCCATTTTTCTGCACCCCTGTCTTCCACAACCTCACCTTAATAGCAGAGATTGCCTGTTCCTCACCCAGTTTTAAGCCTCCTACACAGCTGTTTCTTTCAGTTAATGACTGTTTCAACCTACATATGAAATTGATGATCATTAGCACCTGTTTGGTATAATTGGTTAATCATACACCTGACTATAATCCTACAAAATCCCTGACTTTGTGCAAGTGTACCTATAAGAATTGATGCTGGTTTGAAGGCAAAGGGTAGTCATACCAAATATTGATTTGATCTAGATATTTCTTCTGTTTGCTCACTTTGCATTTTGTAAATTGATAAAAATAAACAATTAAAATGTATATTTTTGAAAGCATTCTTACTTTACAGCATTTCTTCACACCTGCCTAAAACTTTTGCACAGTACTGTATAATTTTATTTTTCATTTTTGTGATATTGTTTATGATAATGGGAGTCTGAAAAGACAGTAAGACAGTATATGAAAAGAAATGCTACAGACAGCTCATATCCCAGAGACAGAACCTCAGTCTGGTTCCATAACCATCCTAAATATACAATGCATTACTAAACAACTCTACATTAATTATTGAAACTGTGTATTTCAACATTTAATATTTCACAGGCGGATGAAACATCTACCCATCAGGTAGACCCATCTATCCGTCCATCAACCAACCTATAATTTGCTGGCTAAATCTGCTCAGCCAAGCCAATGAAGTAATGAAGATAATATTTGGCTTCAAAATGGAATTTACGTATCAAAAGTTGAACTCACAAGCTTGACATTTTTGAATGTGTGCAGATCATTTGAAGAGTGCTGTGTTGCACAGCAACTTATACTGAAATTAAGAAAATAACTTAAACGACTGGTAAAATACAAAAAAATATTATCCACCCATTTTCAGATACAAAAATGCTGCCCATGGGTGCCCATAAATCCACAAGGCTCTTTCACAACTGTTGTATTTTTACCTCACTGTGGTTTTAAAGCTCGTAGTGATCTGTAAACAGGTATAATTATAACAGTGCAGGTAAACACAGATTACTTATTAAGTCTGTTAGCACTTCAACCTATAGGAGCTCTTGCCATGATGAGGGGTGCGTGATGTGCTTAATTTGAGGGCTGGCTGTTTTTCTATAAGGCATCAAATGTCAACGTGCTATTGGAATGGATGTTTGTACAATACAAGATTTATGAAGAAAAATTGCAGGTTTACATGTAAAATCACAAATTATTCATGGTGTGCACATACACCAGATACACACACACGTTCACGCACGCATGTGCACACAAGCGTAACTACACACAGCCAGGTCATGAGCACCCAATAAATCATTTAGATTCCTCTCTGCTGGGGCAGGTCTAGACTTGTTGGCGCGGCCAAACCATGGAGTGAAAGTGCAGCAACAGCGGCCAAGTTTAAACCAGCGCTGGTTTTATTAGCGTAGCGGCCTCTCTCTCTCTCTCCCTGCAGTGGGAGGAAGCCTCTCATTAACGGGAGGATCACTGAGACGAGTGAAGAGACGGGACAGACACCTCTACAGCCCGGAGAGAGACGCTCTTCATACGAGTTCATTAGTGGTGTTAGCACACACCTGCAGACCTGCAGCCAGGCAGGGATTAAGACACCGCTCATTCACACCCTCATCCTCCAGAGAACAGCTCACAGGCGCTGGCAGGACTAAGTGCCCCCAGGGGGCGAACAGGGGGTGGGAAGCCAGGGATGCTCTCTCTCCACACCCCCCCAAGAGTCGGCCCCTGAAATCAGGTCATGGCTGAATAGGAACCCTATTTTTCCCCAGATCTCACGCAGGTGCATTTGCCGCTAAAGTAAGTTTCAAAGACGAGCTGGTGACCGTAACCCTAACCTTAAACCTAACCGTAACCCTAACTCTAACTCTAACCCTAACCCTAAGTGTAAGACAGATTGAACGTGGGTTGGAGGCTTTCCGTCGTTACCATGGGGACTCAGTCAAACCTTTGGACAAAATAGGGGAAAATAGGGTCACTATCTATCCATCACCCTGCAATCGCTGTGCCACTAACAACTGGAGAGGCAGTCAATATGGGGGGGGAAGAATACGGATGGGTGAGGGTCTGAGTAGTCAGGCTGAACGCTGGGGCAGAACAATGTGTCGGGGGCAGGAGGATTGGCACCAGTTAGAGGGGGCAGGTGGACACAGGTGTGCGGTAATGAGCTGACGCTGGGTGGGCAGGAAGCAGTCACCCGCCATCCGTCGGGCCAGGAAGTGGGGAGTGGGAGGGCAACATGTCATTAAGCCACGCTGGCATGCTAACGCTCTTCACCACGTTCTCCCCCCTCTCACCATTGAGCTCAGCTCACATCACATCTCATCAAACACACGCTCACACAGCCATGCTCACACTCACACACACACACACACGCTCACACAGCCATGCTCACACACGCTCACACAGCCACGCTCACACACACACACAGCCACGCTCACAGTCACGCTGGGCCACACTCACACAGCCACGCTCACACACACACACACACACACTCACACAGCCACGCTCACACACACACACACACACAGCCACGCTCACACATGCTCACACAGCCACGCTCACACAGCCACGCTGGGCCACACTCACATTCATCTGAGAGAGAGAGGGTCTCTTCTGCTCTGCAGCGGAGTGGGTTCCGGTGGGAAAACAGCCTTGTTCATCCCAGAAAAAATCACATTATATTCACTGATACGGAGAGAGAGCAGCACGGCTCTTTATAATCTCTCTTTGTTTCCCTGTCTAAAGGAATACATTTGAATGAATGTAAACTGTTGGGATTCTTAAGGAGTCTGCCTCTTTTTGATGCACCCGCAAAATGCCACAAAACGATCGTTTGGTATTCACAGAGGGGGGAGTTTGCAATAATCACACTTCCCATCCTGGGTTTTTTGCACTCCTTTTCAAAACTCCTTTTCCCCCTGAAGCACGGAGAACAAGCAGGCAAGTTATTCCAACAACACAAACATTAGTGCCCTCAGAGTGAGAGAGGGCAAGAAGCGAGGGAAACAGCTGTTGAGGAAGAAAGGCTGAGCGCGGTTCTCTTGTTCTCCATTTTCACGTTTGCCTACACACGGGTCCCTGGTGGGAGGATGTGCGATGTGGGTTGTTTTACAAATTCAACTTCAAAAACCAAGTGGCTGTGAGACCGTGTTCCCCTTTATTCTTCTTCCTGAAACTCACGACACGGGGAACATAACGAAATCTCGCCGCAAAACATCTCAAACCTCCACACATAAATCCATCAACAGCACCCCAAACTAATTTCCATTGTACTGAGTTATTCTTCCTCCGAAGCTCCGTAACACTTCACTCTGCAGATTTTTATCACTGCGACTCTCAGACAGGACACCTCTTTCAATCTTCATCTGGGAGTCTGCCCTTCTGCTCGTCTTTTCACATTTCCCCTGCTGAGACAAGCAAAATAACAGAGAGTGGCGTCTGGGCTTCTGTAGGGGGAATTAGACAGAGAGAGAGAGAGGGAGAGAGAGAGGGAGAGGGAGACCTGCTGTCCTGTGTAAATGACAAGGTTTTGGCTCCCGCGTCTGGCCTGACTGACAGCTTCATTTAGCCGTCAGCTGGATCACAGGCCCGGCCTCAAGAGCCATCATGGCTCCGTGAGCGATCATATTCCCCCACGCAGAGGCACGCCTGTCTGCTCCTCTCTCTCACACAGAACTTTAGAGGGAGGGAGAGAAGCTCATCAAGCACTGTAAATTGGGGAGCGGGGGCCTTTCTTTTAGAGACAGATGACACAGGCCAGTGGGCCACTGCGAGGGCCTCAGCTGATCGAAACTCATTAAACGGTCAAAGTGCTGCTGTGCTGTTAGGGAGGAGAGGGAACACCTCATTTCACTGGCTGAACAAATGACTGCTGTATAATAAAGCACAAATCACTGATGTTTGTGAGCAACCTTTAGAGAGTCAGTGCTAGCCATCGATCCCTTTTCTTCTTTTTAACCAGCCAGTCTTATTAGCGTACAGTACGATGCGTATTGTGAGGGGGGGAGGGAGAGAAACGCTGATTGCGTCTCAGATGAAAAGTAACGACAGCGTGTGGAGAGTCTCTGGCCGCCATCAGAGAGGTTTTCGTTCTTGTGAATGACGCGGGCACTAGACGAGGTGAGCGTAAACAAGTTACCGGGGCAACAAACGCCACCGAACGCCTTTATGGACAACTTTTAAAAAGTGCTCAGAAACTTCTCACAGGATTGCTCCCAGTGGGGTCCTCTCGTCGTAGGCCGTAAATTGTGACAGTCTGAACGAGTCCTGTCAGACACAAGTCCCTTAACAAGATCTGTATTGATCTACAGTACGTCTCTATCCAATGCAGCGGGTTTGCTTTCCACTGGGGAAAAGTGGAGAGATTTATCCTGGGGTATTTAACGCTTTAGCCTGCTGCTCCATTCTACTTCTTTAAAGAATATTTAATTGGATGTTCAGAGGTATGTGATGTGGTTAATGCGGGGTCATTGCCCTTCTAGACTCACAGAATAATAGGAAGAATGGACCTCATTATGTTGTCTGTGTTTCTAGCTCCCACTAAAGCCTCTTCAGGCCAATATAAATGAAGTATAAAGGAAGGCAGCAGAAAATAATGGAAGTCAAATAGAAGGTCCTTAAATCACACATTGAAAGGTTGAGGGGTATTTATTCTTTTAAAAAAAGCGTTAGGCTGTAATTGTGAATGTGTCAGGAGTTCTAAAACCTTTCCGGAAGAACTGAATATATCAGCACAGCATACTTACTCTGGACAGTGTGCCTTAAAGTCTCACTTTTGAAAAAACAAAACAATTTGTCCTAAAAAAAGTAGGAGTTTTCAGAGTTCAGTGATCAAAAAGTGAACTCGACAAACTGTTTGTGAAGAAGAAAAACACACGCATGTAAGTCCAAGCTGATGACAAATATTGACTGAATCCAGACCGTGGTGTCCTCTTTAATGTTTGATGATATTGAACGTGAAACTAGTGGCTACATGTGCTAGTTAAGCGCTGTGGTAACGTGAAGCATAAGAGAAAGCTGTGGAGGAGCTGTAGCGGTTTGCGGTTATCGCCACTAAAAGGCCTTTAAATGAACAACTTGAATAAATGAATAACACAATGAAGACTTGGGCATTTATGTGCTGATAGTTTCATCTTTATCCACGCTGCGTTAACGGAAAGGTAAAAATTTGATTTATGATCTTTTCATTTATGACCTCAGCTGATAAAAATACCTTCACCATGAGGAAACCCAAGTTCTGAGTTGCATGAGCAAATTCAGCCATCGACTGTAACTCTGGGACACTAGAGCCACTCCTATACGCAGCGAGCTCATATCGGCTTCCCTCTCCCCCTAGTGGCACTCCCGGCCAGAGCTGATACTGGTGCGGCCGGTGGAATTGAACCCAGGTCAAGACGAGGCCCTTTTCATTTTGCTCTCTCACCCTTTTCAGATGGGAGACGGGAGAGCTCGGAGAGAGACAGAGTCGGGGGTGAAGAATTATTCATCTGCATTTTATCCATTGTTGTTGTGCGGCAGTTAGCATCTGGTGTGTTAGAAATATTTTAAAATGAAAATTACTCAGAGACAATAGGGTGCAGATGTACAACAGAGGCTGTGTGTGTGAGTGTGTGTGTGAGTGAGTGTGTGTGTCTGAGTGCGTGTGTATGTGTGTGTGAGTGTGTGTGTCTGAGTGCGTGTGTATGTGTGTGTGAGTGTGTGTGTGTATGTGTGAGTGTGTGTGTGTGTGTGAGTGTGTATGTGTACGTGTGAATGTGTGTGTGTGTGTGTGTGTGGCTCATCTAATCGCTCAACGTGACATTGATGCCGTTTCGATGCCATTGAGAACAGAACTGAAAGACTGATAATCAAGGAGAGCTACAGCCATTGGATGGAGTCACATTGGGGGGGGTAGGGTTAGAGACAAGAGACCAAGGCAGGAAGGGACTTCAGCCAAATCAAGTGGGTTTACCCACACACATGTTCAAGCGTGTTGACCCACAGACGATTTCATTGAATATCACATGTGTAGCGGAGCTCGGAAGACGTGAGTTAAGCACGTGAGCGTCCGCTGCAGAAAGTGATGCCATTAAGAGTACGATTAGTTCCCTTGGCTGGGAACTCGGGTCTTTAGCTCAGTGGGCTAATCGTGTCTCTTGTGGTGTTTGGATCATCGGTCCAAAACTCACTGCAGGCAGAACCAACTCCGTTACACATGTTCAAACGTGTGACCCTGAAGAGTGGCCCTGTGCTGTTACAGGGCCCTGATAACACTCACATTTATACTCTCGTGTAAATTATCGATTCATAACACTCACGCTCATCTCCAGGGCAGTGTGAACACTCCGGGGTGGGGCCAGGTCAGGAAAACTCTTCATTGCCTTAAATGTGGGGCAATTACAGCAGACCTGGGACAATTACAGCAGAACTGGGGCAATTACAGTGGACCTGCAGCAATTACAGCAGAACTGGGGAAATTACAGTGGACCTGGGGCAATTACAGCGAACCTGGGCAATTACAGCGGACCTGGGGCAATTACGGCGGACCTGGGGCAATTACAACAAAACTGGGGCAATTACAGCGGACCTGGGGCAATTACAGCAGACCTGGGGCAATTGCAGCAAACCTGGGGCAATTACAGCGGACCTGAGGAATTACAGCAAAACTGGGGCATGTGCTGTCGTCAATTCTGAGGTTAAATTGAGTCAAATTGCAGACTTTTTTTACATTTTATTATTTACCCTTTGAAAACTAGAATTGTAAAGAAAAACTATGAAATCTTTGAGGCTGCCATAATGGGAATGGGCAATCATAAACCTGATGCGATACACACACGATACACACAAGTTAAACAACACAGATGGATCAGCAGAATGCACCAGCTAGCAGCACAAATGAAACTCCTGCTCCTTTAGAAACGCACACCTCCACCGTAGCGCTGCAGGTGCTTCCACACAGGTGTGGTTCCTGAGCTAATTGAGCAGTTAACATCCCATCATGCTTAGGGTCTTGTATAAAAATGCTGGGCAGGCCCAGTTGCCTATATGACAGGCCCAGTTAATTTGGCTACCATGGCTAGAAGAGATCTCAGTGACTTAGAAAGAGAGGTGGTTGTTGGGGCACGTTTGGCAGGGGCTTCAGTGATGAAGACTGCTCAACTTGTTGATGTTTCATGAGGAACAGTGGCTAAAGTGATGTTGGCAAGGAAATATGAGGGAAAGACATCATCAACTAGGGGCAACTGTGATCGAAAGTGCATACTCCTTCACCATGATGTCTGTGCATTGGTTCGAGATGCAAGGCAAAACAGACGAGCAACTGAGTGAGTTGACTACAAATATCAATCTAGGGCGTGAGCAGGCAGTTTAATCAACAACAGTTCACTGCCCAATGCCCTATTAAGACACTTTATGATGGTACTTCCTTTATTTTGTCAGTTAACGGTATGTGACTAATGGTGACAGTAATAACAGATTACGTATATATAGCGCCTTTCAGTACGCTGTATAAATGTGCACTGAATGTGCTTTACAGCAAAGGGCCGGTGTTTCCTCTCAGTCAATCAGTTAGAGATGGCTTATTTGACATGCACACTTTCTGCATATATTAGCAGTGATTTAACATTGCATTTAAAGTACAGCGTTGAAGGGCAACCGGGCTTGTGAAAGGGCTCTGATGAAACCATCTGTCCATTCCGGCCCATCCTCTGCAGACCCACACACACACACACACACACACACTCACACACACACACACACACTCTCTCTCTCTCTCTCTCTCACACACACACACACACACACTCACACACACACACACACACACACACACACACACACACACACTCGCACACACACACACACAAACTCTTCTCTCACACACACACACACACACACACACACACATGCACAGATACATGCACACATACACACAGATACACACACACACACTGTATACAGTCCAGTCTCCATAGGCACTTCCCATCCCTAAATTGATCTTGAATGTGTGCTCATGTGCTGTTAAGCAAAGCAGTGTGTGCCAGTTTCCAGTCACTTGTGTGTTTGGCTCCTCTCTGTGTGAGAGGTGTGCGTAGGCTGCTAAATGTGTTTGGATGGGGCCTTATTTCATTCTACTTGGTAAGTCGGTCTTTAGGGATGATTAAATCTGTAAGTTATCCTCCTCTGAAAATGTTTTAAGACTTTAAGATACCTATTACGCGCTTCGTATAAATACTGTCCCAGTGCCAATTATACAAAATCTATTTCACTTCACTACAATGTGTTCAGAAATTACTTTGTGCTTTTCTTTCCAAGTTTATATGCCTACCCCTTGCAAAACACAATAATTGCACAAACAATGATGATTGCGTGATCGTATTGATGAGCTCCGATATACTAGCCAACTATGGATTACTTTAGAGAACAACCACTTGTTTTTCCAAGTATTTCCAAGCTAGTCTTGTCGGTGAGTTTGCAAGCCTCGTTCCATCCTGCGAGCATTAGGGACGATTTGATGCGATGTGGCATTCTTCCGTAACTTTAGGAACTTTTAAAATGTACTTCCAAATAGAATACGATATATATTTAATTTCAACATGCACTATTTGCTAAAGATGGTTAAAACCGTAATGTTGATGCTCATTTCAAAAATAAATTTCTTGTAAAACTGACAGTGAATTTAGATGATTAGTTAGGTAGCTACCTAACCTGATGGCAAACTTGCTAGCAAGCTTCTGTATCTTACCTCGATGGCTAGCGATGGCAGTATAATCATTCAATCCAATATGGGTTTCAAGAATTGAGGCGATAAAACAACTCAAAGCTGGTTTTCTGTGAACAGCTTTTAGACTTTGATATATGAATATGAATGATATAGAATGTTTTGAAAGGAAGTTTATAGCTGTACTATTTAAGTTTTGGTCTGCATGTCCATTTAAATCAAACATTATTTATAGAGTATAGTATACGTATCTATTTTATGTTTGAGAACTCAATTTAAACACATTTCATTTCAAAGGGCCTTCAAGAAGCAGAAGTGAACTATCATATGACACCCATCCCTATTTGCATAACATATTGACTATTTTGCTGTTTAAACCAAGTCAAAATAAACGGGAGTAACTCCACTGTATGCGACACACACTCAGTCAGTTTGGTGTCCTGTCCCTGCCCACTGTCCTCGCCAGGAGCGGTCTCGCACACATGCACGCACGCACTCGCACACGCACTCGCACATGCACTCGCTCATGCACGCACACACACACATGCTCACGCGCGTGCTCACACGCACGGACGCACGCTTGCTCGCCCGCACACACACGCTCACGCGCACGCACGCATGCACAGACACACACACACACACACACACACACGGACGTATGCACGTACACACACACACACACACACACACAGACATACACACTCACTCACACACACACACACACACACACACAGATGCACACACACACACACACACACACACACACACACACACACAGGAGTGTGTGGAGTGGGGGAGAGAGAGAGAGAGGCAGAGAGGAAGGGAGGGAGGGAGGGAGAGAGGAAGAGAGACAGAGAGAGAGAGGGAGGGAGGGAGAGAGAGAAAGGGAGAGAGAGGGAGAGAGAGGAAGGGAGGGAGGGAGGGAGAGAGTCACTTCTCATCAGTGGAGAGGAAGAGAGACAGAGTCAGTCAGGAACCCGGAGGAGGGCTGCTCCCCTCCTGAGTTGATCTGAGAGGGTCAAACTCCAGAGGACCCCCGTCTCCCCCCCTGAATCTCCTTCACCCCCCGTAGGACCACCATCGTCTCCCCCAAATCTCCTTCACCACCCGGAGGACAGTGCCTTCTGAGAGCTTGTGCTCGTTACTCCGCCCGTTCAGCCGATCTTAACGAAGGGAATGACCTCCTCTGCGGCGGGAACGCTCCCATTCCAGAGCTCACCTCTCGACTCCGAGCTCAGCGGGTCCTGAAATAGAACATCACCACACGCCACGACGCCTGTAAGAGTTCAGTAACACCGCCATTATACATTAACACTGCCATTATACATAAACACTGTCATTATACATTAACCCCCTGAGGTCGGCTGGATCGGCGCCGATCCAAGCAGCAATACAAGTATATTACTATTTCTAACTTCGCGATATTTTATCATACACACGCGGCAAAAACATTGACAGAAACCTTAGAATCGCGACTTTCCGATTTGAGCACTGGCAAATCAAATGGGATTTTTAAAATTAGCTTAATTAGACCAAAAGTAAACCTTGCTTTTTACTCTGTTTTTTACCTTTTAGTAACGTCCCCCTTCTATTGACATGTTAACGAGGTGCTAATTTCGGGGAGGTTTGTCGGGCCATGTGTGAAAACGCCGGCATAAACAACACAAACTGAAGAGGACAGTCTATGCTGATATTTATTTTATTTCGCTTGTTTTCAAATACTCGTGAAAATATATATAAATTCCGCGTCTTGTGACTACATATTCCGCATGTCGCAATGTAACAAATTGCAATAGGCACAGAAAATACTTTTCAAACAGCCTAAAATGTTATAAAATATATCGTATGTCTGTGTTTACGCTTGCAATCTGCCAGCAACAGTATATTCACGAGTATATTTTCAAAATACTCGTGAAAATATATGAATTCCGCGCCTTGTGACTACATATTCCGCATGTCGCAATGTAACAAATTGCAATAGGCACACAAAATACTTTTCAAACAGCGTAAAATGTTATAAAATATATCGTATGTATGTGTTTACGCTTGCAATCTGCCAGCAACAGTCTATGCTATTGATTTTATTTCGCTTGTTTTTTTATTTTTTTACATCTTGTCTGTGTTTACGCTTGCAATCTGCCAGCAACAGTCTATGCTGATATTAATTTTATTTCGCTTGTTTTCAAATACTCGTGAAAATATAGCCTATGAATATCGCGTGTTGTGACGCCAAACATTCCGCGTGTTGCAACGTAACAAAGAGCCAAAATGAATATTCAGGTATTTAGCATTTAGCCCTCCCACAGCCTGAAATAAATGTGACCAGTTCTGATAAAAACAGGTTTTTAGCTATTTAGATCTCAGATGTGCTAAACTATTTTCACACCCTTACATAACCAAGACCTTGGTGAACAAACGCACATTGGCAAAACAATTCGTCACTATAGTTTAGTGTGTGCTTTCACATCTTTTGTGACAGCAGAAAAATTTACTATTTTTAACTTGTGTGTTTGTAGATCTATTTACAAGCTGCATATGATACTGACCAAACTATTGATGGCATACAAATGTAGCTGTGATTGTCCTTCAAATAAAAATATCAAACACTTTGGAGTAAGTGTGTGTTAAATTGATGAAATTGAGATAAATATCAGACCATGCCAAAATCTAAAAACATTAAAAGCTTAGCACGGACCTCAGGGGGTTAACACCACCATTATACATTAACACCGCCATTATATATTAACACCGTCATTATACATTAACACCGCCATTATACATTAACACCGTCATTATACATTAACACCGCCATTATACATTAACACAAGGGCCGGCTCTACACATTTTGGTGCCCTAGGCGAGACTGGCTTCACCATGGATTCAAAACAAAAAATATTTTTTATTTTAATTTTTACAAATAAAATCACTTCTCAAACAAATCACTTACCAAAGTCTCATTTAGACAGGGAGGATAAGAGAAAATGGTAAGAAAACTCACTTTTAACACAATTGTTAACAAAGTCTATCTCTCTATCAAGGAGAGGACTAAGACCTACATTTAATAACAAGGTGTAACTGTAAACAACAACAACTTCTTATCAATTACATGGATACCACAAATAATTGAGCAGCGCAGTCTTTAGGCTCACTCACTACAGAGTCTAATGGCTGTTCATTGTTTTTCCGGTTATTGTAATAAACATGGCTCTCGACTGACAGATAACTGCACAGTTGCTTGTGAAGGCTGTGCGATTGGACAGTAGAGGTGAATGAGTAATCGTTTAGCTTTGGATGAATAATAATTAGTCTGCAGGGAGATTGTTATTAGATAGCTGTCCTTTTCTCTTCTGCAGTGTGTGCTGGATTGGAGAAGCCGATATGAGCTCGCTGCACATAGGAGTGGCTCTATGTGTACCAAAGTTAGTAGATGGTTTGGCGATTCCCAGCTCGAAGGAGGCGGTACTTTGCCTTTGTCACTGCCGGTCTCAGGACTTCGGCAGTGAGCTCACAATACAAGGGGGGGATAGTTGACATGAAAAGAGGGTATAATTGGCTACTAAATTGAGAGAAAATCTGGAAAAATCTGAAACAGAAGTCTTGAAAGAAAAAAACTAAAAACATTTCTAATTCCAGCTTGGACACATATCAGCACAAGCTGACAGCGTGGCCTTGTGTCCACTCCAGAAGTAAACAAACCTGTGATTACTGTCCCAGGTTAAGGGCACACAAGTACTGAGCAGAAGATGAGCAAATGGCAGCACTTCTGAGATGATTAGCCGTAGAGTTCCGGCGCTCCCTCAGTTTCAAACTCCACTACTTTGTGTTCGGTTACATTTCCTCCCCCGCGTTTAAGATTCATGACATCGCTCTGTGTTTACGTCTGTTCGTCGCTCAACCTTTCAGTCTGGAGGCTGAGGCTGGGATGGGAGAGTCAACAGCCAAACAGCCGACGTCCATCACCACGGGCGGCAGTGACAGGTTTAAAAAATAAAACATTCGCTAGACATCCTCCCTAATTTGAAATATATCACTTTGTGAAATCGATATGGAAAAACAAGGAAAAAAACACTTTCAGGAACGAAACACATCAAAGCTTTCTGACTGCTTTGGCAGTGACATGCTAACAAACATGGCCTCCGAGCACCGCCAAAGGAATGCTTATCGTCTCAATATTTATTTTTGTCACCCATCAAAGGATTATACCATTTATTTCTTTAGAGGCGAATGAGTAGCCGCAGTGGTCCTTCATGAATCAGTAGACATGCCTACAGCACAAACCTCTAAATGTTTAAAGTTGCTTTAAAAGCAGGGGCCCAGTACTAATAATCTAATTTATGATTTGTTGCTCCAACAGTTTTAAATCACGTAGGACGACGCTTGGGCTTAATCCAGAGGAGCCCATAAATATTTAACCAAGACGCCCTCGTCGAGGTGAAGGCAAGGTGAGTGTTCATTCTCATCGAGGCTCGTCGTTAAAGAAACGCTGGCGGTAATTCAGAGTGCAGGAGCCCCTGCCTCAGTCGGTGCCATCATTCTTGTTTATATCCTTGATTTTTTTTACAGACAATCGAAAGATTAATCTGACGGTCGGGCTGAAGAATATCCCTCCACATCAGTCCTCAGGATACAGCAAAGATGGCCGTACGTCCTGCTCCTGGTGAATGTGACTCAGGCTGCTGTACGTCCTGCTCCTGGTGAATGTGACTCAGGGTGCTGTACGTCCTGCTCCTGGTGAATGTGACTCAGGCTGCCATACGTCCTGCTCCTGGTGAATGTGACTCAGGCTGCCGTACGTCCTGCTCCTGGTGAATGTGACTCAGGCTGCTGTACGTCCTGCTCCTGGTGAATGTGACTCAGGCTGCCGGCACTCCTGCTCAATTCTTCTACGGAGTGTTTTATTGCAGGAACCTAATTCCTCTTCAGGTTCAGGTCAAATTAATTGAGTCACTTTGCCTCGATTGTTCCACATGGTTCTTTATTGCCGATCCCTCTGTAACGTCAGACATTATGGGACTTGATTGGTGGTAATCGGTTTCCCACGTACAGTGAGCAGTGAGTGCATAATGCAGTCTGTACATTCACAAGCAATTCTGATGACTTTACAGGACACAGTGGCACCGCTCTTTGGTGATAAAGGTAATGGCCTGCAGGCTGGTGAATAGTATGGGAATGGCTGTGAGAGTGTGTGTGTGTGTGGGAGAGTGAAAGTATGCGTGAAAGTGGGATATCTGTGGTGTCGCGGCGTTGCGTTGAAGGCTGTGCTCTTCCTTCCAGAGGGGAACAGTGTTCGGAGCCTCCAGGAGATTAACGAAACATGTTTTTAATGCGTTTGTCCCATGCAATCTAAAGCCTGTCTCACCTCCACCCCCAGCTTGTCTCCGGGATAATCTCGTCACGTCCGCAGAATGAGTTCTCAAACACCGTTCTGTCATGAGCTCACACACCTTTGTGGGGAAGCTGAGGGCTTTGGAGCACAAGGCCATGAATAAACATCACTCATATTCCCCCAGTAATGGGCCTGAGTTTCATAAATGATTTGGTTTCCCTCACTTATCTCACAGGAATAAAATACTGACTCTCACGGCTTTGGGGACAGCAATATAATTCTTCAAAAGCTGGCTCTGAAGGTGATACGGGGGGGGACAACACTACAGGAGACACAACGCAAGGAGACCAGCTCTGAGGGCAGAGAGGATTTAAGCCCAGTGGAGTCTGAAGTAATTAATACAGAGGGGGTAAGGTGAGCAGAGGACAGCACTATATATATTTCTGAATGGTCGGGCTGTGAGATGATTTCCTTACTGTTTGCTCCCAGGATAAAAAGTAAAATACTGAACTGCCACTGGAAAAGTAATCTGCCAAAGCACAACTGATAACAACATGAAACACAGCCGTCTCCGTGGACTGACATCGCCTCCTCTGCTATAACTTCCCGAACCCTTCTCCGGCAGAAATGCAGAAAGCCGCTTTATGGTGCTGATGTATATATATAACTGTCTTGACAGAAAGTTCGCTGTCTGATTCTCCATACAATATTTCTTTATTCATGAACTTGTGGAACGGCGGATGTTTCAAAGCTAATGGGGGGAAGGAGTTATTAATTATGCAATTCGTTATCGAAAAACCTTCCATTGAGTACCATTCCTGCTACACAAATATCCATTTATCAGACTAATGAGGCAGGTATGTGCTTATTATAAACCTTTATAAACGAGTTACCAACTTTTACCCACCAATGGTTTCCTGCATGAACATTTACCAGAATATGTCTCTCTTTAAAACAGTCTTGATTTACTAAACTCAAGTCTCAGAACCATGATCATTCTGGTGATCTTGAGTGTGTTCTCTAGAGGCTGTGTTTGACCCCTGATCGCTGCTGCTGCTCATAGCCCAATTTAAGTTCAGCATCATCCATCAGGCCCTCTTCCTCTGTTCCTTGATGGACTGGCCATCTTTCATTCCTCCACTTCTTCTCTCTGTTATCTTGTTTCTCTCCCTCTTGCCCTTCCTTGCCCCTCCCCTTGATTACTCTGTGAACTTCTCTTCTCTTTTTCCCTCCATCGTCCCGGTGGTTTACTGCCCCTCCGTCTCTTCCTGTAACTCCCTCCCACGGGGGGATCTCTGGATGGAGATCTGAGGGTCTCTGAGGTTGTCTGATCTCTGTCCAGACCGATTCTCCTGTCCTCTTAGATCTCTTCTCTCTATCGATTCTTTTCGCTTTTGATGCGGCTGCAGGAATGCGCTTGCTGTCATTTCATCCCCCGCTTCTTTTGCCCGTACTTCTCGCCCTGGTTCAAACCTTAGTCTCTCCCAAAACGTCGAGGAGGGATCGAAACAGGCCCCCTGTTCCCTTACCGCTTGCCCTTGTCGTTATATATTTACAGAAGGGTTTAAAAGCTGATGCCTTAACACTATTAACTCGAATCAAGGTCTATTAACTCGATCTCTGCAAATAAACAGGGATTTGGTCATGAAAACTGACACAGGACTAAAAATACTTAAAGCAGCGTCGGACCACTCTGAAGAAGACATCAGATAACGTTAAAACATCAGTCTGTCTGTGCCGGTGTTCCTAAAACGTATATCCTGGATTAATACAGCATTTCCTCTACGTCGAGGGCTCCAATGCTGCTTAAAGATGCATCAGTCCTGTGCGGTTTTTCACTAAACATCCCATAATGAACATCCTGTTGTCTTGCATTTGTTGAGCATTGTTTGCTGGCACAAAAAGTTGTCGTTGAACTAAATAACTATATACCACATTGTAAAGTACACATTCAGCCTATCTTGCTGTTTCATACCTGCACTTGTTTTCTGAGACTCTTGGAAAAGCTGTCTCTCGTTTAGATTCTAAGCATTGTGCACCTGCTAACGGATAACAGGCGATCTCCGATGTGCTGGAAGTTTTGTTCCTCTCAGTCAGTGAACGCCCTTCCTCTGTCCCTGAATGACTCTCTTCTCCGAGTTTCTACAGGAACTCTTCCACCTTTCTCAATTTCTCTTTTGTTGCTCGTTTGGCCACATTTCTGAAAAAGCCTTTAAAAGTGGAGTTCTATAAATCATCTAACGAAATTGTCTTTTTATTTTTTAAAACACTGCTACAACCAAAGAGGATTTTAATAACATTGCACGTGTTACTGAACCTTCTGGTGCCTGTGTTTCTGAACATGGAGATATCATAATATACAACATGGAGAAGTTGAAATATTCTGGTAACTTGTTCATTATAAGGCCTTGTTTGGAGGCCAGGGTTGATATGAGCTCACTCTTCCACAAACCCTTTTCTCAGCTGTTTCTGTAACAGACTCATACATCAGCCTGTCTCACTACACTCACTCCACTCCATAACCCATCTGGGGAAAGGAGCGAAATGTTTGTGGGTAACGACGTGTTATGAAATAAATTAACTAACTAGATGTTCTGAAATTAATAAACAACCAAAATGTTCCCATTGGTACCCTCATATTACATACGTGCATGTTATTTTGCTTTGAAATTACTTTTTTTCTTCTTCTCCATATCCAAAAAGGGGATTTTATATTTCATTTATTTTTCTTTAATGAAATCAATTTAACTTAATAGATTTAATCAAAATGTATAAACGCAACGTCTCACATAACAAATAAGCTTCAGAATGAACGTGTCAATAACAATTATGTTTAATGGAATTCAACGCCCCAGTGTGCTAAAAAGAGCTGAAAACCTCTCCTGTCTTTTGGTGGTGAAACGTGCTGGAAATGCAGATGTGAGTAAACGAGAGATCTCAGAGGCGATATCGACCAGCACAGCGCAAGCAGCGGCCAAGTTACCTTAGTGATAATACACACCATAATAATCAGGGCTGAACAGAGGCAATTCATCCCGTTTAGCAGATGCTTTTACCCAAAGTCACTTAGGCTACACGAGTCAATGCGTATATATTTCAGGATATGTGGTCCCAATAGGAATTGAACCAACAACCTAAGCGTTTAACAGAATTTACCAGTGTTTACCAGTAAAATTTCCATAACTCTAACAGAGTATATGATTCCAAGATGGATCAAATGTACTCCATCAGAGTTGAAGATTTTACTCTGAAAAATCCTGTCGAGGGAAAAATGGCTAAATAAATCAATTTGTCTGTCTCCAAAATAATGAGACTGGTACAAATGTATCGTTGAAATGGAAATTAACAGCCAAAAATAATGACTTGAGCAGTTGAAGATTTCTTTACCAGAATGTATACACCAGGGGCCGTATTCACAAAGCATTAAATTGGTCGTAACTCCGCAATTTAGGAGCAACTCCGAAAAATAATGGGCGTGTCATTCAAATTTAGGAGTCCTACATTTTTGGGATAAGAGTATTTTCACAAAGGGTTTGAGAGATAAAAACAGCTCCTAAGTCCAGGAGAAGTTAGAAGCAGTCAAGAGGACTTCTAAGTCGCTAAAGACCTACTCACGGCGATCCGAAAATCTGCTGCTGCCGGCAATCGTCTAGTCACAATCGCGTCAACACTTTGGAGATATTGAATGATACAGAGCTCATAAAAGGTACCGCCTCAATCCCGAGGGTATTATATATTTAATATTATATATATTATATATATAGATACCCGCTGATTGTTTAGAGATGCAGACATGTAACCAATTGACTAATCAGTATTCTTGGTTTCATGTTAAATCAGTGACACGTAGCCTACATTTGTATTTTAGAATCTTTATTAGAATATAATAGGGTGCATCGGATCATTTTTCGGATTAGCAAAAAAAAATAACGGGGCCAAAGGTGCGTTTCCACCAAAAATGACCAGGAACTATTCTCAAGGAATTAAATGAATGATAATTTAAGTTTTTCAATTTAAGTTATTTCACTAAATCTTTATTAGAAAATTTCACAAAATACATTTTTAGATTCAGTACGCCTTAGGCAATTTAACTAGGGTGGTCTTATGCCTGAATTAATTTAATAAAAAATTAAAAGATCGCTAATGTTTAAATTCTATTTAATTCGGTCGCGTTTCTAAAAACCTGCCTCCCAGAAAGGCATTTAGTATGAAAAACAAAGCAAACCAAAACATACATGGTTGTCTATCTCTTCACTGTAACTCTGCATCGAGATTTAGGGAATTGTTACTTTAAAACGTAACAGCGGCAGAAAAACTGTATTTCTCTATGATGGTTCAATTTAGCTATTCATTCGCGGATCATATGTGTGCCGAACCGTGGGGGTTGATCCGTACGGATCAACTGCGATCCGTTACACCTATAACAGGAACAGGTAGTCCTACATACCCCTTTACAGTAGCATATAATTTATTTGCTAGGTTGAAATCGCGGGCAGAGACCCATCCCCTATATCAGCCAATCGCTGTGGGCATTCTGAGTAAGCTCGTTCATGAGAAACAACATCATCCATAGCAACGACGTCAACCCCGCCCTCACTCTTAGCTTGAAAATTCTAGGAATTCCTTAGTATGAGTTTGTCTTTGCAGCTTTGTGAATAGGTTTTAAGGTGGGACTCCTAACTAAAAGGTTTTAGTGCGATTTAGAAGTACTCCTAGTGGTAAGATAAAATTCTTTGTGAATACGGCCCCAGAGGTGTGTAAATGTGGTAAAAGTTTCTACAGTGTAACCCTGGAAGGCAAAACCCATCCTGCTGTGCTCTGGGTCTCCGACTACAGCCATCATAACTGCCCACATCTTATGCTCATCCTAATGGCCTGAATGACTTTTAAGCTTACGGTGACTAAGATGTTAACAAGTCGGAGTGCACACATATTTTAAGCACCACATTAGCTTGGCAACCAAAGTAAATCCAATCATTCCACAGAGTGAATCATAGGTGCCAGAGCCACATTTCCACATTGATATTATGCCATTTGAATACTATTTTACTGCCGCGCACAATTTAATAACTCAATTCATATTGTGGCAGCCCAAGGGGCTGCACAAGGAAATGGCTGCCTGGCCTCCAACACATAGAAGCCCAAAAACACTACATTTCCCAGCAGGCCACAGTAACACCTGAATGGAGTAAAGGCAATGGGACTAACGACTAGCTGAAGGCCATTTCAAGGCCTATTTAAAGGGCTGATCCTGTGACACACGTGGAGAGGAGTAGGAATGTGTTTGGGAAGGAGTTGAGTGTGTTGAAGGAGAGAGAGAGAACCTGTGAAGTCTTTGACCAGCCAGGATTTAGAAAGAGTGTTTTGGAGTGTTTTTGTGTTTGAGCGGATTGTTTGAGGACCCCCCTTTGGATTTCGACTACAGACTGGATTGCGAAATTGACTTGGATTTTGAATAGGATTAGGACATTGACAACAAGATAAGGATTGCGGACTTTGTGTGTTTGTATTCCCCTGAAGACCCCACCCTTTGTTTTGTGTTGTCAAGAGTTAATTTAATAAATCATTGTTTTGTTTTTGAATACTGCCTCCTCTGTGTTCTTGAAGTTGCCTACGCCCTCTGCAAGGTCTGTCGCCCAACCCTTGGGGACACCACAATATTATAGATAGAAAACAATATCATCAACACGGATCTAATTTTTTAACCACTGTTGTAATTCAGTCGCCTGAAATCACCACCAGAGCACCAGACATACAGGTAGTGAAAAATAAATGTAAACTCAATGTCACTTAACAGGGTGTTGGTCTGACACTGTTGGTGCTGAAGCTGCTGCTCTCACCCCAGAGCAGTGACCTGATCTGTAGCTGCCCGCCTGGGTTGCACTTGCACTCTGAATTAACACACAGACATCATGAAGCTTCTGCCCACTGTTCTGCTGATGATGTCTTTCCCTCATGGTTCCAGGCCCACATCACCTTAGACACGTCGCTTGTGAAACATCAGCCAGTTTTTAAAATGAATGTTTCTAATTTTTCCAGTTTTTTCTCCCAATTTAATAGCCAATTCAACCCTCAATTTATTTTATACCCTCAACCCTCACTTTATTTCGATTCACCCTCCCCTCACGAGCCTGCTGCCAGTCCTCCAGGTCATGCTAATATCCCCGAGGCTGACAATGACCCGCCTCCTTCAAGATGGAACTTCGCCCACCTGCTCTTTAGGAACGCCCTACTGCTCCTCGGCGAGCTCGTGCCGTCTTTGGCTCCCGGCCAGAGGGAGCCTCCTTGTCCTCCCTCCCTGACGCAGTTTGGTTGAAACATCAGCAGGTTGAGCAGTCTTGGGTTACTTAAAGCTCCTGCAAAACGTGTCCCATAAAGCAGCTCTCTGTCAGAGTCACCGAGGTCTGCTAATTTTAAGCAGCTGGGACTGTGCAGCACTTTTATACGTGTCCCTGTGCATGCTGGGATTTTATTTGCATAATTAATGGCTGAGCCACACCTGTGTGGCAGCCTCTGCTTTTCATATACCTGCCCCTTGTTTACTCAAGTGTTTCCATTTGTTTACTGAAATATCGAGGTACCAAGTACTGAAAATTAGTTTTTCTAAATGACTTCTGATGCATTTTTAATTGATCAGACACCTATTCGGTTTTGTTAGGAGTGAAAAGTGCTGGTCAATAGCAAGTGTTTGTTTAATCACAGAGATGGTTGATGATATTTCAGATTGCTATACCATTATTTGGTTTATAAAATAATGCTATCTGTTGGATTGCAAGCACTTGGGTACAGGGGCAGTTAGTGGCTGTAGCTAGTGCAACCTGGCAGATTGGCAAAGTTTGAATTAATCTTTGATACACACTCTCTCAAGTTTATCTCAGTTTATCTGCGGTATATTCTTCTTCTGCAAGCACTATGTCAGTATGAGTTAGCTTGCTGGCGTTGTGCATATTTAAATACATAAATCAAAATCAGGGTGGAGATACAGTATATTGTTCAGTTCTCTGGTTGTGGTCCGCGCTCTGCTCTTAGTGATACAGGATGTTAACATTTTTTTCCAGCCCCAACATACACTGCCCGTCCCAAAAAAAAGTCACACACTCTAATATTTAGTTGGACCACCTTTAGCTTTGATTACGGCACGCATTCGCCGTGGCATCGTTTCGATAAGCTTCTGTCACAACATTTATTTCCGTCCATTAATTTTTGCATCAATTTTTCGCCAAGATCTTGTATTGATGATGAGAGAGTCGGAAAGTCTTCTCCAGTACATCCCAAAGATTCTCAATGGGGTTAAGGTCTGGACTCTGTGGTGGCCAATCCATGTGTGAAAATGATGTCTCATGCTCCCTGAACCACTCTTTCACAATTTGAGGCCGAAGAATCGTGGAATTGTCATCTTGGAATATGCCCGTGCCATCAGGGAAGAAAAAATCCATTGATGGAAAAACCTGGTCATTCAGTATATTCAGGTAGTCAGCTGACCTCATTCTTTGGGCACATAACATTGCTGAACCTAGACCTGACCAACTGCAGCAACCCCAGATCATAACACTGCTCCCACAGGCTTGTACGGTAGGTACTAGGCATGATGGGTGCATCACTTCATCCGCCTCTCTTCTTACCCTGATGCACCCATCACTCTGGAACAGGGTAAATCCTTCTTCCATTGCTCCAGAGTCAGACCAGCAAATTGAAGTCCTTTTTCCTTCCATTGCTCCAGCTGTTTAGTCCCAATCTTTAAAAAGGGGGAGGAAGCTGGAATGAGCTTGCTGTGTACAAGAGTAGCAATGGCTTGGCGAGTAGTAGTCCTAGAGCTATGGCAGTTCAAATACAAGGGGGGGATAGTTGACATGAAAAGAGGGTATAATTGGCTACTAAATTGGGAGAAAAGGAAAAACCTCTGCGATATTTTTTAAACACTGGAGAGCCAGCTGTCATTTATTTTCAAAAAATAGTTGCAGCTGAGAGAAAAGTCCTCTGGATTTGGAATTTAAATGGAAATGTTCCAATACTTGCAGTTAAATGCTCCAGAATTCTCACCTCTGTGATACCCAAATTCAAAGTTCAGAACAGGAAAATGAAACCCTAACCTTTAACTCATTCGTCAAAGCTGATGCCCCTGTGTTTTTAAAAAGATACTATTTAAGTAAGTTAAGTAACTCACTAAAAACATTACCTATTTAATCAGGCTGTTCTCAAACAGAAACAAACTGAATTTGCATAATATGTATGGGGGGGATGCAGAACATATTTATGGCCCGAGCGGCTGGTTTGTTGCCGTGGACACGGTCTGTGGTCATCGAGTGAAAAGTGTGGCGTGCGATGCGAGGGGCTCGGCTGAGATTATAGAGGTAATCAAGCATGTGCCTGATCCTGGGGAGGTGTCTGAACTCTGGCCGCGCCAGTATCGGCTCTGGCCAGGAGTGCCACAAGGGGGCGCCAATTGTCTGTCCGCCCCAGGGAGGGGGGAGGGAAGCTGATATAAGCTTGGTACCGGAGTTACAGTATAGGAGTGGCTCTGTGTACCGGAGTTGCGGTGACGGCTTGGCGGGTTCCAGCTTGGAGGAGGCGGTGCCCAGCTGCATGTCACTGCCGGTATCAGGACTACGGCAGCAAACTTGTAAAAATATATGAGGGAGGGGATAATTGACATTCAAAATGGAAGGTATAATTGGATGCTAAAAATAGGGGAGAAAAACAGCAGAAAGAGAAAGCAGAAAAAAAAAAAGTATTAAAGAACTGGGACCAGTGTGGGCTGTCCAGGGTGGGAGGAAGCAGCTCAATCACAGATACGCAACAGGAGAGCGTAAAACATCCTGTGACTGAGAGCGTTCCCCACTCAGCCGTCCACTTTAAACTAACCCGTTTCACTGCTGAAACACACACACACCGTGGAGACAAAAGCCTGCCCCTGTCCCCCACACTACAAAAAGAGAACTCAACAACTCGCTTAGAGGCGAACCGCATATTAATGCATCCAGCAAACAAATAACACATTCCACAGGTCTTCATCTCCCCATAATGGCAACAAATACACCCAGAATCAACAAATAAGGTAGTAACAAGTACTGAACACATTATGCAGATTCTACAACATTTAAATGGACCTCAGAAGAAATTGTTAATGCCTAAAACTGTCAAATCTTTTACAAAGCAATTCACATTATAGTGATGTGGAGAAAATCGCATTTCGTGCCTTCTTTCGATAATTGCTTATCACAGAAGGCATTGGAGAACATCGAGAGCAGATCTACAGTTGTGGAGGCTGCTGGTAGCTGCTTGGACCACCAGAGGAGGGTCGGTGAGGGTGAGAGGT